>OX336383.1:23062083-23461708 GCA_946902895.1 Fragum fragum | reverse complement strand
CCGTTGTACCCTAAAGTAGTCCCGTTTCAATTTCACGTTTCTCCTTTTGGCATAGTGTTTTCGAGTCTTGGGGATAGCTTGATGTCTAAACTACAGTTCTGCTTAAAGGCAGACCACTGGTGCAATTTAATCAAACGTGATTATGGATTACTGTTTGGACTATTTGTTTTTCAGTTATGAGGTTTGAAATCCCCCCCCCGCGCGTTTTGGCCGTCCGGAATGTTAAATCTGTCGAAAAGTTTATCGTTGATGGTACCATTGTCATAGCATGAATTTCAAGGCAAATGAACACTCTGTAGATGAATCCAGGTTCGAATCCCAACGCAACTTGTGAAAAGAGCTATACACTGCCTAACCTGACGCTTTTTAGTCTATTTTTAGCTGTCACCAAGTCTCGAAAACATCATGCCAAAAGGCGAAACATGAACTTTTAATGGAACTACTTTAAGGTACAACTGGTCTATGCTTAAGATGCATTATTTTGGGCGCATGTAACTGTAGCCACGCCCATCCAGGATTAATAATCCCCCCGTACCCGAAAGTAAACTTCAACATCGATATTGGCCGAGATATATATGAAGAACTTTTGTTGGTATGGCGACTTAAACGTAGTAATTACAGCTTATTCAAGCTGTATTTAAAACGTTTAGGTCGTCAACTAACCATTCTAAGTTTTGAGTTACATGACAATGGCAATAAGTTTTGCAAAATAACCTCGTTTTCAAATCGAGGTGGATCTTCCGGTGAATAAAATGGGCGGGGTCATTCCTATACCGTGTTCCATTAAAAACACTTATCATATCGTTGTAAGAACCAAGCACTTCTGTTTGCTTTTCGAGTTGACAATGAAAGTAGACAATCTTTCTACCCGTGTTTGTTTTTTTAACAGGAACATGTCGAGCTTTTCTTGCTCAGTCGGTAACACGTTGTGCTCTAATTCATAGGGTCGAGAGTTCGAAACCCGGTTTTGCCAAAATCCTTTCAGACATATTTCAGAAGTCATCTAGACCGTGTTGCGCCATTTGTCGCTCAGTCACCAGTGGGCAGATGGAAAGTGGGTGTGACCAGTTTAAGGCTCGAATCAACTGATAGGTTCAATATAAAGTAGTCTGAGATGACGTATGTCATTCTGTAGATGACGTCATAATGCAAATAAACGTTTTATCAGAATGGTAAAAAAGAAAGGACCATGCAGTGAAATCATGCATGCAGTGAAAAAGAATGTTTTATTATTTTCTTATGAAAATGTGGGTATATAATAATGGAGAATAAAGATACAATAGCGACACAACATCTTGTATTTGCTTCTCGTTGCGGTTTAAATTTCGGTCTCGAGAATAATCAACATTTTCCTTCGCAGCCGGCTTGAAGCAAATACAAGATGTGATAATGTATCGCTATTGTATGATAATATTCCCTGTGCATTTTGTGAACAAAAATGGACAGGGGCGTAAGATAAAAGCCAAATCGTTGGTTGGCGGTATATATGTATCTACAGCTTGAATTAGCTGCAGTTACGACGTTTAAGTCGCAAACCAACCAAATTGCTAAGAATAAACATCGAAGTCTAAAGTGAACGGTCTGAATGCAGTATTTGATAGGAATTGACCTTCCAATACAATGATGCGTGCATGTCTTATCTACAGGCACCATTATGTCAGCTCAATGATTGCATGACCCTTCGAAGAAGGCGAACTTCCTTTGATCTTGCAATTTTGCAATTGACCAATCGCGACTGTCAATTAAGGTATCAATCGACCAATCAAATCATTCATTCGCTACGGAATTGATCTTTGAACTCCAACATTGGCCGCTTTTTATGTGAAACCTTTTTGGTGGTTTCGCGACTTAAGATTCGTAGCTACAGTTTATTTAATTTTTGTTAATACAAATTCATCTATATAGGGCAGAATATTTCAACATAATTTCCTGCGCTTTACACACCCTCCTTCCTCTCCATCTTCCCTCCATCTAACCATCTCTCTCCCCCTCTCTCCTCCCTTCTCCCTCTTTCCCCCTTCCCCCTCTTTCCCCCTTCCCCTCTCTTTCCCCCTCTGTCGCCCTCTCTTCCCCCTCTTTCCCCCTCTGTCGCCCTCTCTTTCCCCCTCCCTCCCCCTCGTGTTAGAGCAAGTGCGTGTTTGTTTATGAAGTGCAGTGCTGGGAAGGACATCCAAACTTGGAAGGACCGAGACTACTTTCTCTATCCTTGATTGTATCATTAGTGTCGGAAATCTTCAAGAATATGCAGTTTATAATTTAGATTTATTTACTTCTGTCAATGGCGTCTCAAAGACCACTTATAAAATAGTCTTTGACGTTTATATAGGGTAGATAGATAAGAACAAATTTCATTAAACAAAGAAACTATATATACGTATAAATGAACAGAAACCGCAGTTCTTCAAGTTTTATAAGAACTATCTTATATTCTCCCTTTAAAGCACCCAGTTGAAAAGAAATAAATACAAATATCTGTTTAATTCATGTAGGACCTAAATTAGCCGTGGGGGCTTAGTGGTCGAGCCGATCTGCTATCAAAGTCACGTAGTACTCAAAAAGTGTGAGTTCGAACCGGCCGTTCTACTTCTCTATTAGAAGTTATGTCTTAAAAGAACATTTTCGGGTATAAGAATGTTACTCTTTAGCATTTTTCTAAAAAAATCTGTTTTCATTACTTATATTCCTGCAGCTAGAAATATGTCACAGGCACATGTGCCCGAGTTCGCTTAATTGCTTGTGATGTAATAAATCCCGTTTTTTACGTAAAAAAAAACTTTGGAAAACATTGTCGAAAAAGAAGAAATTGCTAGGTAAAGTTGTGTTTGTTTGATTGTTGTTGTTGTTGTTTGCTATTCACACTGTAAATCAAATAATTTTGAACTTAGAATTGTCGCACGCAACTTCTTTCTATTTCGATTAGTCTAAAATTTTGTAATTTCACAATGGGTCGATTCTCGCAAAAGCAATATATTTGTACATAAAATACAGTTTAGCTGAGGAGCCCCTTTTTGAACCCCATTATAGTTTCTCGTGAAAAGGCTTTCAACGTTTTAAGTTTTCATTATAGGGTCGTTGTCATTCTAAAACCTCGTAGCTACAGCTTGAATGAATCTGTAGTTACGAGGTTTTAGATTGACAACGACGATACGTTTGAATTAGCCCTGGCCATTTAACCTATATCTTTTCATCGGATTAAAATTTCTTCGGGGAAAATGAGAAAAGGTGCCACGTGGTGCCACGAAGGTTAAACTTTCTGACAAAATTTAGATTGAGTATAACAACCATCGAAAATGTTAGGGACGACCTAACACGAGTGGTCAAACGCCACTTCGCATTTTAGCCTCGACCCGTTGTACCCTAAAGTAGTCCCGTTTCAATTTCACGTTTCTCCTTTTGGCATAGTGTTTTCGAGTCTTGGGGATAGCTTGATGTCTAAACTACAGTTCTGCTTAAAGGCAGACCACTGGTGCAATTTAATCAAACGTGATTATGGATTACTGTTTGGACTATTTGTTTTTCAGTTATGAGGTTTGAAATCCCCCCCCCCCCGCGCGTTTTGGCCGTCCGGAATGTTAAATCTGTCGAAAAGTTTATCGTTGATGGTACCATTGTCATAGCATGAATTTCAAGGCAAATGAACACTCTGTAGATGAATCCAGGTTCGAATCCCAACGCAACTTGTGAAAAGAGCTATACACTGCCTAACCTGACGCTTTTTAGTCTATTTTTAGCTGTCACCAAGTCTCGAAAACATCATGCCAAAAGGCGAAACATGAACTTTTAATGGAACTACTTTAAGGTACAACTGGTCTATGCTTAAGATGCATTATTTTGGGCGCATGTAACTGTAGCCACGCCCATCCAGGATTAATAATCCCCCCGTACCCGAAAGTAAACTTCAACATCGATATTGGCCGAGATATATATGAAGAACTTTTGTTGGTATGGCGACTTAAACGTAGTAATTACAGCTTATTCAAGCTGTAGTTAAAACGTTTAGGTCGTCAACTAACCATTCTAAGTTTTGAGTTACATGACAATGGCAATAAGTTTTGCAAAATAACCTCGTTTTCAAATCGAGGTGGATCTTCCGGTGGAATAAAATGGGAGGGGTCATTCCTATACCGTGTTCCATTAAAAACACTTATCATATCGTTGTAAGAACCAAGCACTTCTGTTTGCTTTTCGAGTTGACAATGAAAGTAGACAATCTTTCTATCCGTGTTTGTTTTTTTAACAGAAACATGTCGAGCTTTTCTTGCTCAGTCGGTAACACGTTGTGCTCTAATTCATAGGGTCGAGAGTTCGAAACCCGGTTTTGCCAAAATCCTTTCAGACATATTTCAGAAGTCATCTAGACCGTGTTGCGCCATTTGTCGCTCAGTCACCAGTGGGCAGATGGAAAGTGGGTGTGACCAGTTTAAGGCTCGAATCAACTGATAGGTTCAATATAAAGTAGTCTGAGATGACGTATGTCATTCTGTAGATGACGTCATAATGCAAATAAACGTTTTATCAGAATGGTAAAAAAGAAAGGACCATGCAGTGAAATCATGCATGCAGTGAAAAAGAATGTTTTATTATTTTCTTATGAAAATGTGGGTATATAATAATGGAGAATAAAGATACAATAGCGACACAACATCTTGTATTTGCTTCTCGTTGCGGTTTAAATTTCGGTCTCGAGAATAATCAACATTTTCCTTCGCAGCCGGCTTGAAGCAAATACAAGATTTGATAATGTATCGCTATTGTATGATAATATTCCCTGTGCATTTTGTGAACAAAAATGGACAGGGGCGTAAGATAAAAGCCAAATCGTTGGTTGGCGGTATATATGTATCTACAGCTTGAATTAGCTGCAGTTACGACGTTTAAGTCGCAAACCAACCAAATTGCCAAGAATAAACATCGAAGTCTAAAGTGAACGGTCTGAATGCAGTATTTGATAGGAATTGACCTTCCAATACAATGATGCGTGCATGTCTTATCTACAGGCACCATTATGTCAGCTCAATGATTTCAATGACCCTTCGAAGAAGGCGAACTTCCTTTGATCTTGCAATTTTGCAATTGACCAATCGCGACTGTCAATTAAGGTATCAATCGACCAATCAAATCATTCATTCGCTACGGAATTGATCTTTGAACTCCAACATTGGCCGCTTTTTATGTGAAACCTTTTTGGTGGTTTCGCGACTTAAGATTCGTAGCTACAGTTTATTTAATTTTTGTTAATACAAATTCATCTATATAGGGCAGAATATTTCAACATAATTTCCTGCGCTTTACACACCCTCCTTCCTCTCCATCTTCCCTCCATCTAACCATCTCTCTCCCCCTCTCTCCTCCCTTCTCCCCCTCTCCTCCCTCCCCCCTTCCCCCTCTTTCCCCCTTCCCCTCTCTTTCCCCCTCTGTCGCCCTCTCTTCCCCCTCTTTCCCCCTCTGTCGCCCCTCTCTTTCCCCCTCCCTCCCCCTCGTGTTAGAGCAAGTGCGTGTTTGTTTATGAAGTGCAGTGCTGGGAAGGACATCCAAACTTGGAAGGACCGAGACTACTTTCTCTATCCTTGATTGTATCATTAGTGTCGGAAATCTTCAAGAATATGCAGTTTATAATTTAGATTTATTTACTTCTGTCAATGGCGTCTCAAAGACCACTTATAAAATAGTCTTTGACGTTTATATAGGGTAGATAGATAAGAACAAATTTCATTAAACAAAGAAACTATATATACGTATAAATGAACAGAAACCGCAGTTCTTCAAGTTTTATAAGAACTATCTTATATTCTCCCTTTAAAGCACCCAGTTGAAAAGAAATAAATACAAATATCTGTTTAATTCATGTAGGACCCAAATTAGCCGTGGGGGCTTAGTGGTCGAGCCGATCTGCTATCAAAGTCACGTAGTACTCAAAAAGTGTGAGTTCGAACCGGCCGTTCTACTTCTCTATTAGAAGTTATGTCTTAAAAGAACATTTTCGGGTATAAGAATGTTACTCTTTAGCATTTTTCTAAAAAAATCTGTTTTCATTACTTATATTCCTGCAGCTAGAAATATGTCACAGGCACATGTGCCCGAGTTCGCTTAATTGCTTGTGATGTAATAAATCCCGTTTTTTACGTAAAAAAAACTTTGGAAAACATTGTCGAAAAAGAAGAAATTGCTAGGTAAAGTTGTGTTTGTTTGATTGTTGTTATTGTTGTTTGCTATTCACACTGTAAATCAAATAATTTTGAACTTAGAATTGTCGCACGCAACTTCTTTCTATTTCGATTAGTCTAAAATTTTGTAATTTCACAATGGGTCGATTCTCGCAAAAGCAATATATTTGTACATAAAATACAGTTTAGCTGAGGAGCCCCTTTTTGAACCCCATTATAGTTTCTCGTGAAAAGGCTTTCAACGTTTTAAGTTTTCATTATAGGGTCGTTGTCATTCTAAAACCTCGTAGCTAGAGCTTGAATGAATCTGTAGTTACGAGGTTTTAGATTGACAACGACGATACGTTTGAATTAGCCCTGGCCATTTAACCTATATCTTTTCATCGGATTAAAATTTCTTCGGGGAAAATGAGAAAAGGTGCCACGTGGTGCCACGAAGGTTAAACTTTCTGACAAAATTTAGATTGAGTATAACAACCATCGAAAATGTTAGGGACGACCTAACACGAGTGGTCAAACGCCACTTCGCATTTTAGCCTCGACCCGTTGTACCCTAAAGTAGTCCCGTTTCAATTTCACGTTTCTCCTTTTGGCATAGTGTTTTCGAGTCTTGGGGATAGCTTGATGTCTAAACTACAGTTATGCTTAAAGGCAGACCACTGGTGCAATTTAATCAAACGTGATTATGGATTACTGTTTGGACTATTTGTTTTTCAGTTATGAGGTTTGAAATCCCCCCCCCCCCGCGCGTTTTGGCCGTCCGGAATGTTAAATCTGTCGAAAAGTTTATCGTTGATGGTACCATTGTCATAGCATGAATTTCAAGGCAAATGAACACTCTGTAGATGAATCCAGGTTCGAATCCCAACGCAACTTGTGAAAAGAGCTATACACTGCCTAACCTGACGCTTTTTAGTCTATTTTTAGCTGTCACCAAGTCTCGAAAACATCATGCCAAAAGGCGAAACATGAACTTTTAATGGAACTACTTTAAGGTACAACTGGTCTATGCTTAAGATGCATTATTTTGGGCGCATGTAACTGTAGCCACGCCCATCCAGGATTAATAATCCCCCCGTACCCGAAAGTAAACTTCAACATCGATATTGGCCGAGATATATATGAAGAACTTTTGTTGGTATGGCGACTTAAACGTAGTAATTACAGCTTATTCAAGCTGTAGTTAAAACGTTTAGGTCGTCAACTAACCATTCTAAGTTTTGAGTTACATGACAATGGCAATAAGTTTTGCAAAATAACCTCGTTTTCAAATCGAGGTGGATCTTCCGGTGGAATAAAATGGGCGGGGTCATTCCTATACCGTGTTCCATTAAAAACACTTATCATATCGTTGTAAGAACCAAGCACTTCTGTTTGCTTTTCGAGTTGACAATGAAAGTAGACAATCTTTCTACCCGTGTTTGTTTTTTTAACAGGAACATGTCGAGCTTTTCTTGCTCAGTCGGTAACACGTTGTGCTCTAATTCATAGGGTCGAGAGTTCGAAACCCGGTTTTGCCAAAATCCTTTCAGACATATTTCAGAAGTCATCTAGACCGTGTTGCGCCATTTGTCGCTCAGTCACCAGTGGGCAGATGGAAAGTGGGTGTGACCAGTTTAAGGCTCGAATCAACTGATAGGTTCAATATAAAGTAGTCTGAGATGACGTATGTCATTCTGTAGATGACGTCATAATGCAAATAAACGTTTTATCAGAATGGTAAAAAAGAAAGGACCATGCAGTGAAATCATGCATGCAGTGAAAAAGAATGTTTTATTATTTTCTTATGAAAATGTGGGTATATAATAATGGAGAATAAAGATACAATAGCGACACAACATCTTGTATTTGCTTCTCGTTGCGGTTTAAATTTCGGTCTCGAGAATAATCAACATTTTCCTTCGCAGCCGGCTTGAAGCAAATACAAGATGTGATAATGTATCGCTATTGTATGATAATATTCCCTGTGCATTTTGTGAACAAAAATGGACAGGGGCGTAAGATAAAAGCCAAATCGTTGGTTGGCGGTATATATGTATCTACAGCTTGAATTAGCTGCAGTTACGACGTTTAAGTCGCAAACCAACCAAATTGCTAAGAATAAACATCGAAGTCTAAAGTGAACGGTCTGAATGCAGTATTTGATAGGAATTGACCTTCCAATACAATGATGCGTGCATGTCTTATCTACAGGCACCATTATGTCAGCTCAATGATTGCATGACCCTTCGAAGAAGGCGAACTTCCTTTGATCTTGCAATTTTGCAATTGACCAATCGCGACTGTCAATTAAGGTATCAATCGACCAATCAAATCATTCATTCGCTACGGAATTGATCTTTGAACTCCAACATTGGCCGCTTTTTATGTGAAACCTTTTTGGTGGTTTCGCGACTTAAGATTCGTAGCTACAGTTAATTTAATTTTTGTTAATACAAATTCATCTATATAGGGCAGAATATTTCAACATAATTTCCTGCGCTTTACACACCCTCCTTCCTCTCCATCTTCCCTCCATCTAACCATCTCTCTCCCCCTCTCTCCTCCCTTCTCCCCCTCTCCTCCCTTCCCCCTCTTTCCCCCTTCCCCCTCTTTCCCCCTCTGTCGCCCTCTCTTCCCCCTCTTTCCCCCTCTATCGCCCCTCTCTTTCCCCCTCCCTCCCCCTCGTGTTAGAGCAAGTGCGTGTTTGTTTATGAAGTGCAGTGCTGGGAAGGACATCCAAACTTGGAAGGACCGAGACTACTTTCTCTATCCTTGATTGTATCATTAGTGTCGGAAATCTTCAAGAATATGCAGTTTATAATTTAGATTTATTTACTTCTGTCAATGGCGTCTCAAAGACCACTTATAAAATAGTCTTTGACGTTTATATAGGGTAGATAGATAAGAACAAATTTTATTAAACAAAGAAACTATATATACGTATAAATGAACAGAAACCGCAGTTCTTCAAGTTTTATAAGAACTATCTTATATTCTCCCTTTAAAGCACCCAGTTGAAAAGAAATAAATACAAATATCTGTTTAATTCATGTAGGACCCAAATTAGCCGTGGGGGCTTAGTGGTCGAGCCGATCTGCTATCAAAGTCACGTAGTACTCAAAAAGTGTGAGCTCGAACCGGCCGTTCTACTTCTCTATTAGAAGTTATGTATTAAAAGAACATTTTCGGGTATAAGAATGTTACTCTTTAGCATTTTTCTAAAAAAATCTGTTTTCATTACTTATATTCCTGCAGCTAGAAATATGTCACAGGCACATGTGCCCGAGTTCGCTTAATTGCTTGTGATGTAATAAATCCCGTTTTTTACGTAAAAAAAACTTTGGAAAACATTGTCGAAAAAGAAGAAATTGCTAGGTAAAGTTGTGTTTGTTTGATTGTTGTTGTTGTTGTTTGCTATTCACACTGTAAATCAAATAATTTTGAACTTAGAATTGTCGCACGCAACTTCTTTCTATTTCGATTAGTCTAAAATTTTGTAATTTCACAATGGGTCGATTCTCGCAAAAGCAATATATTTGTACATAAAATACAGTTTAGCTGAGGAGCCCCTTTTTGAACCCCATTATAGTTTCTCGTGAAAAGGCTTTCAACGTTATAAGTTTTCATTATAGGGTCGTTGTCATTCTAAAACCTCGTAGCTACAGCTTGAATGAATCTGTAGTTACGAGGTTTTAGATTGACAACGACGATACGTTTGAATTAGCCCTGGCCATTTAACCTATATCTTTTCATCGGATTAAAATTTCTTCGGGGAAAATGAGAAAAGGTGCCACGTGGTGCCACGAAGGTTAAACTTTCTGACAAAATTTAGATTGAGTATAACAACCATCGAAAATGTTAGGGACGACCTAACACGAGTGGTCAAACGCCACTTCGCATTTTAGCCTCGACCCGTTGTACCCTAAAGTAGTCCCGTTTCAATTTCACGTTTCTCCTTTTGGCATAGTGTTTTCGAGTCTTGGGGATAGCTTGATGTCTAAACTACAGTTCTGCTTAAAGGCAGACCACTGGTGCACTTTAATCAAACGTGATTATGGATTACTGTTTGGACTATTTGTTTTTCAGTTATGAGGTTTGAAATCCCCCCCCGCGCGTTTTGGCCGTCCCGAATGTTAAATCTGTCGAAAAGTTTATCGTTGATGGTACCATTGTCATAGCATGAATTTCAAGGCAAATGAACACTCTGTAGATGAATCCAGGTTCGAATCCCAACGCAACTTGTGAAAAGAGCTATACACTGCCTAACCTGACGCTTTTTAGTCTATTTTTAGCTGTCACCAAGTCTCGAAAACATCATGCCAAAAGGCGAAACATGAACTTTTAATGGAACTACTTTAAGGTACAACTGGTCTATGCTTAAGATGCATTATTTTGGGCGCATGTAACTGTAGCCACGCCCATCCAGGATTAATAATCCCCCCGTACCCGAAAGTAAACTTCAACATCGATATTGGCCGAGATATATATGAAGAACTTTTGTTGGTATGGCGACTTAAACGTAGTAATTACAGCTTATTCAAGCTGTAGTTAAAACGTTTAGGTCGTCAACTAACCATTCTAAGTTTTGAGTTACATGACAATGGCAATAAGTTTTGCAAAATAACCTCGTTTTCAAATCGAGGTGGATCTTCCGGTGGAATAAAATGGGCGGGGTCATTCCTATACCGTGTTCCATTAAAAACACTTATCATATCGTTGTAAGAACCAAGCACTTCTGTTTGCTTTTCGAGTTGACAATGAAAGTAGACAATCTTTCTACCCGTGTTTGTTTTTTTAACAGGAACATGCCGAGCTTTTCTTGCTCAGTCGGTAACACGTTGTGCTCTAATTCATAGGGTCGAGAGTTCGAAGCCCGGTTTTGCCAAAATCCTTTCAGACATATTTCAGAAGTCACCTAGACCGTGTTGCGCCATTTGTCGCTCAGTCACCATTGGGCAGATGGAAAGTGGGTGTGAGCAGTTTAAGGCTCGAATCAACTGATAGGTTCCATATAAAGTAGTCTGAGATGACGTATGTCATTCTGTAGATGACGTCATAATGCAAATAAGCGTTTTATCAGAATGGTAAAAAAGAAAGGACCATGCAGTGAAATCATGCATGCAGTGAAAAAGAATGTTTTATTATTTTCTTATGAAAATGTGGGTATATAATAAATGGAGAATAAAGATACGATAGCGACACAACATCTTGTATTTGCTTCTCGTTGCGGTTTAAATTTCGGTCTCGAGAATAATCAACATTTTCCTTCGCAGACGGCTTGAAGCAAATACAAGATGTGATAATGTATCGCTATTGTATGATAATATTCCCTGTGCATTTTTGTGAACAAAAATGGACAGGGGCGTAAGATAAAAGCCAAATCGTTGGTTGGCGGTATATATGTATCTACAGCTTGAATTAGCTGCAGTTACGACGTTTAAGTCGCCAACCAACCAAATTGCCAAGAATAAACATCGAAGTCTAAAGTGAACGGTCTGAATGCAGTATTTGATTGGAATTGACCTTCCAATACAATGATGCGTGCATGTCTTATCTAACGGCACCATTATGTCAGCTCAATGATTGCATGACCCTTCGAAGAATGCGAACTTCCTGTGATCTTGCAATTTTGCAATTGACCGATCGCGACTGTCAATTAAGGTATCAATCGACCAATCAAATCATTCATTCGCTACGGAATTGATCTTTGAACTCCAACATTGGCCGCTTTTTATGTGAAACCTTTTTGGTGGTTTGGCGACTTAAGATTCGTAGCTACAGTTTATTTAATTTTTGTTAATACAAATTCATCTATATAGCGCAGAATATTTCAACATAATTTCCTGCGTTTTACACACCCTCCTTCCTCTCCATCTTCTCTCCATCTAACCATCTCTCTCGCCCTCTCTCCTCCCTTCTCCCCCTCTCCTCCCTTCCCCCTCTTCCCCCTCTCACCCTCTTCCCCCTCTCTTCCCCCTCTGTCGCCCTCTTCCCCTCTCTTTCCCCCTCTATCGCCCCTCTCTTTCCCCTCCCTCCCCCTCGTGTTAGAGCAAGTGCGTGTTTGTTTATGAAGTGCAGTGCTGGGAAGGACATCCAAACTTGGAAGGACCGAGACTACTTTCTCTATCCTTGATTGTATCATTAGTGTCGGAAATCTTCAAGAATATGCAGTTTATAATTTAGATTTATTTACTTCTGTCAATGGCGTCTCAAAGACCACTTATAAAATAGTCTTAGACGTTTATATAGGGTAGATAGATAAGAACAAATTTCATTAAACAAAGAAACTATATATACGTATAAATGAACAGAAACCGCAGTTCTTCAAGTTTTATAAGAACTATCTTATATTCTCCCTTTAAAGCACCCAGTTGAAAAGAAATAAATACAAATATCTGTTTAATTCATGTAGGACCCAAATTAGCCGTGGGGGCTTAGTGGTCGAGCCGATCTGCTATCAAAGTCACGTAGTACTCAAAAAGTGTGAGTTCGAACCGGCCGTTCTACTTATCTATTAGAAGTTTTGTCTTAAAAGAACATTTTCGGGTATAAGAATGTTACTCTTTAGCATTTTTTTAAATCTGCTTTCATTAATCATATTCCTGCAGCTAGAAATATGTCACAGGCACAGGTGCCCGAATTCGCTTAATTGCTTGTGATGTAATGAATCCCGTTTTTTACGTAAAAAAACTTTGGAAAACATTGTCGAAAAAGAAGAAATTGCTAGGTAAAGTTGTGTTTGTTTGATTGTTGTTGTTGTTGTTTGCTAATCACACTGTAAATCAAATAATTTTGAACTTAGAATTGTCGTACGCAACTTCTTTCTATTTCGATTAGTCTAAAATTTTGTAATTTCACAATGGGTCGATTCTCGCAAAAGCAATATATTTGTACATAAAATACAGTTTAGCTGAGGAGCCCCTTTTTGAACCCCATTATAGTTTCTCGTGAAAAGGCTTTCAACGTTATAAGTTTTCATTATAGGGTCGTTGTCATTCTAAAACCTCGTAGCTACAGCTTGAATGAATCTGTAGTTACGAGGTTTTAGATTGACAACGACGATACGTTTGAATTAGCCCTGGCCATTTAACCTATATCTTTTCATCGGATTAAAATTTCTTCGGGGAAAATGAGAAAAGGTGCCACGTGGTGCCACGAAGGTTAAACTTTCTGACAAAATTTAGATTGAGTATAACAACCATCGAAAATGTTAGGGACGACCTAACACGAGTGGTCAAACGCCACTTCGCATTTTAGCCTCGACCCGTTGTACCCTAAAGTAGTCCCGTTTCAATTTCACGTTTCTCCTTTTGGCATAGTGTTTTCGAGTCTTGGGGATAGCTTGATGTCTAAACTACAGTTCTGCTTAAAGGCAGACCACTGGTGCACTTTAATCAAACGTGATTATGGATTACTGTTTGGACTATTTGTTTTTCAGTTATGAGGTTTGAAATCCCCCCCCGCGCGTTTTGGCCGTCCCGAATGTTAAATCTGTCGAAAAGTTTATCGTTGATGGTACCATTGTCATAGCATGAATTTCAAGGCAAATGAACACTCTGTAGATGAATCCAGGTTCGAATCCCAACGCAACTTGTGAAAAGAGCTATACACTGCCTAACCTGACGCTTTTTAGTCTATTTTTAGCTGTCACCAAGTCTCGAAAACATCATGCCAAAAGGCGAAACATGAACTTTTAATGGAACTACTTTAAGGTACAACTGGTCTATGCTTAAGATGCATTATTTTGGGCGCATGTAACTGTAGCCACGCCCATCCAGGATTAATAATCCCCCCGTACCCGAAAGTAAACTTCAACATCGATATTGGCCGAGATATATATGAAGAACTTTTGTTGGTATGGCGACTTAAACGTAGTAATTACAGCTTATTCAAGCTGTAGTTAAAACGTTTAGGTCGTCAACTAACCATTCTAAGTTTTGAGTTACATGACAATGGCAATAAGTTTTGCAAAATAACCTCGTTTTCAAATCGAGGTGGATCTTCCGGTGGAATAAAATGGGCGGGGTCATTCCTATACCGTGTTCCATTAAAAACACTTATCATATCGTTGTAAGAACCAAGCACTTCTGTTTGCTTTTCGAGTTGACAATGAAAGTAGACAATCTTTCTACCCGTGTTTGTTTTTTTAACAGGAACATGCCGAGCTTTTCTTGCTCAGTCGGTAACACGTTGTGCTCTAATTCATAGGGTCGAGAGTTCGAAGCCCGGTTTTGCCAAAATCCTTTCAGACATATTTCAGAAGTCACCTAGACCGTGTTGCGCCATTTGTCGCTCAGTCACCATTGGGCAGATGGAAAGTGGGTGTGAGCAGTTTAAGGCTCGAATCAACTGATAGGTTCCATATAAAGTAGTCTGAGATGACGTATGTCATTCTGTAGATGACGTCATAATGCAAATAAGCGTTTTATCAGAATGGTAAAAAAGAAAGGACCATGCAGTGAAATCATGCATGCAGTGAAAAAGAATGTTTTATTATTTTCTTATGAAAATGTGGGTATATAATAAATGGAGAATAAAGATACGATAGCGACACAACATCTTGTATTTGCTTCTCGTTGCGGTTTAAATTTCGGTCTCGAGAATAATCAACATTTTCCTTCGCAGACGGCTTGAAGCAAATACAAGATGTGATAATGTATCGCTATTGTATGATAATATTCCCTGTGCATTTTTGTGAACAAAAATGGACAGGGGCGTAAGATAAAAGCCAAATCGTTGGTTGGCGGTATATATGTATCTACAGCTTGAATTAGCTGCAGTTACGACGTTTAAGTCGCCAACCAACCAAATTGCCAAGAATAAACATCGAAGTCTAAAGTGAACGGTCTGAATGCAGTATTTGATTGGAATTGACCTTCCAATACAATGATGCGTGCATGTCTTATCTAACGGCACCATTATGTCAGCTCAATGATTGCATGACCCTTCGAAGAATGCGAACTTCCTGTGATCTTGCAATTTTGCAATTGACCGATCGCGACTGTCAATTAAGGTATCAATCGACCAATCAAATCATTCATTCGCTACGGAATTGATCTTTGAACTCCAACATTGGCCGCTTTTTATGTGAAACCTTTTTGGTGGTTTGGCGACTTAAGATTCGTAGCTACAGTTTATTTAATTTTTGTTAATACAAATTCATCTATATAGCGCAGAATATTTCAACATAATTTCCTGCGTTTTACACACCCTCCTTCCTCTCCATCTTCTCTCCATCTAACCATCTCTCTCGCCCTCTCTCCTCCCTTCTCCCCCTCTCCTCCCTTCCCCCTCTTCCCCCTCTCACCCTCTTCCCCCTCTCTTCCCCCTCTGTCGCCCTCTTCCCCTCTCTTTCCCCCTCTATCGCCCCTCTCTTTCCCCTCCCTCCCCCTCGTGTTAGAGCAAGTGCGTGTTTGTTTATGAAGTGCAGTGCTGGGAAGGACATCCAAACTTGGAAGGACCGAGACTACTTTCTCTATCCTTGATTGTATCATTAGTGTCGGAAATCTTCAAGAATATGCAGTTTATAATTTAGATTTATTTACTTCTGTCAATGGCGTCTCAAAGACCACTTATAAAATAGTCTTAGACGTTTATATAGGGTAGATAGATAAGAACAAATTTCATTAAACAAAGAAACTATATATACGTATAAATGAACAGAAACCGCAGTTCTTCAAGTTTTATAAGAACTATCTTATATTCTCCCTTTAAAGCACCCAGTTGAAAAGAAATAAATACAAATATCTGTTTAATTCATGTAGGACCCAAATTAGCCGTGGGGGCTTAGTGGTCGAGCCGATCTGCTATCAAAGTCACGTAGTACTCAAAAAGTGTGAGTTCGAACCGGCCGTTCTACTTCTCTATTAGAAGTTATGTCTTAAAAGAACATTTTCGGGTATAAGAATGTTACTCTTTAGCATTTTTCTAAAAAAATCTGTTTTCATTACTTATATTCCTGCAGCTAGAAATATGTCACAGGCACAGGTGCCCGAGTTCGCTTAATTGCTTGTGATGTAATGAATCCCGTTTTTTACGTAAAAAAAACTTTGGAAAACATTGTCGAAAAAGAAGAAATTGCTAGGTAAAGTTGTGTTTGTTTGATTGTTGTTGTTGTTGTTTGCTATTCACACTGTAAATCAAATAATTTTGAACTTAGAATTGTCGTACGCAACTTCTTTCTATTTCGATTAGTCTAAAATTTTGTAATTTCACAATGGGTCGATTCTCGCAAAAGCAATATATTTGTACATAAAATACAGTTTAGCTGAGGAGCCCCTTTTTGAACCCCATTATAGTTTCTCGTGAAAAGGCTTTCAACGTTTTAAGTTTTCATTATAGGGTCGTTGTCATTCTAAGACCTCGTAGCTACAGCTTGAATGAATCTGTAGTTACGAGGTTTTAGATTGACAACGACGATACGTTGGAATTAGCCCTGGCCATTTAACCCATATCTTTTCATCGGATTAAAATTTCTTCAGGAAAATGAGAAAAGGTGCCACTTGGTGCCACGAAGGTTAAACTTTCTGACAAAATTTAGATTGAGTATAACAACCATCGAAAATGTTAGGGACGACCTAACACGAGTGGTCAAACGCCACTTCGCATTTTAGCCTCGACCCGTTGTACCCTAAAGTAGTCCCGTTTCAATTTCACGTTTCTCCTTTTGGAAGGGTGTTTTCGAGTCTTGGGGATAGCTAGATGTCTAAATTACAGTTCTGCTTAATGACAGACCACTGCTGCACTGTATTCAAACGTAATTATGGATTACTGTTAGGACTATTTGTTTTTCAGTTATGAGGTTTGAAATTCCCCCCCCCCCCCCACCGCGTTTTGGCCGTCCCGAATGTTAAATTTGTCGAAAAGTTTATCGTTGATGGTACCATTGTCCTAGCATGAATTTCAAGGCAAATGAACACTCTGTAGATGAATCCATGTTCGAATCCCAACGCAACTTGTGAAAAGAGCTATACACTGCCTAACCTGACGCTTTTTAGTCTATTTTTAGCTGTCACCAAGTCTTGAAAACATCATGACAAAAGGCGAAACATGAACTTTTAATGTAACTACTTTAAGGTACAACTGGTCTATGCTTAAGATGCATCATTTTGGACGCATGTAACTGTAGCCACGCCCATCCAGGATTAATAATCCCCCCGTACCCGAAAGTAAACTTCAACATCGATAATGGCCGAGATATATATGATTAACTTTTGTTGGTATGGCGACTTAAACGTAGTAATTACATCTTATTCAAGCTGTAGTTAAAACGTTTAGGTCGCCAACTAACCATTCTACGTTTTGTGTTACATGACAATGGCAATAAGTTTTGCAAAATAACCTCGTTTTCAAATCGAAGTGGATCTTCCGGTGGAATAAAATGGGCGGAGCCATTCCTATACCGTGTTCCATTAAAAACACTTATCATATCGTTGTAAGAACCAAGCACTTCTGTTTGCTTTTCGAGTTGACAATGAAAGTAGACACTCTTTCTACCCGTGTTTGTTTGTTTTGTTTTTTTTTAACAGGAACATGTCGAGCTTTTCTAGCTCAGTCGGTAACACGTTGTGTTCAAATTCATAGGGTCGAGAGTTCAAAGCCCGGTTTTGCCAAGACCCTTTCAGACATATTTCAGAAGTCATCTAGACCGTGTTGCGCCATTTGTCGCTCAGTCACCAGTGGGCAGATGGAAAGTGGGTTTGAGCAGTTTAAGGCTCGAATCAACTGATAGGTTCCATATAAAGTAGTCTGAGATGACGTATGTCATTCTATAGATGACGTCATAATGCAAATAAGCGTTTTATCAGAATGGTAAAAAAGAAAGGACCATGCAGTGAAATCATGCATGCAGTGAAAAAGAATGTTTTATTATTTTCTTATGAAAATGTGGGTATATAATAAATGGAGTATAAAGTTACGATAGCGTCACAACATCTTGTATTTGCTTCTCGTTGCGGTTTAAATTTCGGTCTCGAGAAAAATCAATATTTTCCTTCGCAGCAAATACAAGATGTGATATTGTATCGCTATCGTATGATAATATTCCCTGTGCATTTTGTGAAAAAAAAAAAATGGACAGGGGCGTAAGACAAAAGCCAAATCGTTGGTTGGCGGTATATATGTATCTACAGCTTGAATTAGCTGCAGTTACGACGTTAAAGTCGCAAACCAACCAAATTGCCAAGAATAAACATCGAAGTTTAAAGTGAACGGTCTGAATGCATGATTTGATTTGAATTGACCTTTCAATACAATGATGCGTGCATGTCTTATCTACAGGCATCATTATGTCAGCTCAATGAATGCGTGACCTTTCGAAGAAGGCGAACTTCCTTTGATCTTGCAATTTTGCAGTTGACCAATCGCGGCTGTCAATCAAGGTATCAATCGACAAATCTAATCATTCATTCGCCCCGGATTTGATCTTTGAACTCCGACATTGGCCGCTTTTTATGTGAAACCTTTTTGGTGGTTTGGCGACTTAAGATTCGTAACTACAGTTTATTTAATTTTTGTTAATACAAATTCATCTATATAGGGCAGGATTTTTCAACATAATTTCCTGCGCTTTTCACAACCTCCGTCTCTCCCCCCCTCTCTCCCCTTTCCCCCTCTATTTCCCCCTATGTCTCCTCCTCTCTTTCCCCTCTCTTTCAACCACTCCCTCCCCCTCTCCTCCATCTCTCTCCCCTTTTTCCTTTCTCCTCCCTTCCCCCCTCTTTCAACCTCTTTCCCCCTATGTCTCTCCCCCTCTCCCCTCCCCTCCCCGTTTTCCCCTCTCTTCCCTTCCCCCCTCTTTCCCCTCTCTCCCAACCCCTCCCCCCTCTCCCCCTCGTGTTAGAGCAAGTGCGTGCTGGTTTATGATGTGCAGTGCGGGGAAGGACATCCAAACTTGGAAGGACCGAGACTACTTTCTCTATCCTTGATTGTGTCATTAGTGTCGGAAATCTTCAAGAATATGCAGTTTATAATTCAGATTTATTTACTTCTGTCAATGGCGTCTCAAAAAACACTTATAAAATAGTCTTTGACGTTTATATAGGGTACATCGATAAGAAAAAAATTCATTAAACAAAGAAAATATATATACGTATAAATGAACAGAAACATCAGTTCTTCAAGTTTTTTCAGAACTATCTTATATTCTCCCTTTAAAGCATCCAGTTGAAAAGAAATAAATACAAATATCTGTTTAATTCATGTAGGACCCAGATTAGCCGTGGGGGCTAAGTGGTCGAGCCGATCTCCTATCAAAGTCACGTAGTACTCAAAAAGTGTGAGTTCGAACCTGCCGTTCTACTTCTGGATTAGAAGTTATGTCTTAAAAGAACATTTTCGGGTATAAGAATGTTACTCTTTAGCATTTTTTTAAAAAAATCTGTTTTCATTAATTATATTCCTGCAGCTAGAAATATGTCACAGGCACAGGTGCCCGAGTTCGCTTTATTGCTTGTAATGTAATGAATCCCGTTTTTTACGTAAAAAACTACTTTGGAAAACATTGTCGAAAAAGAAGAAATTGCTAGGTAAAGTTGTGTTTGTTTGTTTGTTGTTGTTTTTGTTGTTTGCTATTCAGACTGTAAATCAAATATTTTTGAATTTTAAACTTAGAATTGTCGTACGCAACTTCTTTCTATTTCGATTAGTCTAAAATTTTGTAATTTGACAATGGGTCGATTCTCGCAAAAGCAATATATTTGTGCATAAAATACAGTTTAGCTGAGGAGCCCTTTTTTGAACCCCATTATAGTTTCTCGTGAAAAGACTTTCAACGTTTTAAGTTTTCATTATAGCGTCGTTGTCATTCTGAAACCTCGTAGCTACAGCTTGAATGAATCTGTAGTTACGAGGTTTTAGATTGACAACGACGATACGTTGGAATTTGCCCTGGCCATTTAACCCCTATCTTTTCATCGGATTACAATTTCTTCAGGGAAAATGAGAAAAGGTGCCACGTGGTGCCACGAAGGTTAAACTTTCTGGCAAAATTTCGATTGAGTATAACAACCATCGAAAATTTCCTGAATTTGGGACGACCTAACACGAGTGGTCAAACGTCACTCCGCATTTTAGCCTCGACCCGTTGTACCCTAAAGTAGTCCCGTTTCAATTTCACGTTTCTCCTTTTGGCAGGGTGTTTTCGAGTCTTGGGGATAGCTAGATGTCTAAATTACAGTTCTGCTTAATGACAGACCACTGCTGCACTGTATTCAAACGTAATTATGGATTACTGTTAGGACTATTTGTTTTTTCAGTTATGAGGTTTGAAATTCCCCCCCCCCCGCGTTTTGGCCGTCCCGAATGTTAAATTTGTCGAAAAGTTTATCGTTGATGGTACCATTGTCCTAGCATGAATTTCAAGGCAAATGAACACTCTGTAGATGAATCCATGTTCGAATAACAACGCAACTTGTGAAAAGAGCTATACACTGCCTAACCTGACGCTTTTTTGTCTATTTTTAGCTGTCACCAAGTCTTGAAAACATCATGACAAAAGGCGAAACATGAACTTTTAATGTAACTACTTTAAGGTACAACTGGTCTATGCTTAAGATGCATCATTTTGGACGCATGTAACTGTAGCCACGCCCATCCAGGATTAATAATCCCCCCGTACCCGAAAGTAAACTTCAACATCGATAATGGCCGAGATACATATGATTAACTTTTGTTGGTATGGCGACTTAAACGTAGTAATTACATCTTATTCAAGCTGTAGTTAAAACGTTTAGGTCGCCAACTAACCATTCTACGTTTTGTGTTACATGACAATGGCAATAAGTTTTGCAAAATAACCTCGTTTTCAAATCGAAGTGGATCTTCCGGTGGAATAAAATGGGCGGAGCCATTCCTATACCGTGTTCCATTAAAAACACTTATCATATCGTTGTACGAACCAAGCACTTCTGTTTGCTTTTCGAGTTGACAATGAAAGTAGACAATCTTTCTACCCGTGTTTGTTTGTTTTGTTTTTTTTTTAACAGGAACATGTCGAGCTTTTCTAGCTCAGTCGGTAACACGTTGTGTTCAAATTCATAGGATCGAGAGTTCAAAGCCCGGTTTTGCCAAGACCCTTTCAGACATATTTCAGAAATCATCTAGACCGTGTTGCGCCATTTGTCTCTCAGCCACCATTGGGCAGATGGAAAGTGGGTTTGAGCAGTTTATGGCTCGAATCAACTGATAGGTTCCATATAAAGTAGTCTGAGATGACGTATGTCATTCTATAGATGACGTCATAATGCAAATAAGCGTTTTATCAGAATGGTAAAAAAGAAAGGACCATGCAGTGAAATCATGCATGCAGTGAAAAAGAATGTTTTATTATTTTCTTATGAAAATGTGGGTATATAATAAATGGAGTATAAAGTTACGATAGCGACACAACATCTTGTATTTGCTTCTCGTTGCGGTTTAAATTTCGGCCTCGAGAATAATCAATATTTTCCTTCGCAGCAAATACAAGATGTGATATTGTATCGCTATCGTATGATAATATTCCCTGTGCATTTTGTGAAAAAAAATGGACAGGGGCGTAAGATAAAAGCCAAATCGTTGGTTGGCGGTAAATATGTATCTACAGCTTGAATTAGCTGCAGTTACGACGTTAAAGTCGCAAACCAACCAAATTGCCAAGAATAAACATCGAAGTTTAAAGTGAACGGTCTGAATGCATGATTTGATTTGAATTGACCTTTCAATACAATGATGCGTGCATGTCTTATCTACAGGCATCATTATGTCAGCTCAATGAATGCGTGACCTTTCGAAGAAGGCGAACTTCCTTTGATCTTGCAATTTTTCAGTTGACCAATCGCGGCTGTCAATCAAGGTATCAATCGACAAATCTAATCATTCATTCGCCCCGGATTTGATCTTTGAACTCCGACATTGGCCGCTTTTTATGTGAAACCTTTTTGGTGGTTTGGCGACTTAAGATTCGTAACTACAGTTTATTTAATTTTTGTTAATACAAATTCATCTATATAGGGCAGGATTTTTCAACATAATTTCCTGCGCTTTTCACACCCTCCGTCTCTCCCCCCTCTCTCCCCTTTCCCCCTCTATTTCCCCCTATGTCTCCCCCTCTCTTTCCCCTCTCTTTCAACCACTCCCTCCCCCTCTCCTCCATCTCTCTCCCCTTTTTCCTTTCTCCTCCCTTCCCCCCCTCTTTCCACCTCTTTCCCCCTATGTCTCTCCCCCTCTCTCCTCCCCTCCCCGTTTTCCTCTCTCCTACCCTCCCCGTTTTCCCCTCTCCTCCCTTCACCCCTCTTTCCCCTCTCTTCCAACCCCTCCCCCTCTCCCCCTCGTGTTAGAGCAAGTGTGTGCTGGTTTATGATGTGCAGTGCGGGGAAGGACATCTAAACTTGCAAGGACCGAGACTACTTTCTCTATCCTTGATTGTGTCATTAGTGTCGGAAATCTTCAAGAATATGCAGTTTATAATTCAGATTTATTTACTTCTGTCAATGGCGTCTCAAAGAACACTTATAAAATAGTCTTTGACGTTTATATAGGGTACATCGATAAGAAAAAAAATCATTAAACAAAGAAAATATATATACGTATAAATGAACAGAAACATCAGTTCTTCAAGTTTTTTCAGAACTATCTTATATTCTCCCTTTAAAGCATCCAGTTGAAAAGAAATAAATACAAATATCTGTTTAATTCATGTAGGACCCAGATTAGCCGTGGGGGCTAAGTGGTCGAGCCGATCTCCTATCAAAGTCACGTAGTACTCAAAAAGTGTGAGTTCGAACCTGCCGTTCTACTTCTGGATTAGAAGTTATGTCTTAAAAGAACATTTTCGGGTATAAGAATGTTACTCTTTAGCATTTTTTTAAAAAAATCTGTTTTCATTAATTATATTCCTGCAGCTAGAAATATGTCACAGGCAGAGGTGCCCGAGTTCGCTTTATTGCTTGTAATGTAATGAATCCCGTTTTTTACGTAAAAAACTACTTTGGAAAACATTGTCGAAAAAGAAGAAATTGCTAGGTAAAGTTGTGTTTGTTTGTTTGTTGTTGTTTTTGTTGTTTGCTATTCAGACTGTAAATCAAATATTTTTGAATTTTAAACTTAGAATTGTCGTACGCAACTTCTTTCTATTTCGATTAGTCTAAAATTTTGTAATTTGACAATGGGTCGATTCTCGCAAAAGCAATATATTTGTGCATAAAATACAGTTTAGCTGAGGAGCCCTTTTTTGAACCCCATTATAGTTTCTCGTGAAAAGACTTTCAACGTTTTAAGTTTTCATTATAGCGTCGTTGTCATTCTGAAACCTCGTAGCTACAGCTTGAATGAATCTGTAGTTACGAGGTTTTAGATTGACAACGACGATACGTTGGAATTTGCCCTGGCCATTTAACCCCTATCTTTTCATCGGATTACAATTTCTTCAGGGAAAATGAGAAAAGGTGCCACGTGGTGCCACGAAGGTTAAACTTTCTGGCAAAATTTCGATTGAGTATAACAACCATCGAAAATTTCCTGAATTTGGGACGACCTAACACGAGTGGTCAAACGTCACTCCGCATTTTAGCCTCGACCCGTTGTACCCTAAAGTAGTCCCGTTTCAATTTCACGTTTCTCCTTTTGGCAGGGTGTTTTCGAGTCTTGGGGATAGCTAGATGTCTAAATTACAGTTCTGCTTAATGACAGACCACTGCTGCACTGTATTCAAACGTAATTATGGATTACTGTTAGGACTATTTGTTTTTCAGTTATGAGGTTTGAAATTTCCCCCCCCCCCGCGTTTTGGCCGTCCCGAATGTTAAATTTGTCGAAAAGTTTATCGTTGATGGTACCATTGTCCTAGCATGAATTTCAAGGCAAATGAACACTCTGTAGATGAATCCATGTTCGAATCCCAACGCAACTTGTGAAAAGGCTATACACTGCCTAACCTGACGCTTTTTGGTCTATTTTTAGCTGTCACCAAGTCTTGAAAACATCATGACAAAAGGCGAAACATGAACTTTTAATGTAACTACTTTAAGGTAAATCTGGTCTATGCTTAAGATGCATCATTTTGGACGCATGTAACTGTAGCCACGCCCATCCAGGATTAATAATCCCCCCGTACCCGAAAGTAAACTTCAACATCGATAATGGCCGAGATATATATGATTAACTTTTGTTGGTATGGCGACTTAAACGTAGTAATTACATCTTATTCAATCTGTAGTTAAAACGTTTAGGTCGCCAACTAACCATTCTACGTTTTGTGTTACATGACAATGGCAATAAGTTTTGCAAAATAACCTCGTTTTCAAATCGAAGTGGATCTTCCGGTGGAATAAAATGGGCGGAGCCATTCCTATACCGTGTTCCATTAAAAACACTTATCATATCGTTGTAAGAACCAAGCACTTCTGTTTGCTTTTCGAGTTGACAATGAAAGTAGACAATCTTTCTACCCGTGTTTGTTTGTTTTGTTTTTTTTTTTAACAGGAACATGTCGAGCTTTTCTAGCTCAGTCGGTAACACGTTGTGCTCTAATTCATAGGGTCGACTGTTCGAAGCCCGGTTTTGCCAAGACCCTTTCAGACATATTTCAGAAGTCATCTAGACCGTGTTGCGCCATTTGTCGCTCAGTCACCATTGGGCAGATGGAAAGTGGGTTTGAGCAGTTTAAGGCTCGAATCAACTGATAGGTTCCATATAAAGTAGTCTGAGATGACGTATGTCATTCTATAGATGACGTCATAATGCAAATAAGCGTTTTATCAGAATGGTAAAAAAGAAAGGACCATGCAGTGAAATCATGCATGCAGTGAAAAAGAATGTTTTATTATTTTCTTATGAAAATGTGGGTATATAATAAATGGAGTATAAAGTTACGATAGCGACACAACATCTTGTATTTGCTTCTCGTTGCGGTTTAAATTTCGGTCTCGAGAAAAATCAATATTTTCCTTCGCAGCAAATACAAGATGTGATATTGTATCGCTATCATATGATAATATTCCCTGTGCATTTTGTGAAAAAAAATGGACAGGGGCGTAAGATAAAAGCCAAATCGTTGGTTGGCGGGAAATATGTATCTACAGCTTGAATTAGCTGCAGTTACGACGTTAAAGTCGCAAACCAACCAAATTGCCAAGAATAAACATCGAAGTTTAAAGTGAACGGTCTGAATGTATGATTTGATTTGAATTGACCTTTCAATACAATGATGCGTGCATGTCTTATCTACAGGCATCATTATGTCAGCTCAATGAATGCGTGACCTTTCGAAGAAGGCGAACTTCCTTTGATCTTGCAATTTTGCAGTTGACCAATCGCGGCTGTCAATCAAGGTATCAATCGACAAATCTAATCATTCATTCGCCCCGGATTTGATCTTTGAACTCCGACATTGGCCGCTTTTTATGTGAAACCTTTTTGGTGGTTTGGCGACTTAAGATTCGTAACTACAGTTTATTTAATTTTTGTTAATACAAATTCATCTATATAGGGCAGGATTTTTCAACATAATTTCCTGCGCTTTTCACACCCTCCGTCTCTCCATCCCTCTCTCCCCTTTTCCCCTCTATTTCCCCCTATGTCTCCCCCTCTCTTTCCCCTCTCTTTCAACCACTCCCTCCCCCTCTCCTCCATCTCTCTCCCCTTTTTCCTTTCTCCTCCCTTCCCCCCTCTTTCCACCTCTTTCCCCCTATGTCTCTCCCCCTCTCTCCTCCCCTCCCCGTTTTCCCCTCTCCTCCCTTCCCCCCTCTTTCCCCCTCTTTCCCCTCTCTTCCAACCCCTCCCCCCTCTCCCCCTCGTGTTAGAGCAAGTGCGTGCTGGTTTATGATGTGCAGTGCGGGAAGGACATCCAAACTTGGAAGGGCCGAGACTACTTTCTCTATCCTTGATTGTGTCATTAGTGTCGGAAATCTTCAAGAATATGCAGTTTATAATTCAGATTTATTTACTTCTGTCAATGGCGTCTCAAAGAACACTTATAAAATAGTCTTTGACGTTTATAAAGGGTACATCGATAAGAAAAAAATTCATTAAACAAAGAAAATATATATACGTATAAATGAACAGAAACATCAGTTCTTCAAGTTTTTTCAGAACTATCTTATATTCTCCCTTTAAAGCATCCAGTTGAAAAGAAATAAATACAAATATCTGTTTAATTCATGTAGGACCCAGATTAGCCGTGGGGGCTAAGTGGTCGAGCCGATCTCCTATCAAAGTCACGTAGTACTCAAAAAGTGTGAGTTCGAACATGCCGTTCTACTTCTCTATTAGAAGTTATGTCTTAAAAGAACATTTTCGGGTATAAGAATGTTACTCTTAAGCATTTTTTTAAAAAAATCTGTTTTCATTAATTATATTCCTGCAGCTAGAAATATGTCACAGGCACAGGTGCCCGAGTTCGCTTTATTGCTTGTAATGTAATGAATCCCGTTTTTTACGTAAAAAACTACTTTGGAAAACATTGTCGAAAAAGAAGAAATTGCTAGGTAAAGTTGTGTTTGTTTGTTTGTTGTTGTTTTTCTTGTTTGCTATTCAGACTGTAAATCAAATATTTTTGAATTTTAAACTTAGAATTGTCGTACGCAACTTCTTTCTATTTCGATTAGTCTAAAATTTTGTAATTTGACAATGGGTCGATTCTCGCAAAAGCAATATATTTGTGCATAAAATACAGTTTAGCTGAGGAGCCCTTTTTTGAACCCCATTATAGTTTCTCGTGAAAAGACTTTCAACGTTTTAAGTTTTCATTATAGCGTCGTTGTCATTCTGAAACCTCGTAGCTACAGCTTGAATGAATCTGTAGTTACGAGGTTTTAGATTGACAACGACGATACGTTGGAATTTGCCCTGGCCATTTAACCCCTATCTTTTCATCGGATTACAATTTCTTCAGGGAAAATGAGAAAAGGTGCCACGTGGTGCCACGAAGGTTAAACTTTCTGACAATATTTCGATTGAGTATAACAACCGTCGAAAATTTCCTGAATTTGGGACGACCTAACACGAGTGGTCAAACGTCACTCCGCATTTTAGCCTCGACCCGTTGTACCCTAAAGTAGTCCCGTTTCAATTTCACGTTTCTCCTTTTGGCAGGGTGTTTTCGAGTCTTGGGGATAGCTAGATGTCTAAATTACAATTCTGCTTAATGACAGACCACTGCTGCACTGTATTCAAACGTAATTATGGATTACTGTTAGGACTATCTGTTTTTCAGTTATGAGGTTTGAAATTCCCCCCCCCCCCGCGTTTTGGCCGTCCCGAATGTTAAATTTGTCGAAAAGTTTATCGTTGATGGTACCATTGTCCTAGCATGAATTTCAAGGCAAATGAACACTCTGTAGATGAATCCATGTTCGAATCCCAACGCAACTTTTGAAAAGAGCTATACACTGCCTAACCTGACGCTTTTTAGTCTATTTTTAGCTGTCACCAAGTCTTGAAAACATCATGACAAAAGGCGAAACATGAACTTTTAATGTAACTACTTTAAGGTACAACTGGTCTATGCTTAAGATGCATCATTTTGGACGCATGTAACTGTAGCCACGCCCATCCAGGATTAATAATCCCCCCGTACCCGAAAGTAAACTTCAACATTGATAATGGCCGAAATATATATGATTAACTTTTGTTGGTATGGCGACTTAAACGTAGTAATTACATCTTATTCAAGCTGTAGTTAAAACGTTTAAGTCGTCAACTAACCATTCTACGTTTTGAGTTACATGACAATGGCAATAAGTTTTGCAAAATAACCTCGTTTTCAAATCGAAGTGGATCTTCCGGTGGAATAAAATGGGCGGAGCCATTCCTATACCGTGTTCCATTAAAAACACTTATCATATCGTTGTAAGAACCAAACACTTCTGTTTGCTTTTCGAGTTGACAATGAAAGTAGACAATCTTTCTACCCGTGTTTGTTTTGTTTTTTTGTTTGTTTGTTTTTTTTTAACAGGAACATGTCGAGCTTTTCTAGCTCAGTCGGTAACACGTTGTGTTCAAATTCATAGGGTCGAGAGTTCAAAGCCCGGTTTTGCCAAGACCCTTTCAGACATATTTCAGAAGTCATCTAGACCGTGTTGCGCCATTTGTCGCTCAGTCACCATTGGGCAGATGGAAAGTGGGTTTGAGCAGTTTAAGGCTCGAATCAACTGATAGGTTCCATATAAAGTAGTCTGAGATGACGTATGTCATTCTATAGATGACGTCATAATGCAAATAAGCGTTTTATCAGAATGGTAAAAAAGAAAGGACCATGCAATGAAATCATGCATGCAGTGAAAAAGAATGTTTTATTATTTTCTTATGAAAATGTGGGTATATAATAAATGAAGTATAAAGTTACGATAGCGACACAACATCTTGTATTTGCTTCTCGTTGCGGTTTAAATTTCGGTCTCGAGAATAATCAATATTTTCCTTCGCAGCAAATACAAGATGTGATATTGTATCGCTATCGTATGATAATATTCCCTGTGCATTTTGTGAAAAAAAATGGACAGGGGCGTAAGATAAAAGACAAATCGTTGGTTGGCGGTATATATGTATCTACAGCTTGAATAAGCTGCAGTTACGACGTTAAAGTCGCAAACCAACCGAATTGCCAAGAATAAACATCGAAGTTTAAAGTGAACGGTCTGAATGCATGATTTGATTTGAATTGACCTTTCAATACAATGATGCGTGCATGTCTTATCTACAGGAATCATTATGTCAGCTCAATGAATGCGTGACCTTTCGAAGAAGGCGAACTTCCTTTGATCTTGCAATTTTGCAATTGACCAATCGCGGCTGTCAATCAAGGTATCAATCGACAAATCTAATCATTCATTCGCCCCGGATTTGATCTTTGAACTCCGACATTGG
This sequence comes from Fragum fragum, assembly GCA_946902895.1. Taxonomy (NCBI): domain Eukaryota; kingdom Metazoa; phylum Mollusca; class Bivalvia; order Cardiida; family Cardiidae; genus Fragum; species Fragum fragum. The sequence continues at coordinate 23,432,720 of OX336383.1, read as the reverse complement.
CCGCTTTTTATGTGAAACCTTTTTTGTGGTTTGGCGACTTAAGATTCGTAACTACAGTTTATTTAATTTTTGTTAATACAAATTCATCTATATAGGGCAGGATTTTTCAACATAATTTCCTGCGCTTTTCACACCCTCCGTCTCTCTCCCCCTCTCTCCCTTTTCCCCTCTCCCCCCTCTTTCCCCCTATGTCTCCCCTCTCTTTCCCATATCTTTCAACCACTCTCTCCCCTTTTTCCTTTCTCATCCCTTCCCCCCTCTTTCCCCCTCTTCCCCTATGTCTCTCCCCCTCTCCACGTTTTCCCCTCTCCTCCCCTCCCCCTCTTTCCCCTCTCTTCCAACCCCCCCTCTCCCCCTCGTGTTAGAGCAAGTGCGTGCTGGTTTATGATGTGCAGTGCGGGGAAGGACATCCAAACTTGGAAGGACCGAGACTACTTTCTCTATCCTTGATTGTGTCATTAGTGTCGGAAATCTTCAAGAATATGCAGTTTATAATTTAGATTTATTTACTTCTGTCAATGGCGTCTCAAAGAACACTTATAAAATAGTCTTTGACGTTTATATAGGGTACATCGATAAGAAAAAAATTCATTAAACAAAGAAAATATATATACGTATAAATGAACAGAAACATCAGTTCTTCAAGTTTTTTCAGAACTATCTTATATTCTCCCTTTAAAGCATCCAGTTGAAAAGAAATAAATACAAATATCTGTTTAATTCATGTAGGACCCAGATTAGCCGTGGGGGCTAAGTGGTCGAGCCGATCTGCTATCAAAGTCACGTAGTACTCAAAAAGTGTGAGTTCGAACCTGCCGTTCTACTTCTCTATTAGAAGTTATGTCTTAAAAGAACATTTTCGGGTATAAGAATGTTACTCTTTAGCATTTTTCTAAAAAAGTCTGTTTTCATTACTTATATTCCTGCAGCTAGAAATATGTCACAGGCACAGGTGCCCGAGTTCGCTTAATTGCTTGTGATGTAATGAATCCCGTTTTTTACGTAAAAAAAACTTTGGAAAACATTGTCGAAAAAGAAGAAATTGCTAGGTAAAGTTGTGTTTGTTTGATTGTTGTTGTTGTTGTTTGCTATTCACACTGTAAATCAAATAATTTTGAACTTAGAATTGTCGTACGCAACTTCTTTCTATTTCGATTAGTCTAAAATTTTGTAATTTCACAATGGGTCGATTCTCGCAAAAGCAATATATTTGTACATAAAATACAGTTTAGCCGAGGAGCCCCTTTTTGAACCCCATTATAGTTTCTCGTGAAAAGGCTTTCAACGTTTTAAGTTTTCATTATAGGGTCGTTGTCATTCTAAAATCTCGTAGCTACAGCTTGAATGAATCTGTAGTTACGAGGTTTTAGATTGACAACGACGATACGTTGGAATTAGCCCTGGCCATTTAACCCATATCTTTTCATCGGATTAAAATTTCTTCGGGGAAAATGAGAAAAGGTGCCACGTGGTGCCACGAAGGTTAAACTTTCTGACAAAATTTAGATTGAGTATAACAACCATCGAAAATGTTAGGGACGACCTAACACGAGTGGTCAAACGCCACTTCGCATTTTAGCCTCGACCCGTTGTACCCTAAAGTAGTCCCGTTTCAATTTCACGTTTCTCCTTTTGGCATAGTGTTTTCGAGTCTTGGGGATAGCTTGATGTCTAAACTACAGTTCTGCTTAAAGGCAGACCACTGGTGCACTTTAATCAAACGTGATTATGGATTACTGTTTGGACTATTTGTTTTTCAGTTATGAGGTTTGAAATCCCCCCCCCCCCCCCGCGCGTTTTGGCCGTCCCGAATGTTAAATTTGTCGAAAAGTTTATCGTTGATGGTACCATTGTCATAGCATGAATTTCAAGGCAAATGAACACTCTGTAGATGAATCCAGGTTCGAATCCCAACGCAACTTGTGAAAAGAGCTATACACTGCCTAACCTGACGCTTTTTGGTCTATTTTTAGCTGTCACCAAGTCTCGAAAACATCATGCCAAAAGGCGAAACATGAACTTTTAATGGAACTACTTTAAGATACAACTGGTCTATGCTTAAGATGCATTATTTTGGGCGCATGTAACTGTAGCCACGCCCATCCAGGATTAATAATCCCCCCGTACCCGAAAGTAAATTTCAACATCGATATTGGCCGAGATATATATGAAGAACTTTTGTTGGTATGGCGACTTAAACGTAGTAATTACAGCTTATTCAAGCTGTAGTTAAAACGTTTAGGTCGTCAACTAACCATTCTACGTTTTGAGTTACATGACAATGGCAATAAGTTTTGCAAAATAACCTCGTTTTCAAATCGAAGTGGATCTTCCGGTGGAATAAAATGGGCGGGGCCATTCCTATACCGTGTTCCATTAAAAACACTTATCATATCGTTGTAAGAACCAAACACTTCTGTTTGCTTTTCGAGTTGACAATGAAAGTAGACAATCTTTCTACCCGTGTTTGTTTTGTTTTTTTTTGTTTGTTTGTTTTTTTTAACAGGAACATGTCGAGCTTTTCTAGCTCAGTCGGTAACACGTTGTGTTCAAATTCATAGGGTCGAGAGTTCAAAGCCCGGTTTTGCCAAGACCCTTTCAGACATATTTCAGAAGTCATCTAGACCGTGTTGCGCCATTTGTCGCTCAGTCACCATTGGGCAGATGGAAAGTGGGTGTGACCAGTTTAAGGCTCGAATCAACTGATAGGTTCCATATAAAGTAGTCTGAGATGACGTATGTCATTCTATAGATGACGTCATAATGCAAATAAGCGTTTTATCAGAATGGTAAAAAAGAAAGGACCATGCAATGAAATCATGCATGCAGTGAAAAAGAATGTTTTATTATTTTCTTATGAAAATGTGGGTATATAATAAATGGAGTACTAAGTTACGATAGCGACACAACATCTTGTATTTGCTTCTCGTTGCGGTTTAAATTTCGGTCTCGAGAATAATCAATATTTTCCTTCGCAGCAAATACAAGATGTGATATTGTATCGCTATCGTATGATAATATTCGTAAGATAAAAGACAAATCGTTGGTTGGCGGTATATATGTATCTACAGCTTGAATTAGCTGCAGTTACGACGTTTAAGTCGCAAACCAACCGAATTGCCAAGAATAAACATCGAAGTTTAAAGTGAACGGTCTGAATGCATGATTTGATTTGAATTGACCTTTCAATACAATGATGCGTGCATGTCTTATCTACAGGAATCATTATGTCAGCTCAATGAATGCGTGACCTTTCGAAGAAGGCGAACTTCCTTTGATCTTGCAATTTTGCAATTGACCAATCGCGGCTGTCAATCAAGGTATCAATCGACAAATCTAATCATTCATTCGCCCCGGATTTGATCTTTGAACTCCGACATTGGCCGCTTTTTATGTGAAACCTTTTTTGTGGTTTGGCGACTTAAGATTCGTAACTACAGTTTATTTAATTTTTGTTAATACAAATTTATCTATATAGGGCAGGATTTTTCAACATAATTTCCTGCGCTTTTCACACCCTCCGTCTCTCTCCCCCTCTCTCCCTTTTCCCCTCTCCCCCTCTTTCCCCTATGTCTCCCCTCTCTTTCCCATATCTTTCAACCACTCTCTCCCCTTTTTCCTTTCTCATCCCTCCCCCCCCTCTTTCCCCCTCTTCCCCCTATGTCTCTCCCCCTCTCCACGTTTTCCCCTCTCCTCCCTCCCCCTCTTTCCCCTCTCTTCCATTTCCCCCCCTCTCCCCCTCGTGTTAGAGCAAGTGCGTGCTGGTTTATGATGTGCAGTGCGGGGAAGGACATCCAAACTTGGAAGGACCGAGACTACTTTCTCTATCCTTGATTGTGTCATTAGTGTCGGAAATCTTCAAGAATATGCAGTTTATAATTCAGATTTATTTACTTCTGTCAATGGCGTCTCAAAGAACACTTATAAAATAGTCTTTGACGTTTATATAGGGTACATCGATAAGAAAAAAATTCATTAAACAAAGAAAATATATATACGTATAAATGAACAGAAACATCAGTTCTTCAAGTTTTTTCAGAACTATCTTATATTCTCCCTTTAAAGCATCCAGTTGAAAAGAAATAAATACAAATATCTGTTTAATTCATGTAGGACCCAGATTAGCCGTGGGGGCTAAGTGGTCGAGCCGATCTGCTATCAAAGTCACGTAGTACTCAAAAAGTGTGAGTTCGAACCGGCCGTTCTACTTCTCTATTAGAAGTTATGTCTTAAAAGAACATTTTCGGGTATAAGAATGTTACTCTTTAGCATTTTTCTAAAAAAATCTGTTTTCATTACTTATATTCCTGCAGCTAGAAATATGTCACAGGCACAGGTGCCCGAGTTCGCTTAATTGCTTGTGATGTAATGAATCCCGTTTTTTACGTAAAAAAAACTTTGGAAAACATTGTCGAAAAAGAAGAAATTGCTAGGTAAAGTTGTGTTTGTTTGATTGTTGTTGTTGTTGTTTGCTATTCACACTGTAAATCAAATAATTTTGAACTTAGAATTGTCGTACGCAACTTCTTTCTATTTCGATTAGTCTAAAATTTTGTAATTTCACAATGGGTCGATTCTCGCAAAAGCAATATATTTGTACATAAAATACAGTTTAGCCGAGGAGCCCCTTTTTGAACCCCATTATAGTTTCTCGTGAAAAGGCTTTCAACGTTTTAAGTTTTCATTATAGGGTCGTTGTCATTCTAAAATCTCGTAGCTACAGCTTGAATGAATCTGTAGTTACGAGGTTTTAGATTGACAACGACGATACGTTGGAATTAGCCCTGGCCATTTAACCCATATCTTTTCATCGGATTAAAATTTCTTCGGGGAAAATGAGAAAAGGTGCCACGTGGTGCCACGAAGGTTAAACTTTCTGACAAAATTTAGATTGAGTATAACAACCATCGAAAATGTTAGGGACGACCTAACACGAGTGGTCAAACGCCACTTCGCATTTTAGCCTCGACCTGTTGTACCCTAAAGTAGGCCCGTTTCAATTTCACGTTTCTCCTTTTGGCATAGTGTTTTCGAGTCTTGGGGATAGCTTGATGTCTAAACTACAGTTCTGCTTAAAGGCAGACCACTGGTGCACTTTAATCAAACGTGATTATGGATTACTGTTTGGACTATTTGTTTTTCAGTTATGAGGTTTGAAATCCCCCCCCCCCCCGCGCGTTTTGGCCGTCCCGAATGTTAAATTTGTCGAAAAGTTTATCGTTGATGGTACCATTGTCATAGCATGAATTTCAAGGCAAATGAACACTCTGTAGATGAATCCAGGTTCGAATCCCAACGCAACTTGTGAAAAGAGCTATACACTGCCTAACCTGACGCTTTTTGGTCTATTTTTAGCTGTCACCAAGTCTCGAAAACATCATGCCAAAAGGCGAAACATGAACTTTTAATGGAACTACTTTAAGATACAACTGGTCTATGCTTAAGATGCATTATTTTGGGCGCATGTAACTGTAGCCACGCCCATCCAGGATTAATAATCCCCCCGTACCCGAAAGTAAACTTCAACATCGATATTGGCCGAGATATATATGAAGAACTTTTGTTGGTATGGCGACTTAAACGTAGTAATTACAGCTTATTCAAGCTGTAGTTAAAACGTTTAGGTCGTCAACTAACCATTCTACGTTTTGAGTTACATGACAATGGCAATAAGTTTTGCAAAATAACCTCGTTTTCAAATCGAAGTGGATCTTCCGGTGGAATTAAATGGGCGGGGCCATTCCTATACCGTGTTCCATTAAAAACACTTATCATATCGTTGTAAGAACCAAACACTTCTGTTTGCCATTCGAGTTGACAATGAAAGTAGACAATCTTTCTACCCGTGTTTTTTTTTTTTTTTTTTGTTTTTGTTTTTTTTTTTTTTTTAACAGGAACATGTCGAGCTTTTCTAGCTCAGTCGGTAACACGTTGTGTTCAAATTCATAGGGTCGAGAGTTCAAAGCCCGGTTTTGCCAAGACCCTTTCAGACATATTTCAGAAGTCATCTAGACCGTGTTGCGCCATTTGTCGCTCAGTCACCATTGGGCAGATGGAAAGTGGGTTTGAGCAGTTTAAGGCTCGAATCAACTGATAGGTTCAATATAAAGTAGTCTGAGATGACGTATGTCATTCTATAGATGACGTCATAATGCAAATAAGCGTTTTATCAGAATGGTAAAAAAGAAAGGACCATGCAGTGAAATCATGCATGCAGTGAAAAAGAATGTTTTATTATTTTCTTATGAAAATGTGGGTATATAATAAATGGAGAATAAAGATACGATAGCGACACAACATCTTGTATTTGCTTCTCGTTGCGGTTTAAATTTCGGTCTCGAGAATAATCAACATTTTCCTTCGCAGCCGGCTTGAAGCAAATACAAGATGTGATAATGTATCGCTATTGTATGATAATATTCCCTGTGCATTTTGTGAACAAAAATGGACAGGGGCGTAAGATAAAAGCCAAATCGTTGGTTGGCGGTATATATGTATCTACAGCTTGAATTAGCTGCAGTTACGACGTTTAAGTCGCAAGCCAACCAAATTGCCAAGAATAAACATCGAAGTCTAAAGTGAACGGTCTGAATGCAGTATTTGATTGGAATTGACCTTCCAATACAATGATGCGTGCATGTCTTATCTACAGGCACCATTATGTCAGCTCAATGATTGCATGACCCTTCGAAGAAGGCGAACTTCCTTTGATCTTGCAATTTTGCAATTGACCAATCGCGACTGTCAATTAAGGTATCAATCGACCAATCAAATCATTCATTCGCTACGGAATTGATCTTTGAACTCCAACATTGGCCGCTTTTTATGTGAAACCTTTTTGGTGGTTTGGCGACTTAAGATTCGTAGCTACAGTTTATTTAATTTTTGTTAATACAAATTCATCTATATAGGGCAGAATATTTCAACATAATTTCCTGCGCTTTACACACCCTCCTTCCTCTCCATCTTCCCTCCATCTAACCATCTCTCTTCCCTCTCTCCTCCCTTCTCCCCCTCTCCTCCATTCCCCCTCTTTTCCCCTGCTCCTATATTTCCCCCTCAGTCGCCCTCTCTTTCACCCTCTGTCGCCCCTCTCTTTCCCCCTCTCCCCCTCGTGTTAGTGCAAGTGCGTGCTGGTTTATGAAGTGCAGTGCTGGGAAGGACATCCAAACTTGGAAGGACCGAGACTACTTTCTCTATCCTTTATTACGTATCATTAGTGTCGGAAATCTTCAAGAATATGCAGTTTATAATTTAGGTTTATTTACTTCTGTCAATGGCGTCTCAAAGACCACTTATAAAATAGTCTTTGACGTTTATATAGGGTAGATAGATAAGAACAAATTTCATTAAACAAAGAAACTATATATACGTATAAATGAACAGAAACCGCAGTTCTTCAAGTTTTATAAGAACTATCTTATATTCTCCCTTTAAAGCACCCAGTTGAAAAGAAATAAATACAAATATCTGTTTAATTCATGTAGGACCCAAATTAGCCGTGGGGGCTGAGTGGTCGAGCCAATCTGCTATCAAAGTCACGTAGTACTCAAAAAGTGTGAGTTCGAACCGGCCGTTCTACTTATCTATTAGAAGTTTTGTCTTAAAAGAACATTTTCGGGTATAAGAATGTTACTCTTTAGCATTTTTTTAAATCTGCTTTCATTAATCATATTCCTGCAGCTAGAAATATGTCACAGGCACAGGTGCCCGAATTCGCTTAATTGCTTGTGATGTAATGAATCCCGTTTTTTACGTAAAAAAACTTTGGAAAACATTGTCGAAAAAGAAGAAATTGCTAGGTAAAGTTGTGTTTGTTTGATTGTTGTTGTTGTTGTTTGCTAATCACACTGTAAATCAAATAATTTTGAACTTAGAATTGTCGTACGCAACTTCTTTCTATTTCGATTAGTCTAAAATTTTGTAATTTCACAATGGGTCGATTCTCGCAAAAGCAATATATTTGTACATAAAATACAGTTTAGCTGAGGAGCCCCTTTTTGAACCCCATTATAGTTTCTCGTGAAAAGACTTTCAACGTTTTAAGTTTTCATTGTAGGGCCGTTGTCATTCTAAAACCTCGTAGCTACAGCTTGAATGAATCTGTAGTTACGAGGTTTTAGATTGACAACGACGATACATTGGAATTAGCCCTGGCCATGTAACCCATATCTTTTCATCGGATTACAGTTTCTTCGGGGAAAATGAGAAAAGGTGCCACGAAGGATAAACTTTCTGACAAAATTTAGATTGAGTATAACAACCATCGAAATTTCCCTGAATTTGGGACGACCTAACACGAATGGTCAAACTCCACTCCGCATTTTAGCCTCGACCCGTTGTACCCTAAAGTAGTCCCGTTTCAATTTCACGTTTCTCCTTTTGGCATGCATGTTGTTTTCGAGTCTTGGGGATAGCTAGATGTCTAAATTATAGTTCTGCCTAATGGCAGACCACTGCTGCACTGTAATCAAACGTGCTTATGTATTACTGTTAGGACTATTTGTTTTTCAGTTATGAGGTTTGAAATCCCCCCCCCCGCGTTTTGGCCGTCCCGAATGTTAGATTTGTCGAAAAGTTTATCGTTGGTGGTACCATTGTCATTGCATGAATTTCTAGGCAAATGAACAGTCTGTAGATGAATCCAGGTTCGAATCCCAACGCAACTTGTGAAAAGAGCTACACACTGCCTAACCTGACGCTTTTCAGTCTATTTTTAGCTGTCACCAAGTCTCGAAAACATCATGCCAAAAGGCGAAACATGAACTTTGAATGGAACTACTTTAAGGTACAACTGGTCTATGCTTAAGGTGCATCATTTTGGACGCATGTAACTGTAGCCACGCCCATCCAGGATTAATAATCCCCCCGTACCCGAAAGAAAAATTCTGCATCGATATTTGCCGAGATATATATTAAGAACCTTTGTTTGTATGGCGACTTAAACGTAGTAATTACAGCTTATTCAAGCTGTAGTTAAAACGTTTAGATCGCCAACAAACCATTCTACGTTTTGTGTTACATTACAATAATTTCCTGCGCTTTACACACCCTCCTTCCTCTCCATCTTCCCTCCATCTAACCATCTCTCTCCCCCTCTCTCCCCTTCTCCTCCCTTTCCCCCCTCTTTCCCCCTCTGTCACCCCCCGCGTTTTGGCCGTCCCGAATGTTAGATTTGTCGAAAAGTTTATCGTTGATGGTACCATTGTCCTAGCATGAATTTCAAGGCAAATGAACACTCTGTAGATGAATCCAGGTTCGAATCCCAACGCAACTTGTGAAAAGAAGTATTCACTGCTCCATCTTCCCTCCATCTAACCATCTCTATCCCCCGTTCTCCTCTCTCTCCCTTCTCCTCCTTTTCCCCCCTCTTTCCCCCCTCTGTCAACCCCCCGCGTTTTGGCCGTCCCGAATGTTAAATTTGTCGAAAAATTTATCATATGAATAGCTTGAGGCTGGGAAAGGATGTAGTTGTAGTATTGGTGAGAGAAATACCAGGAATCAATAGTCAGGTGCTTCAGTCTCTGCGATATGACTGAAATACTGTTAAAAGTGGCGTTAAACTCCATCCAAACAAAGAAACCAAGGAAACGCTTGCTCTAGATAAAGAAGTGCAACTTATAACTAAACTCAAAACTAACTCAAATAAAAGAAATATCGGTGTTCTTTTTAGCTAGCAAAGCGTCAGCTTTGATAGCTTAAGTTAACAGACAAAATTTTGAGGTCTTCTCAGAGGTCAATGAGTGCAAACCGCCACTGGAGGCTTAACCACTAAATTCATTGAGTGTCTACGAAATATAAAGTAGTTCATCAATAGCGTGCTATGAAACCCATTCCAACTCAATCCCGCTCTTTAAAGAATTCCAAGAAAAACCTGTGGAAAACATTGTGGACAATGAAGAAATTACTTGTATCAAGCAATTTCTTCATTGTCCACAATGTTTTCTATCCTACAAAAGACAAATAAGATTACTTAACAAAACCATGCTTTGCTAGCTTACAGTTCTTTCATTTATGCATAACATGGATAAAACAGATCAGCGTACAATAAAGAACTTGCTTTTTACAAGCAATTTCTTTATTTAACACAATGTTTTAATGTTTTACTGATTACTTTTCTTGCGGGGCGTCAGAAAGCGTCACTGTGTGAGAATGGGTTAAAAGTATTCCTTCTGGTGTATGAGAATGGCTACCGGTTCGAACTCACACCTTTTTGAATACGTTCATTCCGCCATTGATAAGTAATTGGCTCAACCACTTAGCCCCCATGGCTAATCTTGGACCTAAATGAACAGAACATAAAATGTTGTTAATTTCTTTTCAATTGAAACCTATAAAGGGAGATTATGTAATAATTCTGTTAAAACTTGAGACATGACAGTTTGTCTTCATTTATATACTTAAATATTTGCTTTAATTAATTAGTTTTATGCTTGTTAATATACACTAATTAAAAGACATAGACTTTTTCACTAGCGACCTTGGAGACGCCCTAGGCATAAGAAAATAAAACTGGAATATAAACTCCAAATTCCAAAGTAATTTCTAACTTCATGGTCTCAATTAAGGACAGAAACGGTGTACTCGGTCCTTCCAAGTTTCACACACACAAACACAAAACGAGAGAGAAGAGAGAGAGAGAAGAGAGAGATAGGAGAGAGAGAGAGAGAGAGAGAGAGAGAGAGCATGCAGTGGTTTCTTCTTATACCCCGTTTTACCATGCGAGGTATCACACACAGGCTAGTGCTTTTCATTCCAAATTATACTTACATCGAGATAAACAAAAAAAGGAAGCTTTGGGATGAAAACAACCATCCTGCTGCAATCCAAGAGCTACGAGGATAGCCTGTCTCTTAATTTACTCGCCTCCTACGAAAGGCTACCGCGAAATATCGAGGTTTTGTTTGTTTGAATGGGGTTTAACGCCGCTTTGAACAATCTTTCAGTTATATCGCGGCGGCTGGAGCACCTAACAATGGATTCCTGGTATTTCTCGCACCAGTACTTCCACTACACCCTTTCCTAGCCTCCAGCTGCTATCCCACGTAGGCTAACGATTATCTGCCAATTGGTGGTAGACAAATGTCGGAAAGAGTATTGCCGCCGTCGGGGATCGAACCCGGGACCCTTTGAATGAAAGTCCGACGCGCTACCAACTGCGCTATGACGGCGGCTGAAATGCCGAGGTACTATTCTGGAAAAATGCCCGACACCCCAAGCGCTGTTTTTAGTGAGTGTCAGTTTGGTAATTTGGTTATCAAATGTGCGAGTATCGACCCAAAATTGACCAATCGCTGGCCCCCGCCAAATCATGTTTTGTCTACGCCCACTGACTCCGACAGAAGGTCCCGCTTCGATTTTAAACGCCGTATATTCGAATATAAGTTACTGCAGGTTTTAGAGCGTATCACATTTAACGAAAAAGGGAATTTCAAATCTTTTGCGACATAAATGGAATAAAAATCGTCGTTTAATTTTATTTTATATATATATATATATATAACCAATTGGGTGTATGATCCTGTTTATATTCATAAAATTAACACTCATCCAATTCTGCATTCGGGTTTGCATACCCTACAGCCATTATCAAACACAATACAGAATGCCCCTGGCTGACAGGATCGGTTATCTACCGGTGGGCAAACAACTAAAGATGAAATAGAAAAGAAAAAGTTATTTGAGCCTATGCGTGACATTTCCAACCATTTCGCATGTGCGCCAAGTAAAGACTCAGATCAGCCTGTGCATCCGCACAGTCTGATCAGAGTCTTCACTCTGCGCTCTGTAGATAGATACTAACCCAAAGCCTCTTTAAACAATCAGCGAATGTTCTATTTGCCCCGAATGGCTGGTTTATGAAGGACAGAGACTACTTTCTCTATACGTGATTGTGTCGTTAGTGTCGGAAATATTCAAGAATATATGCTCGAATGAAGGAAATTGCTTGTTACATTGCATGACCAAGACCACGCCCACTGACTTCCGTAGGTGCTTCGAGTAAGATATTAACCCTTTCCCATATTTTGAAATTTTAGACTGGTCTAAATTGAAAGTATTTGTAGACAACAAATAAAAACTGGATGCAATTTGAAATGAAACCACCCTGTTTGGTAGGAAATATTGCGGAAAATGGAGAAATCGATTGATACAAACAATGTTTTCTTTTTCCTGAATATCTTCTCACATACAAAATCATAGTGGCGTGAGATATTAACCATTTCCCATATTTTGAAAAATTAGACTGGTCTAAATTGAAAGTATCTGCAGACAACAGCAAAAATTGGACGAAATTTGAAATGAAACCACCCTGTTTGGTAGAAAATATTGCGGAAAAGGGAGAAATCGATTGTTACAAACAATGCCTCCTTTTTCCTGAATATCATCTCACATACAAAATTATAGAGACGTAAAATCTTTGATTTTACAGGAAAGGGTCAAACGGCTTCATTTGGTAGAATCTATGGCAAATATCATGCAACAGAAAGGTAAAATCGTTTGATTGGCGACCCGAACGTCGTAACTACGACGTTTGAGTCACCAATTCAACAAAAAGGCTCCACATGTATGTATAACAATGTATAACAATGTCTGTGTTAAAGAATCATTGGGGATTTAGAGGGGGTTTCGGGGGTCCGTTTGAACACCCTCTGTAGACTAATTATTTCATATTTATGGGAAAATTTAACCCTTGTCATGCTGAGATTGTTTATACAGCATGACAAGGGTTTATATAGGTTAGATAGTATAGTTGATCTTGCTCGAACGACTACTTCTATATAGAGCCCACGTTCAACTAGCGACCATAATTGTAAACCCGTTTTTTTAAAAGTAAAAGACGCTCTTAAGAAGTGAAAGTATTTCGCTAAAAAGAAAAATCACAAGTCAATCCTAAAGGACGATTCTAATGAGTCGAAACAACATAGGACTTAAGCAAGAATTCTGTAATATTTCATGTATAAAACTAGGACCAATCCTTTATATTTTTGAAAAAAAAGTGTACTAAGCAGCAATTCTCTTAAGCGACTAGTTTTCGTCGTCCCTTTGGACGGTCAGTAAACACAAGATTTACTGTAATAGGATCAGGAACCCTATTGGCAAGTTTGACCCCTCCCCCTTTAAAGAAATCTTAGATCCGCCATGGTAGAGTGAGTAAAGTTATGGTACCTTTATCACACAGAGTGCCTGTGTAACCTTGCCAACAGTTGCACGTATAACCATTTTGTCCATTCACACAATTCCCGTAATCACAGGGATCTTCATTACAATAGTTCAAGTTCAAAGCTGAAAGAAGAGATGAAAGTTTTATTTATTTATTTTGTTGTTGTTGTTGTTTTTGTTTTTTTTGTTTTTTTTTTTTTTTTTGTTTTTTTTTTTTTTTGTTTTTTGTTTTTTGTTTTGTTTTGTTTTATCATGGAGGTATGAAACGGAAGCGGATTCATACATAAGTGTGATTGATTTTTTCGTTTCGTACCTCCATGAAAACAAAAAGCTTTCAACATCGAATGAAAAAGTGAAATATTTTTACAAATTTCGATACTTTTTTGTATGGAATTATTTTGTGCGGAAGCATACAAAATACCCCGCGCTCAAAATTTTGGTTCGTGGAGTTTTGAATATTCTTTCGGCCAACCAGAACGCTCAATTTTGATAGACGAAACTCAAAATTAAATTATAGTCCCTTTTATTCAGGTACTTGAAAGCCATTTCTTCCCCCAAAAGATATAACAAAACTAAAGAGAAAAATATACACAAGGCCCAAAAGTTTGAATAAATATGACGATTGAAACTGTAAGATCAAAAAAGTTTTACGCAGCAAGCGTAAATTCCAAAAAGCAGAATATGTATTTTTAAATCTTGACCCACCACAATTTAAGGTCTGTTTACATAAAACTATGACGTCATTGGTGACGTTCTTACTTTTGCTAGTCATTCATACAACTGACTAGGTCACGGAGATTAACGAAGTACTCCATAAAGTTTAGTCATCAGCGCAAGAGTATATATATCTGTAAATATCGAAGTTAACAAACACGAGTTAAAATTTATGAGAAAAAACACTAAATACTCTTTCCAGACAAATTCACTCATAACCTCCTTTTGCATATTGATAATAAAAAGACTCTTGTTTGCTTTAGTGTCAAAATAAACGATAGATTGTTCCAACCTTTTTCCTCCCTTGGAGGGAAGATATGGCTTTAAACAACTTATACAACTTTACCTTTTGAATATGCACCCTATGTAAGTCGTAGTAAGTATAAGGCTCTTTAGCAATGCATGTTGAATCCTTTCCCGTACAATCCCTTGTTTCTTACGCCCCTATGGTTTTTTTTATAGCTTGAGAAAACATTGTGGGAAAAGAAGAAATTGCTTGTAATAAACAATTCTTCTTTTCCAATATTTTCTTCTAACCTGTAGGTCGGTAACTGTTCAAAACGAGCCCAATTTTAGTTGTCGTCTGTAGCTTTTTTTCAAAATGGACGAGTCCAAAATTTTGAAAACGGGAAAGGATTAACGAGAACGGAAGCTTTTTACAAGGTAACTGGTTTCCATTAAAGAAAATGTTTGAGTAACCCGAATAAATTATCAGGGAATCTGTTTAAACAATTAAGAACAGCTAAACAGCTGTACAGCCTTGATCATTGTGACAAAGTAACTAAATTGTGAAAGTTGTTTAAAAAATACTATTTCAAAGTACCTGTGATATAAACCTAACTGTTTTAGTAAGAGTTTCTTTCGAGATCGCAATCAGACAGGTTGCAACCAACAAATTTGGCTCGTGCCGTTCAATTCGGTGTATTCAAAATCCCGTGTTCAAAATTTCATTAATTTCAAAATCTATAATTATTCAATCACTTTTCTGCAGTCATGTCAAAGTGTGTTATATTAAAAAATTCAAAATCATAATTGAGCCCATGCGTGACATTTCCAACAATTACACATGTGCGCCAAGTAAAGACTCAGATCAACCTGTGCATCCGCACAGTCTGATCAGAGTCTTCACTCTGCGCTCTTTAGATAGATACTGACCCAAAGCTTCTTTAAACAATCAGCGAATATTCTAATTACCCCGAATGACTGTCCAGGGTGCTCAATGTGTGCGAGTCACGCACCTGCGAAATAGTTGGAAATGGTACGCATAGGCTCATTTCATATTTTCCGGTCCGCGGCCATAGCGCAGTTGGTAGCGCGTAGGACTCCTAATCATGGTGGTCATGGTTTGATTCCCGGCGAATATCCTAACCGACATTTGTCTCCCAGAAAAGGGTAGATAATCGTAAACCCAAGTCGGATGAGCAGCTTGAGGCTCGGAATTGATGTCATTGTAGTACCGGTGTAAGGAATAACCGGAATCCATGGTTAGATGCTCAAGCCAACGCGATATGACTGGAATACTGTTAAAAATGGTGTTAAACCCAATTCAACAATCAATCAATCCTGATCATGGTGTTCATGTTTTGATTCCCGGCGAATATCCTATCCGACATTTGTATTGCATAAATGGGTAGATAATCGTAAACCTAAGTGGGATGAGCACTTGGAGATTCGGATAGGATGTTGTTGTAGTACTGGTGTAAGAACTACTATAGGAATCCATGGACAGGTTCTCCAGCCGCCGCGATATGACTGATAATACCGTTAAAAGTGGCGTGAAACCCGTTCAATGAATCAATCCTTTTTTTCCAAACCTCGAAAACCATGATCTTCCACGGTTGTTTTTCTACTATTAGTTTTTAAAAAAGCTTTGAGCAGCTTAACAAAATACAAGATCAATCTATTACGAGATCAAGATAATTTTTTGTTGTTGTTTTCACGGAGTTACACGCATGAACGGAAACAAGAGGCACATGAGGGCCTGAGACGATCTACTGGTTATCAAATTGGAATGAATTCCGTTTATTATGTTGAGCAACAATCCTCAAGACCTTCTTTCCCGTTTCATTACAGATCATCTCCATTTTGAAAAGAAAGTTTCATTATGACCCTACAATCATCCTGTTTTTTGTTGTTGTTTTTTTTTCAGAATCCGATAATAATTGTAGTCTTTATCACATAAATAGGGTTGTTTTGAATGAATATCTTTAAGGCCTCTTTCCTGTGTTTCCTGGTGGATCCATTTCATTTCCGAAAGGAACTTTCCTTACGTTGTTTTGAGCAATAATCTGTAAGGCCCCTTTTCCTGTTTTTCAAATGCCACAAATATACTTTGCATCTTTGAAGTGAATCCGATTAGAACTGTGGACTGCATTGTGTTCACGAAAATATTTCAATCAAGTTATAATAAAGTCTCTTTTCCCATGATAATTTATTTTTCAATTTTAATGAAATTATTGTAATGCCCCCTTTTACATGATACTTGACTGATCAGAAAAAAATGTGAAAAAAGAAGAAATTGCTTGTAACAAACAATTTCTTCTTTCCCACATTTTTTCTAACCTGTAGGTCGGTTACTTTTCAAAATGCGCCAACTTTTAGTTGTCGTCTGTAGCTTCTTTTCAAATTGGACCAGTCCAAAATTTTTAAAGCAAACCCCATTGATGAGTTTGAACTCCTTTTATAGAAATCATAGAACTGCCATTGAAGAGTGAGTAAAGTGATGGTACCTTTATCACACAGAGTGCCTGTGTACCCTTGCCAACAGTTACACGTATATCCATTTTGTCCATTCACACAATCCCCGTAATCACAGGGGTCTAGAGCACAATAGTCCATAGCTGAAAGAAGATGATTAAGTAATACCCCTAGCTTGCAATTACACACATCAACCACTTAACCCATTCCTCCACAGTGAATTTTAGACTGGTCCAAATTGAAAGAAGCTGCAGACGACAATTTCAAGTTGATAGAATTTTGAATTTTTTCGTCATTTTGGGTAGAAAAGATCGTTGATAATGAAGAAATTGCTTGTATCAAGCAATTTCTTCATTTTCCACAATGTTTTCAAAAACTTTTTTCTTGAGGGGCGTAAAAAGGAGGGATTGAGTTGTAATGGATGATTTTTTACCTCCCTCGGGGAGGGTAGCAACCTATATAACTTTACCTTTTGAATTTGCACCCAATGCACGGTAATATGTAAATAGTTCTCTAGCTATGCAAGTTTAACCCTTTCCCGTACAATCCTTTGTTTTTTACGACCCTATGTTGTTGTTTTTTTTCTTGGGGGGGGGTACTTGAGAAAACATTGTGGGAAAAGAAGAAATTGCTGGTCACAAGCAATTTCTTCTTTTCCCACATTTTTTCTAACCTGTAGGCCGGTTACTTTTCAAAATGCGCCCACTTTTATTTGTCGTTTGTACCTTTTTTTGAAATTGGACCAATCCCAAATTCTGAAAAACTGGAAAGGGTTTGTGAGAACGGAAGCTTTTTCAAGGTAAAAGAAAATGTAAGAGAAACCCGAATCCATTATCAGGGCATCTGTTCAAAAATCCTTGTACATTGTTACATAGTAACTAAATTGTCAAAGTTGTTTGATAATGGATTCAAAGTGCCTGTGATATAAATCCACCTATTTTAATTAGCGTTTCTTTCCAGATGGCAATTAGACAGGTTGCAATCGACGAATTTGGCTCGTGCTGTTCAATTCGGTGTATTCAAAATCCCGTGTTCAAAATTTCATTAATTTCAAAATCTGTAATCATTTAATCACTTTTCTGCAATCATATCAAAGTGTGTTATATTAAAAAGTTCGAAATCATTAATCATTTTTTCTTAGCCGCGGCCATTGCGCAGTGGTAGAGTGTAAGGCTCCTAGTTATGGGGTCCAAGGCTCGATAACTGGCGAATATTCCATCCGACATTTGTCTCCCACAAATGGGTAAATAATCGTAAACCAAAGTGGGATGAGCAGCTGAAGGCTCGGAATTGATGTTATGGTAGTACCGGTGTAAGGAATAACCGGAATCCATGGTTAGGTGCTCCCGCCGCCGCGATATTACTGGAATACCGTTAAAAGTGACGTTAAACGCCATTCAATCAAAAATCCTTTTTCAATGTCGACTACTATGATATTGCACAGTTGTTTTTCTACTAATAAGTTTGAAATAAATTTGAACAGTTAATATTGTTATTCGAAATATACTAGATAAATCTATTAGAAATAATCTTGTTTGAATATAGGTTAATATAGCCCTAACCTTGATCACATCGTTTTCCAGAGAAACCGTTGTAACATGAACATGTGTAGCTAGTTCTATGGTTTGTACAGGATCCGTGGACACATGGATTTGAGCTACAGAGGTTTATATCTGAAATGTCCGAAAATGAAATAGTTTTGGATTAAATGAGGCCACAGTCCTCCTCGTGGATTATTTAAGAGACGAAGAGAATATATTATTTTCTTTATTCATGGAGGTATGAAAGGAAAAATCTAATCAAAATTATTAGTGTGATTATTTTTGTATTCATACCTCCATGAAAACAAAAAAATAATTCTTCCCGTTTCTTAAAATTCAATCAGCGAAGACAAAAATGGAAACATTTTAAAAATTGTGTTAAACTATATTATTGAAAAAAATAATTTGTGCGTAATCATACAAAACACTATGGCTATTTGTTTTTACAAGCAATTTCTGCATTTTGTCCACAATCTTTTCCAAAGCATTTTTTGAATTTGCATGATGGACGTCGGTGGGGATGATCAGCAATCCATGTAACGAACTATTTCTTATCTTTGATTCCACTTTTTTATCCCCTCTAAATCTTTCTCTTCGCAATTTCTTTCCTCGCTGTATTCTTTTCAATATCACCCCCCTTATCGTCTCAATACTCATACCTTCTCCCATCTCTCCCCCATACTCACCCATCCGCCCACTCACTCTCTCCTCGCCCTCCATGATCACACCATCCACATCTCTCTTGCCTCCACGCTCACTGTACCATCCTGTCTTTACCCCAATCTCTTTTCCCTGCACGCTCATATCATGTTATTCTTGAGAGTAATGGAGCGCTTTTAGAGATTTTGGGCGATAAATTTCACTATTTGTCTGCATGAAATAAATAGAAAAGTCGCTCGTTTTGTGAAGTACTGATTTAACTTTCGTTGAGTGAACAACAAAAGCTATATATTAACGAGAGCCTCCGTTTTTTGTTGTCAGCTCAATGAAATATATGTATGAACAACAAAAGCTGTATATTCACGAGAGCCTCCGCTTTTGTTGTTAACTCAATGAAATATATTTGAACAATAAAAGCTCTATACCAGTTTTCACGAGAGGCTCTGTTTTTGTTGATCACTCAATGAAAGATATATGAACAACAGAAAAGCTATATATTCACAAGAGGTTCCTCTTTGGTAGTTCACTCAATGAAAGATATATGAACAATAAAAGTTATATATTCACGCGAGGCTCTGCTTTTGTTTGTTACTCAATGAAAGATATATCGATCTTACACTGAAACAAAAGTAAATAATCTGTGATCATAGAAAGAAAGATATATTTTTGATATCTATCCTAATTGACTAATCGCTGGCCCCGCCCACTGACTCCTTGACGCCCAGCCCAGTAAGACCAAAAGGAACTTCCGCTTCGATTTTTAACGGCGTTTTTTGCAAAATTTATGGCCGGTAGCATTTAACAAAAAAGTGATATTGTTGGTTGGTGACCTATACGTCGTAACTACAGCTTGAATAAAGGGTTAATAAAATGGCGGCGAATGTCGGAGTTGAATAAATGATTTGATAGGTCGCATTATTACTTGATTGACAGCCGTGATTGGTCAATTATCACCGTCGACATAATTCTCATTTCAGGTTTCTATTTAACATATATTGTTTTCATTGAGGAACGAACCTAAAATAAAAACTAATCACGATTTATAAAGCCTAGAAAAATTAGTAAGAATTAATTGAAGTTTATATTAAATATATGAGTATATTTATGTTTCTTGTGTCAATGATTTAGAGTCATTTATTTGACCCATTTTGGTTTACCATTCGTGTCGTTCCAAAGAATTATTGCACTAGAAACTTGTACCAAAGACGAAAATGCTGGTAACCCATATCTTCTCCTTTTCCCAGTTTTAATTTTAACCTTTCGGATTCTGATTTTTTAGAGATGAAAGAGAGCATGGAGGTGTGATACGAAAACACTAATCACATTGTAGTCACTCTTCGCGTATTCATACAGTGTGATTACTTTTTTCTTTTTATACCTCCATGTAAACAAAAAATATTCTCTACATTTCTTTTACTATAAGGATAACGAGCGAGAAATGCTAATGGATTTTGAATTTTGATATATTTTTACATGTATGGAACTATTTTGTGAGAAGGCATACAAAATAGCTGTGTGCTCTAGATTTTGTTCATGGAGGTATGGCTTTTTTCGGCCAATGAGAACGCTCGTTTTTTCGTTTTTTGATAGACGAAACTAACAATTAAATTATTCATCTGTAATCAAACATTTTCTCCTTTTTCCGTATCATCCTTTTATATTTCTAATACATTTGTCCGACCAATGTACATAAAACGTTTTTCAATATCGGCAAGTCTGACATTTTGTGGTCTGTATATGTGAAGGGGCTGTAACAATACAATATATAAGATATATGGGTCTCAAATTTTTATTCTGTTTACAGACTGTTAAGATTCTCACCGTTGTCACAATTCTTCCCTGTATATCCACCATTACATGCGCAGGAATATCCAGAAGTTCCACTATTGCAGGTTCCGTGTACACATGGGTTACTAAGGCAGTGATCTGCAGCTGAAAATGAATACATTTCACTCTCATAAATGCCTAACACGATACCTTAAGCAAGGGCGTACCTTGTAATTGAACCATTAAAAAAAGAAAAGAAACCCTGTCCCCAAGACGCAGTTTCGGGGACCATAAACTCCCTTGAACATCCTTAAAGATCCTTTCAAAAATCATTTAGGCAATGAAAGTTTCATTTTGTTCAAACCAACAATCAATAAAATAATTTGATTCAGTATGATGTATGTACATAAACATTTTACAAGTAACCTCTTTCATGGTCTTTATTTGCGTGAAAGGGCGCCTAATGCAAATTATCTACAAAATATATAGGTCTCTGATTATTATTCTGTTTACAGTCTCTTAAGATTCTCACCGTTGTCACATTTCTTCCCTGTATATCCACCATTACATGCGCAGGAATAGCCAGAAGTTCCACTATTGCAGGTTCCGTGTACACATGGGTTACTAAGGCAGTGATCTATCACTGAAAATGAAGACATTTACCCTCATAAATGCTGGCGTATCGTTCAATTGAAAACACATATATGGTTGTTGGTTAATGTACAAATCGTAACTAAAACTCATTCAACTGATTTTGTTAACACGGAAAACTCCCCGACGCACTGTAAACTAGAACTGTCGCCTGTAAGGGCTGACGAATACTCCCAACTGCCGCCTCTTTTTAAACGAGGCTAAATAGTAACCATTGAAATTATGGCCATTCATGATTTATCCAGTGGACATTTTTTCTCACAAATCTTTAGTTAATGAGCGGCAATGACAGTGTAAAAAATAAGGATTTTGTTCAAAATTGAAGATGGAAATTATGAATTTCATGCATCATCGAACATGGCCTTTATGTTCTGGAATAAACATGTGAACCACCTTATTCTTTTAATCTGTCAATCTGTTCAGGAGTTATGATTTATTCTCTATATTGTATATAAGAAAATAAATCAAAGGAGCATAACTCTTGAAACAGTTGATTAATCATTATGAAAATTGCAGGTGCACAAGTTCCCATTGCAAGGAAGATTTCGGTAAAGTTTTAGCATAATTGGTCAGGAAATGTGGGAGGAGATGAGGACACAAAATAATGTCCAAGGACGGGCAGACAGACGGACGGACGGACGGACGAACGAACGGACGTACGGACGGACGGACGGACGGACGAACGGACGGACCGACGGACGGACCGACGGCCAGACGGACACCCTAATTACAGTAAACCCCCATAACTTTGTGAACCACTTTTATTTTTTTTAATTTGTCAACCTGTTCAGGAGTTATGATTTATTCTCTATATATTGTAACTCCTGAAACAGTTGATTAATCATAATGATAATTGTATGTGCTTAAGTCTCATTGCAAGGAAGATTTTGGTAAAGTTTCAGCAAAATTGGTCTTAAAATGTGGGAGGAGATGAGAACACAAAATTATGTCCATGGACAGACGGACAACCTGAGACCAGTATACCCCAACATAACTTCCTTGTGGGGATATAAAAAGGGGAAATGAGAAAGAAAAGAAACCCTGTGGCCTCGTCGAATCTTCGGGGATCATTCAATCTTTTTTTTTATGTGAAAATCTTACAAATCCTTTCCACTATTGCAGGTTCCGTGTACACATGGGTTACTAAGGCAGTGATCAATTACTGAAGATGAACACATTTACCCTTATGAATACCTAATATAAATCTTTAAGCAAGGACATTTTGCACGCCAAGCGACGATATATCTTGATTAAGTATGCTGTAAAACCCTTTGTTCTTAATATTTTAGAAACAAAATAAAATAAACCTAGAATCCTTTAAGAAAAGAACATTTTCATTAAATATAAACAAAATATAGTTTATATTCATGTGTACACATGGGTTACTTAGGCAATGGTCAATAGCTAATTTGATAAATAAAAAAAGTGCATTTTGTGGTAAGAAGATGATCAAAGACTTAAAGACCATGGCCAAAAGCTAAATTGTATATCAACTATATGACCTATGGGCATATGATTTAATTAGAAAGTGGTGTATAAGTGCAGTTTGTGCAAAGCACGTGATCAATGTGCACATGGGATATAAAGACAATTGTCACTTGCTAAAGTAGATATAAACTACATTAGATAATTAGCAAGCTGTCAATAAAATTACAGTTTGTTTCAAGAACGTGATCAATGTGCGCGTTGGATATAACGTCATTTATCAATAGCTAAAATATATTTATATATTGATAGTTAAATAAAAGTTATGTTCAGTTAATTGAAATATGCAGCATAACAAATGCCTTATCATGTTCTATTCGCTTATAGAATAACAACCTATACAGCTGTAGTTACGACTTTTTGCACGCCCGGCGATGATATGTATTGATTAAGTATGGAGATTGTAAAAATAATTCAGAAACCAAATAAAATAAACCTAAGACACTTTGGAGAAAAGAGGGAACAATTTCACTAAAATAAGACAAAAGGTAGTCTTTCATTTTCTATTTGAATTCTAAATAAACACCACATAAATAGACATTGCTTACAGGAAGCACAATTTGTCCCGGCATAACCACTATTACAAATACAAGAATATCCGGTTTGTCCGCTTTTACAGGTTCCGTGTACACATGGGTTACATAGGCAATGGTCAATTTTGTGGTAAGAAGATGATCAACGATTTAAAGACTATTGCCAATAGCTAAAATCTATATAAACTACATGGCCTTTGGGCATATGATTTAATTAGGAAGGGGTGTATAAATGCAGCTTGTGTCAAGCACGTGATCACTGTACGCATGGGATATAAAGACAATTGTCACTTCTTAGAGTAGATATAAACTACATGACCCATGGGCATGTGAGATTATCAGGAAGATGTGATATGAAGACAATTGTTAATTGCTAAAGTAGATGTATACTACACGGCCTATGGCATATGAGATCATTAGGAAGTGATCAATATAAGTACAGTTCGTGTCTAGTACGTGATCAATGTGCGCATGGGATATGAAGACAATGATCAATAGCTGAAATACATTTAAACTACATGATCTTTAGGAATATGAGTTAATAAGGAAATTGTCAATATAAGTACATTTTGTGTCAAGGACGTGATCAATGTGACATTGGATATAAGAACTGTGGCAAATAGCTAAAATGTATATCAACTACATGATCTATGGGCGTATGAGGTAATTAGGAAGTGCTCAGTATAAGTACATTTTTTGTCAAGCACGTGATCAATGTGACATGGGATATAAAGACAATTGTCAATTGTTAAAGTAGATATAAACTACATGACCTATGGGCATATGAGTTATTTAGGAAGTGGCCAACATAAGTACATTTTTGTCGAGCACGTGATGAATGTGACATGGGATATAAAGACAATTATCAATAGCTAAAGTGCATTGTTACTACATGACCTATGGGAATATGAGTTGATTAGGCAGTGGTCGATATAAGTACAGTTTGCGACAAGCACGTGATCTATGTGACATGGGATATAAAGACAATTGTTCATTGCTAAATATATATATCAACTACATGACCTATGGGAATATGAGTTAATTATGGAGTAGTCAATATAAGTACAGTTCGTGTCTGGTACGTGATCAATGTGCGCGTTGGATATAAAGACAATTATCAATAGCTGAAATACATTTATACTACGTACCCTATGGGAATATGAGTTATAAGGAAGTTGTCAATATAAGTACAATTTGTGTCAAGCGCGTGATCAATGTGAAATTGGATATAAGCACTGTGGCCAATAGCTAAAATGTAAACTACATGACCTATGGGCATATGAGATAATTAGGAAGTGACCAATATAAGTACAGTTTTGTCAAGCACGTGATCAATGTGACATGGGATATAAAGACAATTGTCAATTGTTAAAGTAGATATAAACTACATGACCTATGGGCATATGAGATAATTAGGAAGTAGTTAATAAAAGCACAGTTTGTGTCAAGAACGTGATCAATGTGCGCATGTGATATAACGACAATAATCAAAAGCTAAAATACATTTATACTAAATTGCCTTTGGCATATGAATTAATTAGGAAGTGGTCGATATAAGTACAGTTTGCGACAAGCACGTGATCAAAATACGCATGGGATTACTTGATAACTGCCTTGTCGGCGGTCAGTACGTATGGCTTGTGATCGCCACTGGTTATCAACCCCTTCTCACACATTCCCGCTTATTACGCACCTCAAGGAAAAAGCTTTGGAAAATATTGTGGAAAATGAAAAAATTGTGCTTGTATCAAGCATTTTCTTCATAACCAACAATGGTTTCAATGCCAAAAGACGAGAAGAAATTAAAAAAAAACATAAAATTGAACTATTCTTATGCGACATCTTTCAAATTTGACAAGTCTTAGATTTTATTGTGTGGAAATGGGTTAAAAACATATGTTTCTTGCTCGATTGCTTCGATGGTGTTTTGGGGGAGGTGAGGGGAGAAACATTTATTTGCCTTTATAGCTTTATATAATAATTGCAATATAACTCTATTTGGCAACTTTTAACATGCTCTCAGGTAACGTTGAAAACTTATACAATAAAAAAGTGCAAGTGGCCTATCCTTTTGGTAAAATAATAAAAATAATACTAACAAAATATCGAGAGTCGTTTATACTTAAGCCTGAATGTGCGAGTGCAAGAGATGAAAATCGAATCGACGAGCCCGGTTAAGCTGAGTCGAAAAGTTTTTGAGTTCAAACCTCGGCTCGGCCTACATTCTTTTCGCGACATGAGTCATTTGTTTCTTACCATAAATAGCCCGCCGCCTATGTGGGGTGTGCAGCGTCTTACTCGTGTCAATGTTGCGACTGTACTGGTGTAAGAAATGGCAGGAAGCCGTGGTTAAGTGAACCAACTACCGTAATAAAACTTGTATACTGTTTAAAGTGGCTTTAAATCCAAAACAAACGTTTAAGTTAAAATAAGTTTTATTTCAGAATTTACTTACATGCAGGTATATCACAGTTCCTGCCGTGGTACCCGTTGTGACATGTACATTTGTATGTTGACAAATACTTGGAACAGGTACCAGCAACGCATGGATTTGAAAGGCACGGATCCAGCGGAAGAGACGTCACTGGAATCGGGTTATTTGTTACCACAGGTGAACCGTGTGTTATTTGAGCTCCAGAAGCGGATGTTCCACATTGTTTATTACATAGTGACGTATTACAACAGTTAACTGGGCACGAGGAATCTGGATATAAACATATTTTGTGAGCCGCATCTCACTTTACCTCGGTTATACCGATGTAATAGAACTTTTCTGCGCCCGGGATCGGCGAAAAATTATCGACCATTGTAAGATTGTATGATTTTCGAATTATCTTATTTTGGGGTCTTTTTACGAAATATATATATGGTTGACCTCTGCCGGATTTACTCTCATTTTTCAAATACTTGTTTTGTGTATTTCCTAATCTGTTTGATATCCTTCAAGGCAAATACTTTCTAAATTTCAAACACTTGAAATTGTCTACTGCAACTTCTTTCATTTACATTGTAGAACCAGTCTAAGATTTTGTAGTGTTTTAATTGGTTAACTCCTGGGTTACTTTAGCCTCGTTAATTTATCATCACAACTTTTGACAAAGAAGAATACCTATCGAAACCATGCTTTGCTAGCTTACAGTACTTTCAGTTCTTTGATTCGTATTAGGTACTTTCTTATCTTCTGGATACCCATATATTCTTAATCAACCATACAAACTTACACTAAATTTCCAAAATTCTAACTTTCATGCCTTAAGGCATTTGGAAGGAGGGTTCAAGCTTGTTCTGTGAAGGAATTAACCAATCGCTGGTCCCGCCCACTCACTGCGTTGGCATCATGATCTTAACAGATAAATTCCGATGTTTCAAAGTAGGGCATGCATAAGAAATGCACTAAATTGAATTAGAATTATAGAGAATTTAGCAGATTTAATATTAAGGAAGAAATTCTGTCGTGAATCTAACATTAATAACTAGTAATAAAGCAGACGTTTTTTCACGAAAAATCTTCGCAAGAGCCATTTTCATTTCATAACCGTTTTAGTAGCCTACTTCAATACCACTATGCAAATTTTGCTCATCTCAAGTTGGTTGCAAATTAAAAGAACATGTCGCCAACCAACCTTGCCTATTGTAAATAATGGTGTCATTGGCCCACCGATTATTTGATTGACAGCCGCGATTGGTCAATCGAATAAGCTGCATTTATCTTCTTTTTTTAAATCCAAACTACCATATGTTTACTCTAACTGTGTTGTTGTTTATATTGCGCATGATAGTATGTCACCGTGATAGAAGCTTCTTTTCGTTTTCTTACTTCACCTAACAACGATATGTTACGCCAAATTGTGTTTTCTTACGCACGGGCGTATTGTCAATAACTAAAGGTACACTTATTTTTATTACCAATGACGATATGTTAATTCTAACTGTGTTGTGGGTTTTTTTATTACGCTTGAGCGTATTGTCTATGATGGACCTGATTGATGTATTTATATTCGTAAAAAACGAACAACTTACGTTGACGTTGTGCTGAAAGACAAATCTGAAAGTATAAAACGATACTTTTTCCTGCTATAGCACAAAATGATATGGTTGATAGATCGCTGCTATCAATAAAAAAGATGATTCACCAATCACATTATTAACGAAGACCGGAAGTTCGGGAGGATGTTGACCTCCGACATTTATGAACACCAAGATCGTTTGTAGGTGACTCAACCCGTTACCAGAAGACAAAATTTTGTCCAAATTCTACGATATTTCAGACAACAATATTTAGTTGTTAATTCCAAATTCGTTGTCTTTTAGGTTGAAAACATTGTGGAAAACAAGCAATTTCTTCATTTCGCGCAATGCTTTTCGAAGCCTTTTCTCTAAAAAGGATTTAAAAAGCGGAACTGTTGGGGAATCAGTTAAATGAAGTAACTACAGCTTATTCAAAGCAATCATTACTATTATGTCATAATAAGTTTCTTTCTGCAAGCAATCGTCACATCCTTATATTCGTATGCTCCGATATAGGCCATTTACTCCAGGCACAAACATATCGTTACACATATTCGTTGGCATTTCAAGGAATTGATAAAATAAAATGGAGCCAATCAGGTCTTAGAGTTCTATCAAAAAAAAACAAAAACTTCAGGTTATAACATTTTTAACTGAGTAAAATTCGTATACCTTAACTTGTATATTTTGTTATATATTCAAACTATACTTGTATATTTTGTCATATTTGTCATATATTCATACTGTACTTTTATATTTTGTTACATTTTGTCATATATAACTTTCGAAATTTACAAATTATCCAATTGTTGATCCCTCACTCATTCCGTTGGTCACGTCCATGGCACTGACTCCGACAGAAAGTCCCGCTTCGTTTTTAAACGTCGTTATTTTGCAAACTTTATTGCCAATTTATGCAACAAAAATTGCAATAGTTAGTTGGCGACCTAAACGTCGAAATTACGGCTTGAAAAAGCTGAAAATACGATCTTTAGGTCGCCAAACCAACAAAAAAGCTCCATATAAATGGCGGCAAATGCCGAAGTTTGAAGCACAATTCAGGACTGAATGAACGATCTGATTGGTCGATTTTTGACAGCCACGATTGGTCATTTACTTTTGCATAGGCGTCAGCTAGGTATCAGATCCATTTGTGTGCGTCACACAAATTGACAAATCGCTGGTCCCGCCCACTTAATCCGTTGGCCCTTCCCATTGACTGCAACAGGAAGTTTCGCTTCGTTTTTTAACGGCGTTATTTTGAAAACTTCAAAGACAGTAGCATGTAACGAGCTAACGATATGGTTGGTTGGCGATCTAAACGTTGTAACTACAGCTTGAATAAGCTGTGGTTACGACGTTTAAGTCGCCAAACTAACAAAAAAGTTTAACAAAAATGACGGCAACTGTTAGAGTTCGAAGCTCAATTCCGGGCTGAATGAATAATTTGATTGATTATCTGATTCCTTGATTGACAGCCCTCATTGGCCAATTGTAACCCTAATGCAACACGTGTCACTTTTTTCAACATGAAACGCGGACAATTTCGATAAATTGCATAAAAGACGGATTTTTTAGATGCCGAGTGAGGCAAAAAACCAAACCGGCTAATATGTTTTTCTATTTATTCACTTGAGAGATGAAGAGAATATTATTTTGTTTTCATGGAGGTATGAGCCGAAAAACTAGTGACACTGTGTGAATCCGAAAAGCGGATTCATTCGTAAGTGTGATCTCGTTTTTCGTTTCATACCTCCATGAAAACAAAAAGAAATTCTCTTTGTTTCGTATAATTTAATAGCATCCAGCGAAAAAGGCAAAAACTTTAAGTATTTCAATTCTTTTTTAATGAAACTATTTTATGCGAAGCGTACAAAATGGATGCGCGCTCCAAATTTTGTTCGTAGGTGTACGAACTTTTTTCGTCTAATCAGAATGCCCGTTTTTGTTAGTCGAAACTGAGAACTATCTCATTTAGTATTGACTTACGTCATTCTTTTCACACCCAGAATAATACAACATCTGACCAGTTGTAGGTACTGTGAGGATACCTAGACTACAGACCTGTTGAAAAAGAAAACAGATTAAAATCAAAGTACTGAAAGTTCTGGAAGCTGGCAAACGATGGTTTTGTTAAGTAATCTTTTTTGGTCATGATAAGTAAACGAAGTTAACGTTACCAAAGAGTTAACCCATTCCTACACAATCCCTCCTTTTTACGCTCCTTAAGAGAATAGTTCTGGAAAATAATGTGGAAAATGAAGAAATTGCTAGTAACAAGTAATTTCTTTATTTACAACAGTGTTTTCTACCCAGAGAGATAAATAATTTAGAATCTTCAACAACTAGAAATTAATTGTCGTCTGCAACTTCTTTGAAGACTCTGATCAGAGTCATTTAGAACACGGCGTGCTCAAGTCAGTTGAATTACCTAGGAGATGATCTTGCAGGTAGACTTTGCAATATCCTGATATACATAAGAACTATTTCTTATGGAGTAGGCATTCAATGGATTTAGTGGTAAGGCCTCCAGTGGCAGTTTGCACTCTTTCAACTTTGAGAAGACCTCAAAATATTGTCTTTTAACTTAAGCTATCAAAGCTGAGGCTTTGCTAGCTATAAAATGGATATATATTAAGAACTCGATCCTTGATATTATTTATATAAACAAAGAGGACATTGCACGACCCGTATCATTTAAAGCAATTGACAAATCGCGGATGTCAATCAAGCAACCAACCGACCAATCAAACGATTTATTCAGCCCGGACCTGAACTTTCCACTACAACATTTGCCGCCATTTTTGTGAAATATTTTGTCGGTTTGTCGACTTGAACGTCGTAACTTTATGATAATGGCCAAAATTTTGCGAAATAACGCCATGAAAAATCAAAGCGTAACTTCCTGTCTGAGTAAATGGGCGTGGCATAGGGAGTAAGTGGGGGACATCGATTGGTCATTTGCCAAACTCTCGTTTTTGACGCCCTAATGAAATTACATTTTATTTTATTTTGTAAAAAGGATAAATTGTTTGTGGCAAGCAATTTCTCTCCTCTTTCCGTATTATTTGTCATATTTTGCTTTTATTTTAAAATTTTAGCAAGGTTTGAAATGTCATTTGTAATTTCTTTCAATTTTGACTAGTTGAAAATTGTAATGGGTAAAACAACATATGTTGAGCGAGTAAAGGCTCTGCGAAAGGTCACAGCACAACATAAATTCATTGATAAAAATACTTGAAAATTGGGTTAAATTGGGGAAGGGTATAACACGTAATTCTTGGTTGACTTTGTCACGTGATGTAAAAATGAACATATTTTCTCATGGTGTTGAATTTTTCATGGTTGACCAAAAATATCTAAACAAATGTTATCTTTGAAGTAGCCTCCTCCCCTACCCCTAAGGGCATATCTGATATTTTATTCGACATTTGAAAATTAACCAGGTCTTCACGACATGCTTCATTTGCCGATCATCAATGGGGTGAATGGAAAGTTTGATTAACAGCTGGTGGAATAAATGGTGCGTTTTTACTAGTGTGAAATGGCAGGGGGCCTTGTAAAATGCTTCAGCCTCCGCCATACAACAAAACTACTGTCTAAACCAATATAACTCATCGATCAATTTAACGGGCCTGCAACACGGATCTATTTACCTGGCCGGGTCCACATCTAGAGACTTTACTGCAGCCATCCACTCTACTTTGTATATCGCAGTGGTAACACAATGTTCCATGGGTGTTTAGTTGCGCTTTTGGAAAAAAGGATAGAAAGGTTACATTAAGGGCTTACACTGTTACATAATGTACCAGGAGAGTTCGACACCACTGGCGAAAAAACAGATAGGAGGTTACATCAGTTGCCCACACTGTTACATTATGTCCCAGGAGTATTCGGCATCGCTTGCGAAAAAGAGATAGCCGGTTACATCGAAGGCTTACACTGTTACATATTATAGCATGCGTCAATTTTTCTCTCATCATCGGTTGAATGATAGCGGGTTACATATAACGCTTACAGTGTTACATATTGTACCTTGCGTCAATTTTTCTCTCACTATTGGTTGAATGATAATTAGCGTGCTTAATTTGGATGAGCAACTGGTAGCTTGAATAGAATATTGTTATTGTACTATGAGGCACGAAAGGAAACAATTGTTAGGTTCACCAGTCTCTTAAAAGTAATTGAAAATATGATGAAAGTTATACGCTAAACTCTTAACAATCAAACTTTGAAATATTCGAGACATGAAGAGAAAATTTATGATTGTAAGTTTTAATCGTGGTGTGAAACTAGGAATCACGCCGTACGAATTCGCGTAGATTCAATGAAAACAAACAAAATAGTAATTTCATTTCTTTAAATTAAATGCCATTTAACTCATTACCAGATGACACAATATTAGACTAGCCCAAATTGAAAGAGGTAGAAAAGATTGTGTAAAATGTAGAAATTGTTTGTTGAAAGCCATTTCTTCATTTTACACAATGTTTTCCCAATTATTTTCCTGGATGGACCTCTAAAAGCAACATTGTTTGGGAATGAGTTAAAAAAATCAAATATTTTACAAATTTTGAGTAAAATTTAATGCGTAAAAATACAAAATTGTTGCGTGATCAAGCTTTTAAAGAACTATGTAAAATCAGCCAATCAAAACGCTTGATCATTGAAAGATGAAACTAAAATTATTTTATAGATTTTCGAAACTTCTCGTAAATCAGTGTATGTAATTCCTTCTCAGACGTTACTGTTATTTCGACAAGGAGTACGAAGTAGATATATTTCTATAATCTGATGGTAAATATCGCCTATCAACAAAGAGCGTTCTGATTGGCCGACAAAAAATATTCTTACCTCCATCAACAAAATTTTGAGCGCGAAGCTTTTTTGTATGGTTGCTCACAAATCATTTCCATAAAAAATATCAAATTATATATAAATTTTCTTTTTTATTATCAATTATTATGTTTCATTTTTTTTTTTTTTTTGCTTGATGCCATTAGATTAAACGAAATGAAGATAATATTTGATGTAGGTATGAAAAGGGAAAAAATAACCCCACTGTATGATTCCTCGAAATGTTCTATTCACCTAGTATGTAAAATAAACTCTAGTTGTTCGTTTTTAATTGGTCGTAGACCAATTTATATAACCATAAATTCGAGATTGTGTCGCCGCAATTTACCAAAACTGCCTTTAGCCCAACTGGACGTATAGTCTGACGGGTAAACAGAAGAAAATCATTTCATTTTACAAGTTAAGAATTATCAAATGAACTTAAGGAAAACTGGACGGTCACACGCTTTAAAGCTTCAAGGATTTTTCACTAGTGATGAACGCGTCTAACGAACCCTTTCTTTCAATCATATCGAGGTGAAATCAAAGATGATACTGCCACTCAATTATTTTCCAGCCATAAGTTAATCAAAGTGCTGAAAGTTCTTCTGGAGAGCAAACTTGATTATTATGCTTTCAAGCTGTCTAAAGAATTCGACCAAAGAATAGTATCATTTGTGTTTTCCTTTGTTTATAATCAGCGCTGTTTAGAAACTTGTTAATTTCTGCCCAGAAAAAGAGAGGGTTTTGAAATTTCATGAACCTGCTCTCAGCATTTGCTCTTAAACTTAAGTTATCATATTTCCATAATTTTTCTGTTTTTGCTTTATAAAAAAAGCTTGCAGGGATGATCTAACCATAACTATTTAACAAGCGAGAATTTTTTAAAAATTCAGTTTTCACAAAAAGTTGCTTTTTTGTCGGTACCCATGTTGCATCAAGGTCTTACGTTCGTGTAAAATAATATTAGTTCGAATTAACATTCACGAAAATATCATACACTAGGATAGAACCTACGTGTTGTGAAAGTATTAGAAATTAAAGTTGTTTTACCCTTATTCTAAAGTCGGAATGCAACGATATGTCCAATTTCTCAGTAACGACCAATTACAGTGCGTACGGCACTTTGATATCCTTTTTGGCATTTATTTTAACGCCACAGTGAGTTTGAAATGCCAAATCCCGTCTGAAACGCCTTCTAAATTGAACGAGTATGAAATTTTCGCGACAAGAACTGAGGTAAGATGTTCCTTAACGACTAATCACCAAAAGTCTTTACGAAATATATTACATATCGAGGGTTTAGAGCAAAAACATGGTATGGGTCTATACAATTGTATAGACCCATACTATGTTTTTGCTCTAAACCATCGATATAACAAAACGATACTTAGAATGTAGTTCGGGTAATTAGCGGTTAGCAGCTGGTAGTTCGGATAAAGTTCTGTTATTGTGTACTTATTTTAAAAAAAATGATTGGAAGCTACGGTACGGGTTCACACCTATTAATTCTTCATCGATTTTAGAAAAAAAATCCAACTTGGATTAATTCCTGTTGATTCAGCTTCCATGAGAATACATGAGAACTCGCACAGATTATATTTTCAAATGACATAACAAAGATCGATAGCCGCTCCCGGAAATCCAATCCGGGACCTTTTGATTGGATAGACAACGCTATACCTCTCGACCACCAGCACAACGGAAGTTACGGCTGGGTGCTTCCAGCAGAGGCCAATCACATGTAGTATACATACAGCATAGCAGAATGGCAGTAAACGCCTATTTTAACTGTCATATCGCAGCGGCTGGAGCACCTAAGAATGGATTCCTGGCATTTCTCACACCAATACTACCACTGCATCCTTTCTGAGCCTCCAGCTGCTATGACAATTCACAATTGAGATTATTCAATAAAAAGCGAAAAGGTTCGACCATTGTCAGCCTGTGCAACATGCGCAAGCTGACCAGAGCCGATGCTTTTCGCACGTTCTAGATGGTCCGTTTTCGCTTGACGGGTAATATCTGATCCACATACCGACTCCGCATCCTCTATCGTTACACAGCTCCCCGGAACAGCATTCACGACATACTGAGATATGCCCACTCCTCTTTCCAATCAGAGCACCTGCATTGCAGAGCTGTCAACAAATATGAATTCAATTTTAGTTGTATCTTAATTATTTTATTGGTTTTCTGAATGGGGTTTAACGTCACTTTAAGTAGTTTTTCGGTCGTATCGTTGCAGCTGAAGCACCTTGATTCCTGGTATTTCTGACGTCAGCACTACCACTACGTTCTTTCCGAGCCTCCAACTGCTTTTACGATTACCCACCCGTTGGTGGCACACAAATATCGCAAATGATATTCAACCCATGACCTATGATTGAGAGTTTAACCCTTTCCTGTACAATCCCTTGTTTAAACGTCCCTGTGAATTTATACTTGAGAAAAGATTGTGGGAAGAGAAGAAATTGCTTGTTACAAGCAATTTCTTCTTTTCCCACAATTTTTTTCTAACCTGTAGGTTCGTTACTTTTCTAAATGCACCAACTTTTGATTGTTGTCTGTAACTTCTTTCAAATTGGACTGGTCCAAAATTTTGAAAAACGGGAAATGGTTAACGCGCCACCACTACGCTATGGCCGCGAGCGTTCTAATTTTAAAATCAAAGGACTGAGAGTCCTTACAGCGATTTTCCTTGCTTACCACTACCCACGAAACAAACCTTCGATTCTTTTGCGATAAGCATATCATTATTATTGGAAATGAAGTACCACATGCACGTTTCTGAGATATAGTTCGAATAAGAGAGATAAAGGGTGATTTGATTCGATGGAATTGGTAGGCTAGAACCGCTCTCTCTCTCTCTCTCTCTCTCTCTCTCTCTCTCTCTCTCTCTCTCTCTCTCTCTCTCTCTCTCTCTCTCTCTCTCTCTCTCTCTCTCTCTCTCTCTCTCTCTCTCTCTGCCTCTCTCTCTCTCTCTCTCTCTCTCTCTTTCTCACTCTCCCTCTCTCTCTCTCTCTCACTGTCTTATTTCGACCATTAAGTAGACATTTCATCATAAATACATTAAGATACTACAATGACTTTCCTTGTTACTCACGGCAATAAACAGGCTGTTAACATTCAGCAATTTAGTCTTTTTTCAATCAGCGGAGAAACAAGATCGAGGCGATCACGTATAGTTTCATTTCAATTTTTTGAGCATGCGTGGAAGGCATGGGAATTTACATCCGCTTTTTTGGATCGACTTTCAAAAGCGATTTTGAATATGCAAAATCGTAAAAGAAATGGTGAATTCTGACGAGTAGATAATACATTGTAAATCGTTGATAAATCGTTGATAAATTGTTGGTTGACGACCTTAACCTCGTTTCAAACAAACATACTTTCTTTATGTAAATGGTGGATTATTACTTCCCTGCGAAATCCGATTCGGCCAACAATCCGGAATCAACGAGCCATGTGTCATTTGTCTTAAAGACACGTGATTAATTGACCAATCGCTGGCCCCGCCCACTGACTTCCTAGGCTCCGCCAATGACCTTCGACAGGAAGTTCCGATTCGATTTCTAACGGTGTTATTTTCAAATTCTATGGCATGTAGCATGTAATAAAAAAATAAAAATTGGTTGGTTGGTGACCTTTACCTCGTAATTACAGCTTATTGAATCTGCCAAAGTCGCCAAACCAACAATGAAGGTTAACAAAAATGGCGACCAATGATGGAGTTGAAAAGCTCAGGTCCAGGCTGAATAAATTATTTGATTGGTCGGTTAATTCCTTGATTGACAGTCGCGATCGTTCAATTGTGCGCCTAAGTATGACGAGCAGCTGGTGACTGGGATCGAATGTTGTTTTTGTTGTACTCACGTGAAAAGGAAGAGTAACTTATGGGTAGGTGCTCAAGCCGCCGAAATATTACCGAGATATCGTTGAAGGTAGTTTTAAATCCGATTCAATCAATGAAAGTTCACTTCCGGTTTAAATGCTTTGACTGGTCAATAGCTTGACAGCTGCGACCTTTCAGTTTACCAATCGCAGCTGTCATTGAAATAATCAATGGACCAATCAAATCGTCAAGGAAGTGAATGTTGACCCCCAACATTGGTAGACATTCACGTGAAGCATTTCTGTTGATTTGGCTACTTAAACGCCGTAACTACAGCTTGTTCAAGGTGTTATGCATTGTTATGCTGAACCCCAAAATATTCCCGTTTTCGCAGGAAGCATAGTCAAAGACTAGCCTGTACGTACGTGCAGTCAGCTCTTAGTCTTCACCTCCTGTTTGCCCCTTTTCAGTTGCAGTGGTTAATATAATTGATTAATATTTTTTTAAAAAGAAGTTGAACTAAAATCAAACCTTCCTGTGCTTTCAGTTAATGTTGCATTTAATGTAGTCATAAAGAAAGAAGTTCATTTATCATGACAAGGGTAAACGCTTTCCTATTTTGAATAAAAAAATCCTGCCCAAATTCAAAGGATTTGCAGACGAAAATTCAAAATGGATCAAATTTGGAAAATAACCATTTGGTAGTTTATAAACTATTGTGAAAAAAGAAGAAATCGCTTGTTACATATAGCTATTTATAAATAGCTTTAAATAATGAAACGTCTTTATTAAATTCAAGGTTCAGAAAAATCTTCAAAATATCATTCTTTTTACCCAATTTGCATGTACAAAATGGATTTTGCGCTGATTAGGAAAGAAAATTTCTGGCATTATTTCTTAAATTTATGCTTTCATATATTTGTAAGAATATGTATAGGCTGATTTTGTAATGAAAGTGACCGCTCATAGCTTTGAAAAAAAAGAAGAAGAAGCAAAAATATTTCGCGTTACGAGACGAGACGAGATTTCCATTACGTATCAATTACTTAATTGGATTCCGCTAGCAATTCAGTCGTTATGGACATTATCCAAATACTATCGAACCCATCTGATTAACTCCAATGGTTCAAAGTACGGCGTAGGGAATATATCACATTAGATTAAATTTATAGTAAATTTAGCACGAAAAAAGAAAATTCATCGTGAAGATATCTGATAATTAGTGGAAAAGCAGATAATTTTCCTATATCAATTTTTTATGCAAATCTGTTCAAGAGCCGATTTAAGTAAACTTGTATACTCTATATAAATGTAAAGAAACAAACTTACATAGTCACCACGACATCCAAGGTCATAGCGTATAAACCCAAGGGTATCCACGTGCGAATCTACGTAACATTTCTACATAAAAAAAAAAACAAATTTGTTCAAATTCAAATGAAAAATCTATAAATTCAAAGTGTTTTATCATAATAATTATGATGACGATTATTATTCATAATTGTCAATGTTGTTGTTGTCGTTGTTGTTGTTGTTGTTGTTTTTGTTGTGTCAAATGTTTTATGGGACTAAAGAATAGGTAGTATAAGCGTGAATCTAAAAGCATACGATAATAAGTGAATGCATTTATATACCTATACATATTTCTCGTAAGATATACGTTCCACTAAGATAAAATCTTCTTGTCGGAAAAAACGTATCTGACAGTATCAAATACGGTTCCATATAAGGTTATCTAAGATGACGTCATTTTTTCTGTAGATGACGTTATAATGACGTGAAACCTTATCAGAATGTAAATACATGTACAATTTTTTGTATTTATTGTTTATCATTTAAATAATTTTATGAAAGTAAATGTAGGAATATAAATGGAATATTATTTTAAGACAGTGTCAAACCATCTTGTATTTGCTTCTCTATGCGGAGGAAAAAATTCGTTTTCAACGAGACCTTTGGTCTCGCGAAATATCAAAATTTTCCTCCGCAGCTCAAGCCAAATACAAGATGTTCTTTCGCTATCGTAACATAATATTTCTTTAACCTCTCTAACTTTGTGTAAGTTCAAACCCCGCTGACTGAAAATTCTTACTCGAATTTCAGAACCCAAGCATTCCGAAGAGCCTTTACGTCATACAACCAACGCAATCCAATAGACCCACGTTGGCGCCAAATGTCACGAATAGGAAAAACATGCAGCCAGTTCGAGGCTCTAATTCCTGGTGATGAAATACCAAACTCGACATCTTCAACTCGACCGTTTAACATGACGAGATTAATTAATTCTGTATTTCATGACCACTAATTCTTAAGCTATTTATAGTATGACGTAACATTCCTACAATTTATCATTTCAAGAAATTAAGTGAAATATGTACAGCGTTTGCAAAATAACGTCATCATATGCACTACGTTATGTCATTTTCACAGTAACGAAAACGCGTTACCATAGGTATAAGTTAATTTACATAGTGTAATATCACTCATGTTATAAATATAATCAAAGTACTGAAAGTACTGTAAGCTAGCAAAGCATAATTTTATTGTGTAATCTTCTTTTTCAAAGGTCATCATGTATAGTGGAATTTAGAAAACCTTTGGCTTGTAGGGTGAACAGGGTGGACAATGAAGAAATTGCTTGTTACAAGCAATTGCTTCGTTGTCCACAATGTTTTCCAAAGCTATTTTCTTAAGACGTTGTCTACAATAACATAAAGTTAACTCATGTGGCAATAAAAAGCAGTGACAGAGTTTGCAATATTCCTGAAATAAGAACTACTTATTATTGCGAAGGCATTCAATGGATTTAATGTTATTATTTCACTCGCGAGTCGCAGGTCATACTAAGAATATCGTGTATTTCCTAGAAAATGATTAGACTAATATAGATTCAATCGGAACTCCCCGTTCAATTCTACGAATCAAATTTCGGATGTGCATTTTAAACATTCCCTTGACAAACTTCCAAAATGACGTTATCCGTTGTACAAAGCA
Source organism: Fragum fragum (assembly GCA_946902895.1). Taxonomy (NCBI): domain Eukaryota; kingdom Metazoa; phylum Mollusca; class Bivalvia; order Cardiida; family Cardiidae; genus Fragum; species Fragum fragum. Next base: position 23,393,838 of record OX336383.1, on the reverse strand, counting down.
ACTGCGGCAAACGCGTCTCATAAAGTTCTGTGAGAACACTGTTTGGCCTTCAAAGGAAGCTTGATATCAGAGCAAAATAGGATAGAACATAAAAAAAGAGATTTAAGTTTTTCAGCTATTTTGAGACTTCCGAACTATTTGGGTTTACCGAGATTGCATACTACCTTTTCCTTCATTGTTTTCGGCTAACAAAATGCACCGTTTCGTTAAATAATACTCCGCCTTATTTACGTCCGAGGTCTGTTGGAAGAGCAATTGATTAACCTCAAGATCATGGGTTCGAGCCCTGGGCTGACCATATCAACTATCAATCTAATTGTCTTTCGGATGAGACGTTTAACCAAGGCCCCGTGTGACGATGCTCTCTATCGAGCACTTTAAAGAACCAGGCGGAACTCTCAGCAGTTTCGTCCTGTATCCTTGTACTATACCCCTCAACAACTAACCGTCATCTTGGGACGTCGCTCATGTGGGCATGTGCTACAGTAGCCACAACAAATAAACGGAAATCCACACACTCCCAAAGTTAACGGGAATGGCCGAGTGTGTTCCGATTGGTCCGAAGTCTATTCGAAAGTTTACGGGAAAGGCCGAGTGTGTTCAGATTGATTTAGTTTGTGACCAACCCTACCTCTGCAGGTCCACAGCGAGCGATTTGGTTGCAGTCATGGGGTGACGTCACGTCAAGGCACGAAAAACAGGTGTAGTTTCCTGTTGTAGACAAATGATAGATTAACGAACATTGTTATGTAAATATGATTTAAAATACAGTAAATCTTGTTTAAAGCGACCACTCAAGGGACGGTCATAATGTGGTCGCCTATGAGAATGATCGCTTAATACAATTTTATGTGGCATATATGTTGTATAAAGGATCGGTTCGACTGCATATATAAATCACTGCAGGTTTCTTACTTAATCCTATGTTGATGGAACTCATTAGAATCGTCTCATTGAGACGATTCTAATGAGTTCCATCAAAATAGGATTTAGTTTTGGTATTTTCAATAGCAAAGAAAAGTCCAATTAAGAAGATCCTTTTGTTGTTGTTGTTGTTGTTGATGAGTGTGGTGTTGGTGTTGGTGTTTTTAGAGGGGTTTTGATGCTGGTCGCTGAATGAAAGTGGCCGCTTTATAGAGGTGGTCGCTTGAGCAACTGTACATTCATATTCTATTTTTTTAATTCAAGTATTTGATGTATATGAAATCAGGTAGGAAACTTAGATAGTTAGAAAAATCAAATATATGCCTGTAAGCTTAAAAGCTGTTCTTAAATTGACCAATCGCGGCTGACAATCAATGAATTAATTGACCAATCAAATCATTCATTTAGCCCAGAATTTAGTTGTGATCTCCAACATTAGCCGCCATTTGTGTGAAACATTTTTGTTGGTTTAGCGACCTAAACGTCGTATCTACAGCTAGTTCAAGCTGTAGTTACGACGTTTAAGTCGCAAACCAGCCATTTTATCTTAATGTTTCATGCTACTAACCATAAATTTTGCAAAACAACGCCTTTATAATTTGAAGTGGAAATTCCTGTCGCAGTCAATGGGCGGGGGAAAGAAGGTAAGTGGGCGGAGCCAGCAATTTGTCAATTGAAAGGCAAACACCGCTTACAATAAGCAAAAGCCACCCGTAAACATTGGAGCTTTCTTGATATGAAACATAAAAATGTTTATATCGACAGAGGTTATTGAATAAGTTGACAGGAAATGCCGAATTTATTCAATATGCATTGACAAACAGACGCAAATGAGATTTTTTTTTAGTTTTGTCCGTTTCATCGACTGTAATAGAATCAGTATTTCATTTCATATTCCATTTATAAAATGATCTTTCGTTTTTAACTCATTACCAGACGACGAAATTCTAGACTGGTCCAAGTTGAAAGAAGCTGCAGACAACAATTACTATTTGATCGAATTTTAGAAATCGTGAACTTTTGGGGTAAAAACATTGTGTATAATGAAGATTTTTTTGTACCAAGTATTTTCTTCATTTCCCTCAATGTTTTCTATTTTTTTTTTTTTTTTTTTTTTTTTTCTTGGGAGCGTTAAAAAGCGTCACTGTATGGGATTGAGTTAAAATAAATGAATTCCATATTCCTTGACCACTTATTCAGTATCCGCTAGTGGAAAAGGCTGTATTGCTTTGGTAATTGACCAATCACGGCTTTCAGCCAAGGAATCAACCGACCAATCAAAACATTTATCTAGCCCGGACTTGAGCTTTCAACTCCGACATTGGCCGCCGGTTTTATTAACACGTTTTGTTAGTTTGGCGACTTAAACGTCGTAACTACAGCTTATACAAGCCGTAGTTACAACGTTTAGGTCAACAACCAACCATTTTACCTTTTTGTTACATGCTACTGACCATAAACTTTGCCAAATAACGCCGCTTAAAAAATCGAAGCTTGACTTCCTGTCAGAGTAAACGGGCGGGGCCAGCGATTGGTCAATTTGGTCGCGAATGAAAAATATTCAACAATTCATTGGAAATAGTTGAACGAGATTAAAGTTGTTTGTTTTGTTTTGCTTTTTTATCAAATATGGATATATATCAGATTGACACCACACCAAATATGTAAAAATAAAATACTTGCCTGAGATTACATAGTTGCTCGTTATGGCTAATGTGAAGAATAAATTTAAATCTGCAGGTAGAAATATTGTAATTAATGACTTTTTTCAAGAATTTGAAGTAGTTTTAAATCAAGTACTGAAAGTACTGTAAGCTAGCCAAGCATGGTTTTGTTAAGTAATCTACTTTGTCAAAGGTTATCATGGTAACCCAGGAGTTAACCCATTTCAACATGACAACATCTTAGACTTAAATAATGGAATTTAGCAAATCTTTGTCTTGTAAGGTAGAAAAAATTTCTTCGTTGTCTATAATGTTTTCTAAATGCTCAAGTGAACTAAAAATATCAAAAATACCGAACAGGCTAAGTTTGCAATATTCCTGAGATACATAACAACTACTTTTTATGGCGTAGACATTCTGTAGATTTAGTGGTTAAACCGCCAGTGGTAGTTTGCTCTCATTGAACTTTGAGAAGACCTAATTTTTTTTTACGCTTTGCTAGCTAAAAACAGGCGAAAACAAAATATCGTATGACTGGCTTTATTCACGAATACAAAATTTATAGAGTTGATGTAACAAAGTGAAGTAAAAATAGCGCAGTTGATAATTTCCTTAACCCATCACCACTAAATGACGCCTTTAGACGCCAAAAAAGAAAAATAGATTTAGAAAACATTGTGGAAAATGAAGAAAGAATTTCTTCATTACTCATAATGTTTTCTATGCAAGAAGACGAAAAAAATTGAAATTCCATCAACTTGAAATTGTCGTCTTCAGCTTCTTTCAGTTTGGACTAGTCTGAAATTTTATTACGTGGGAATGGGTAAAAAAAGAGATGTTTAAAACCGCATGGTTGTAATTTTGTTTTCACTTTCATATCACAATGAAAACATCAAAAAAAAGTCACTCTTTTAAAACAAATATGATTAACCTTTTCCCGTCCAATCCCAGTTTTCACGTCCCTGCGGTTTTATACTTAACAAAATATTGTGGAAAAGGAAACAATTGCTTGTAACAAGCAATTTCTTTTTTTTTTAACAATATTTTCTACCCTAATTTTTGATTGTTTTTCAAATTTAAATCCATTTTAAATTGTCGTCTGCAAAACCTTTTAATTTAGACTGGACTAAAATTTCGCAAAACAATTACGGGTTAATGCAGATTATATAAAGCGAAATGTTTATACCAGTTTGAGATGTCAGCCCGATTAGCTTAGTGGGTAGAGCACTTGACTTCAAATCAAGGTTCGAGCCCTGGGTAGACCATATCACTAACACAACTAATTGTCTTTAGGGTGGGACGTTAAACCGAGGCCCCGTTTGACGATGCCATCCATCGAGCACGTTAGAAAACCAGGCGGGGCTCTCAGCAAATTCATCCTTGCACTATCCTCCGTAACAACTAACCGTCTTTTGGGGGCGTCGCTCATATGGGCATGTGCTACGGTAGCGACGATAATTAAACGGAAATACACACACACACGCAGTTTGAGACTGTTGGTTTTGAGGAACTACTTTGTGCGTAAGCATACAAAATAGATATGTAATCATTTTCTTTAACAAAAGATTCTTTTTTAATCAGATTCCACTGTTCTTGATAAAGAAAGTTTTATAAAAATCATTTGGAAATAAATTCACAAGATATCGTCCATGAATTTGTTTACGTCAAGAAGAAAAGAATGAGGAGATAAAGAATTCATATACACTCAACACTATTGTCGCACAGATTTTGTAGTCTTTTTGTTTGTTTGTTTGTTTGTTTGTTTTTCAAATCATATTTTTTATATTGTTTGTCTAAGATTTCGAAATGAAAGGATCGATAATGGTGAAAATATTGTGAAAAAGGAAAAAACAAGATTTAGAAATAACGATTCAAAGGATCGATTGTCCCTAGAGTCACCTGATTAATTTTCGGATCGCCCATTAATGTCAATGTCAATGTATATTTATTGCATAAATATCGACTATTAACCCTTGTCATGCTGAACCAGGAATTTTCTGGAATTAAATCATCCAATATGATTTGAAGTCCAACATCGGCCGACATTTATGTGAAGCTATTTTGTTGGTTTGGCGACTTAAATATAGTAATTATTCGATTGGAGGATCTTAAATAGTTTTCTAAGATTCATTTCAAGCCAATTTAGATTTGCTCTCAAGTAATGTTAAAGGGGGTAATCGATATTGTTTCATGTCATTCATTTCAGAGGTGGTGGTTGTTGTTGGTGGTGGCGGTGGCGTTTTTATGTTCGTTTGTTTATTTTATGTGCATTGTTTTTTTGTTGTTTTTTTAATTCTATCTCATATATTGTTTGAACATAATATCCAGACAAATAGATTCCAAAATCAGAGATTGATTATTAAAATAAGATATATGTTTTTGAGGGGGTGCTGTCTTTGTGGTGTTGGTGTTGTTGTTGTTGTTGTTGTTGTCGTCGTCGTCGTCGTCGTCGTCGTCGTCGTCGTCGTTGTTTCTTATTGTTTTGTTTTTGTTGTTTTAGGGTGTTTTTTAGCATACGAATCCAGTTACTCGCGCGGAAAGTTGCAATTAATTGTGGGAGTATCACGTGGTGCGCCAACACGCGGTGCGGCAAGCGCTTTCAAGCTGTTTCAGTTTGAAAAGAGTTTGACGTCGCCTGGAGTAATATTCGCTAGTCAATTTTTATTTGTTCGAAATTAAACTAAGTTTAGATTATAAAAGGCACTAATAATAGTTTAACCTCTGGACGTGGCATATTTCATGAAATTTGTTTTTGTCCTTGGTCACTTTGTTTCCTTTCGAATACATTTGTGCCATATGCTAATGAGATTATCCAAGTGTCGTGAATTATAAAAATAATGCGTGATTCCGCAGAACCTTTTGTGCCATATGCTAATAAGGTCATCAAAGTGTCGTGAATAATAAAAATAATGCGTGATCCGCAGAACCTTTTGTGTCATATGCAAATAAGGTAATCCAAGGGTCGTGAATTTTAAAAATAATGCGTGATCCGCAGAACCTTTTGTGTCATATGCAAATAAGGTAATCCAAGTGTCGTGAATTTTAAAAATAATGTGAAATTCCGCAGAACCTTTTGTGCCATATGCTAATAAGGCCATCCAAGTGGCTGATTTTTTTCTCATACTTTCATGAACACAATTTTTAGCACACAGCTATTTTGTATGCATGCGCACAAAGCAGACAAATTAAGTTTTACTCAAGACTAGGAGCGTATTTGCCTTGATTTGCTTGATGGCATTAGACTATTGGAAATGAACAGATTTTTTCTTTTTAATCATACTAATGTAGCCTATTGATCTGCTTCGCGTAGTCATAAAGTGTTATCAAGTTTTTAGGATAATACCTCAATGATAACAAATGGAATCTCGACATATCTTAACCCTTTCCTGTACAAATCCAGGATTTTACGTAACCATGATTTCACGGATGAGAAAACATTGATGAAATAGAAGCAATTTCTACTATTCCCACAATAATTTTTTTAAAACATGTGATGGTTTTATTACAAATTGCATCCGATTTTTATTGTAATGTATTGCACCCATTTAAATCTGGCTCAGTTTCAAGAAACAGGAAAGGGTTAACTATTAAATAAGCGTGTTTTTGTATCCAAAAAGACAGAGTGTTTATTGAATTCCGCCATCAATAGAATTGTCATCTACAACTCTTTTTTTGAGTTGAACAGGTCTAAGATTTTGTCGTCTGGTAATCGGTTAAGCATCTTTGTTATCTGTCGACTGAAACATCGTAAATACAGCATTCCGAAAATTCATATCACAGTCACAGCGCGTGATAGCTATCCGACGATTACTTTGTTCTTCATAATATCAATAACAATATAGTTTTTATTACAAAAGAAGAAAAAAAGAGAGAATAATCTCTTGTTTCAGTGTACGATCGATCGAATTGCTTGTAACAAGCAATTTCTTCTTTTACCACAATATTTTCTACCATGTAGGATGGTTACTTTTGATTTGTACATGATTAAATATCCAGTTTCGTCTATCATAATCGAGCGTTCTGATTGGTCGAAAAAAATTATTCATAACTCAATGAACAAAATTTTGAGCACGCAGCGATTTTGTATGCTTCCGCACAAAATAGTCCCGTTCAAAAAAGTATCAAAATTTGTAAAGCTTTTGGTTTTTTCGCTCGATGCTACTAAATTATACGAAATGAAGAAAACATTTTTTGTTTTCATGGAGGTATGAACCGAAAAACCTAATCACACAATGTATGAATCCGCTTCGCGTATTCATACAGTGTGATTAGTTTTTTCGGTTCATACCTCCATGAAAACAAAAAATCTTCTCTTCATCTCTTAATTATTTAATGAAATCTTTCAAAAAAGTCAGTTTATCATTTTGATAATTTTACTGTTTTTCGACGAACATGGATAAAGTAATAATCATTCGAGAAATTTCGATAATCAACTGGTAATTTTAAAAGAAAAAATCAAACCAAAACTTACAAACAGATTTCATTTTTTCATGTAAATGCTATACTTTATCTCCTGTACAAAATTCACAAGAATTTTAACATATTTATATGGAAAAACCCTTAAATTTAATGCATTCACTTTGACCCTTTACTTCCTTGTTCTACGTGAACAAGCAGACTGGAAAGTTATCAACGAAACATTGCAATTTTTTTTTAATAAATCTTCCAACCCACAATTGTTTAGGAACATGAGGTTTTTTGGGGGTTTTTTGTTTGTTTGTTTTGTTTTGTTTTGTTTTTAACTCTTATCATGCTGAAAAAAATCCCTTCTAAAATTGCATAAAGATTAAAGGGCTGAAGCGCTGCAGATTTTGTTTTCAGATTCATTATTAAGTTTAAGAGTTAATCTTGTGAACAAGTCTGCTAAAAATAGACAAACAGGCGATGTAGACTAGGATCAGACTGTGCAAACGCACAGGCCGATCTTTGTCTATGCCTCCTTTCAAAGCAGGAATATTCCAGGTTCAGCATGACAAGGGTTAAAAATTACGATGGGTCCCCTCTGATTAGAATAGCGTTAATCAAGTTGATATCAAATTCGTCCATTTTTTACAAAATCTAAAAATTGGTGATTCTTGAAATGTGAAAGGGTTTATGCTTTATCATTGCCTGATTTCGGTAACAGTTAGTTGAAATACTGGACTTCCGCATTAGATAAATACAGATCTGGGTCATTTCGTTTTAGCCCTTTCCTGTACAATTTCTGTTTTTTGTATATATTTTGGGGGTATGGCCATAATACTAAGTTGTGAGAACTTGTGGTCAAAGCCCTTTGCTATTTTTTGTATATATTTACATGTATATTATATGTCTTGTAAATATTTTTGGAAAAAAAGATGGTAATGAAATATGTTTAAACTGAAAAAGATTTTACGTCCTCGTGATTTTTTATTGGGAAACATTGTGGGAAAAGAAGAAATTGCTTGTAACAAGCAATTTCTTCTTTTCCCACAATATTTTCTACTCTGTATGATGGTTACTTTTCTTATTGCACTCACTTTTTTCATTGTTGTCAGCTTCTTTGAAATAGGACAAGTCAGAAATAAAAAAAAAAGGGTTTTATGTTTCTACAACTTAAATTTGTAAATTTTCAAGGCTTGCTGTTTGACGCTGTCAATAAGAATAATAATGAAAAAATAATAAAAATATTTAGAAAGGTATTGAATTTCTACCTCCCACATTAATGTTTGGCATTTTGTTCGTTTGGTGACTTAACCCATTCCCACACAATGGCGCTGCTGGACACCCTCACCCCAAAATGCTTTGATAAACATTGTGGAGAATGAAGAAATTGTTTTAGTTTTCTACCCCAAGACAATGAGGTTTTTAGAATTCCCTCAACTAAAATTTTTCGACGGTTCTAAAAATAGAACCCTTATAGGGAGTGTGCTGCAGTGACGGACAGCTTTATATGCGTTATTTGAATATTGTTTCTTATGGGGATGTCTCTGTAGCGCAGAGGTTAAAGACGACGGACATTGTGCAGCGCTAGGCGCCTTTGCCTTATTCGCGTAGGTTCGAATCCCGTAAGATTCAAATGAAATATTAGTTCTACTCTATGGTTGATAAAGACAAGAGTCACTGCCGTAATTGAGAGATTTCGTTATAGTATAAATAGAATATTTAAAAAAAGAATGTGTTTACAACTTTTTCCGATTAGGACCAGTCTAACATTTGACGTCTGGGAATTGGTAAAAAGCCGTAACTACAGCTAATTCTAGCTATAGTGAGACATTTCGGTCGCCAACCATCGTACATGTATTTCTCTGTATTATAGTCTTTACCATAAGTTCTGCGAACTGACGCCGTTTGATATCCCGATCAGACTGCATTGTCTGAGGTCAGTGGTCAGGGGGCGTGGCCAGTGATCCGTGATAGCTGAACAGAACAGAACAAAACAGAACAGAACATATCTTTTATTTCGTCCAGGTACAACAAGGTACAATAAGGACATATATACAATTACATTTATGAAAATCGAATAAATAGCTGACGGTTCCTATTTCTGTACTATTTCTCTTCTAAATTGACAGGTCGCTTGGCCCACCTACTTTACTCCATTTGCCCCGCCCACTGAGTCAAACAGGAAGTTACGCTTCTATTTTGACGCCCTTATTTTGCAATATTAGTAGAGGCAGTAGCGTGTAACAAAAAATACAACGGTTGTTAGGCGACCATGAATAAGCTGCAGTTATGACGTTTAAGTCGTCACACCAACATAAAATACTTCACATAAAAGGCGGCCAATGTTGGAGACCACTTCACTTCTCAAACTTCACTTCCAGTCTAAATGAATGATTTGATTGGTTGATTGTTTTTAGCCGAGATTGGTCAATTATGTTATCGACGGATAATTTAAATTGACGGATCTCTAGTGCAGCCGACTGAGCTCCAACAGGAAGTTCCATTTACAAATTAAACGGCGTTATTTTGAAAAAAAATATGGCTAGCAACTTGTAACAGGAAAGTAAACTGGTTAGTTTAAAGCAATCATACCAACAAAAAAGTATCTATAAATGTCGGCCAATGTCACAGTTCAAAGTTTACTTCCAGTCTAAATGAATTATTTGATAGTCGATCTATTGTTTGATTGTCGATCTATTGTTTGATCGTTGATCTATTGTTTGATCGTCGATCTATTGTTTGATCGTTGATCTATTGTTTGATCGTCGATCTATTGTTTGATCGTTGATCTATTGTTTGATTGACGATCTATTGATTGTTGTCGATCTATTGCTTGATTGACGATCTATTGTTTGATCGTTGATATATTTTTGATTGGTAATCCATTGTTTGATTGACGATCTATTGTTTGACTGACGATCTATTGTTTGACTGACGATCTATTGATTGATTGACGATCGCGGCCAATGGTTTAACGCCAGTTTCAATGGCATTTCAGTTATATCGCGGCGGATGGTTCACCTAACCATCGGTCCCTGTTCTTTCTCACACTAAAAGCCACATCATTCTATCCGAGCAACCAGCTGCTCACCCATTTGCCGATTAGTGATAGACAAATGTCGCACGTCGCATGAATGATTTTAAGGCTTTCTAAATTGTTGGGTTCAAAAATCGGCAATCTGGAATATATTGGTTTTTATAACTTGAATTGGAGTCATTCAAAAGTAAAAGCATTTAAATTCAATGCACAAGCAAGCGTCGTAAATACGGCTTTACCGGAAGTGTATTTACGACATTTTGCTCGCCCATTGACTATGTTTTAAAAATAAAGTTAAGTTAAGCCACTATCCTATTACAAACCGACCAAATTTAAAAAATAAGAAAAAAACAGACGTCATTCAGAGGTGCGCGTAAAACATGGATTAAAAGCACTGTGGTTTAACCCTTTCCCTTTTTTTTCAAAATTTAGACCTGTCTTAATTCAAAGGTTTGGCAAACAAAAATTTAAAGTGGATTAAATTGAAAAATAACCAATCAGTAGAGTAGAAAATGTTGTGGAAAAAGAAGAAATTGCTTGTGACAAGCAATTTCTTCTTTTTCCACAATATTTTCTTATGTATAAAATCACAGGGAGGTAAAAACAAGGGATTGTACAGGAAAGGGGTAAAGGAGAACGTGTTTGTTACAATGAACTTTTCAGATTCTCGGAATGTTTTCAAGACCAGATAAGTTTCTGTCATTTCATAAAGTCTGATAAGCCGGGTGCTCTTTTCCTGCTTTTAAAATAGTCTCATTTTAGACTGCTGGTCACGTGAATTGACCAATCACCGGCACCGCCCACTGTCTCCCTAGGCCCCGGCCATTAACTCCGACAGGAAGTTCCGCTTCGATTTTTAACGGCTTTATTTCGAAAGATTTATAGCCAGTAGCATGAAATAAAAAGTAAAATGGTTGGTTGGCGACCCAAACGTCGTAACTACAGCTTTTCAAGCTGAAGTTATAAAGTGTTGGTCACAAGCCAACCATAATACTTATTTGCTACATATGACTGGCCCAAAAATCTTGCAACATAACACCGTTTGATATCGAAGTGGGAGTTCCTGTTGGAGTCAGTGGGCGTGGTTAGTGGAATCAGTAGGTGGGGCTTGCGATCTGGCAATTCCTCACGCTGAATCAGTCCAACAATGGATGGTTATTCTTAAACCTATGTGGGATAGCAGCTGGATGCTATGTAAGGATGTACTGGTAGTATTGGTGTGAGAAATACCAGGAATCCCTTGTAAGGTGCTTCAGCCGCCGAGATATGACTGGAATACTGTTAAAAATGGCGTGTTTGTAACAAACCATGGCATATGTACAAGTTGTAATAAAATCTCTATTCTTTCTTGCTCAAATGACCACTTCTTTTTTGCGACCACTTTGATTTAGCGACCATAATAAAATTTTCCATTCCTAATTCCTCTTGTGAAATGACGTTTATGTTTAAAGGTAGGTATCGATGTTTTTTTCATGTCACAGATTTTAATTATTTTTCTTTCCTCTCATAAACTATTTGAAAACAATATGCCGAAAAGTAGTTTTGCAAAAATATGAGGTCGCTTATCAGAAAAAAGCAGGGTATTTCCCTAATAGCCTACGTAGGCTATTAATCTATTTTTAGATTAATCCGAGACAGCTACGAAGATTATAGGACATTCACGTGGCGCGAATAACCGTTAGAACCTTGCATCTAGTTCAAATTACCTCAAACCAACGTCATCGTTACGTCATCAGGAGTAATGTTCGCTAGCCGGTCTGTAAAGATCAGTCTTTTCATGTGACATGATTTAGGACGTTGGCTGTTTCGCTAGTAAAGTTGTTATCTTCATTTGACTAGGTCATATGCAAATGAGGTCATCCGATGTCGACAGCCGAATTCCGTGATATATAAAAATAACCTGGAATTCCGCTGAACATTTCCGATATAACTAGAAAAGGCCACTTTAGGTCTATTAGATTACCACCAAGACAATACCTAACCTAACTTAAAGTATTAAATGTTCGTTTGAGTGTATTTTTCGGCACTTGGAAATTTTTCTTATCTAGGTTTCAGAAACATCGATACCTCCCTTTAAACAAAATCGTAAGTAAAACCTTGATGAGACTCGTTAGTGTCGTCTCAATGTGTTCAAACAGCAAGTGTTAACTCAGAATAATTTAATTTTTAGTTTCGACTATCAAAAACGAGCGTTCTTTTTGGTCGAAAAATTATTCATAACTCCATGAACACATTTTTGAGCACGCACAAAATAGTCCAATTCAAAAGGTATCAAAATTTGCTTTTGGTTTTTTTTTTGTTTTTTTTTTTTGTTTTTTTTTTTTTCGCTCAATGCTTTTAAATTATAAGAAATGAAGAGAATATATTTTGTTTTCATGGCGGTATGAGCCGAAAAACGTAATCACACAATGTATGAATCCGCTTCGCGTAATCATACAGTGTGAATAGGTTTTCCGGTCATACCTCTATGAAAACAAAAAAAATTCTTTTCATCTCTTAAATACTTCACTAACTCTGAATGGGTCCTTCATTTATGTCCCCAAACGTGTATAAGTGACTATTACCCAAAACGACCACTTTTTGCCAAGCCCTCGAATGGCCGCTTAACCCTTGTCACGCTGTATAAAATCACTTGCTGAATTGCATTAAAATCAAAGGGCTTAGAGCACTGATAGTTCTTGTTGTCAAATAATCAATATTTGTTTTGAAAATCAATTTCATAACTTCTCTGGGAGGAAAAGTAGAAGCAGGAGATGTAGACCAAGATCAGACTGCACTTAGGTGCAGACTGATCTTTGTATATACAGTAAAACCCCTCTAATACGACCACTTGCGGTACTTTCAGAAAGTGGTCGTATAGCGGGGTGGTCGTATTACCGAGGTTAGGTCGTTTGTTGTCAAGTAATGCATGTTTATTTTATTTTTGTTCTTTGAATATATTAATACTATACATACAAAAATGAAACTATAAGAACATGTATTACAGCGGAATCTTATGTCATTTTCCAATTTACGGTCTTCGATAATTTCTACTTTCTCTATTCTCCATTTGGTACTCCGACCTCAGATTATTTATTCGTAAGTACAGGTTCAAAGTGTCAATTGTCGATATCATATCTTTTATAATGCGAACGCTGAAATAAAAATTTAATTGCTAATTAACTGTTCGGAACGCCGTAAACAAACTAATCGTAACTTCTCGGATACGTTTACACTTTCGAATTTATTACTCGAGTCTAAACCTGTGAAACATTCAAATAACAATTAAAAATAATACAAACTATAATTTCTAAAAGTGATCGGCCACTTTAACCATAACACATATTATAATAAGGGTTCGATATCACATAATCAAAAATCCGATAATGTATTTACAATGTATTCGTACCCAATTAGTGTCGCTCTTATCATGTGTGAAATTCGGGTGATCGGTCTCGATGTGTGAAGTTACTGGTCGTTTTAGTGGGGTTCAAAATAGTGTATCAGCTATAGTTGGTACTGAATTCAGTGGTCGTAATTCGGAATAGCGGGGTACCCGTTTTAGAGGGGTTCGCGACCATTGAAATAAAGAACAAAAATTTCCGTTCTGTAAAAATTCGGTCGTAGTAGAGGGGTGCCCGTATTTCCGGGGTGGTCGTAAGGAGGGGTTCTACTGTACTTCCTGCCCAAACCGGAATATTCTGGGTTCAGCATGACAATTGTTAATAAAGATTTAACAATACAATGTTTTTTCGACAGACACCGTTGGTCATGTTTAGTGATTTTTTCGAGCGGAGTCAGTGGCGGCTTAACTTCATCACTGAGTGTTTGTATTGGATTTTTTTTATATACCTATACACCTTTCTACTGCACTATATACATTCTACGCTGAAAAAATCGAACACGTCGAGAAAAAAAATACGTCAAATACGGTTTCATTGAAGATAGTCTAAGGTGAGGTCATTTTTATTCTATAGATGATATTGTAAATAAACGTTATAAGAACGGTAGAGAAGAAGGGAATTACATGTAGAAAAGATATTTTCCTTTTTGAATATTTCACTGATTTGATTCAATTAAAATTGTTGGTACATAGTATATTGAATACATTGTATTAAGTTACAATAGCTATAGAACATCTTGTATTTGCTTCTCGTTGCAGAGGAAAAAATTGATATTCAACTCGACCCCCGGTCTCGTGAAATATCAAAATTCCCTCCGCAGCTCAATTCAAATACAAAATGCTGAATCATTTCCGCAACATAATATTCGCTAAGGTTTTCATACATGTATTACGTCTGGAAAAGATCCCACAATTGTGCGGATCAATTCCACTCGAAATCAAATATATATCGATCTCAGACGAAAAACAATCGATTTATTCTATTACCTTAAAACCATTCCCACACAGTGGCACTTTTTGATGCCTCTCAAGAAAAATGCTTTGAAAACACTATGAAAAATGAAGAAATTGCTTATACAAGCAATTTCTTCATTATCAACAATGTTTTCTAATATTTTTTTTTTTTTTTATGATTTCATCAACTTCAAATTATTGTCTGCAACTTCTTTCAATGGGACCAGTCTAAAATTCGATTGTGTGGGAATGGGTTAATGCAAAAAAGAGACTAAATACGATGTTTTTGTGATATATCTTTTTTTTTCGGGGGGGGGGAATCTCCCAACAAAAGCGCGTGTGTGAATTTCCGTTTATTTGTCGTCGCTACCGTATCACATGCCCATATGAGCGACGCCCCCAGAAGACGGTTAGTTGTTACGGGGGAAAATGCAAGGATACAGGACGAAACTGCTGAGATCTCCGCCTGGTTCTTTAACGTGCTCGATGGATAGCATCGTCACACGGGGCCTCGGTTTAACGTCTCGTCCGAAAGACAATTAGTTGTGTTAGTTGAAAAGGTCAGCCCAAGGCTCGTGCCCGTGACCTTGCGGTTTGAAGTCAAGTGCTCTACCAACTGAGCTAATCGGGCTGACCTACAAAAGCGCGTCATTTCACAAGTGAATTATATGTGTCTTTGGTCCCACTGACATGATGTTGATTTGCAAAATGATAGAAAGTGGGTTAAAATCAACCAAAACAGCGGGGTTATACACTGTTTAATTCGGTGAGATTATGAAATTATTATCCGCCGGGAAATCTCGATAATGTTGCAGAAATCATTATGGAATTTTCATTTTTCGGACACGACGTTTTGATAACGGACCACTCACAGTTAAATAGAAATAGATATATAAAGTGTATTGAATGTATGGCCAGAGAGTAACGAGTTTATTGAAGTGGTCATCTATAAAAAAAGATAAAGACAAGGCTTTTGTAAGTTTTATTCTCTTTTTGATAACGGGTTCAATTATTAAGCAATCGCGGCTGTCAATCAAGGAATCAATAGACCAATCAAATAATTCATTCAGTCCGGATCTGAGCTTTCAACTCTAACGTTTGCTGTCATTTTTGTTAAACTTTTTTGTTGGTTTGGCAGCTTAAACGTCGTAACCTTAGCTTGTTCAAGCTGTAGTTATGACATTTAATTCGCCAACAAACACTCTCCTTTTTTTTTGTTACGTGCTGCTGGCGATAATTTTTTACAAAATAACGCCGTTTAAAATCGTAGCGGGACTTTCTGCTCGGAGTCAGTGGGCGTGGTCAAAGGAGTAAGAGGGAGTAAGAGGGCGGGGCCAGCTATTGGCCAATTTCGGTATTTCTTGAACATTAAACTGATATTCTATTAGCAACATAACCTTAATTTCTACTTTATATCGACAAAGATTCTAGCACTTATCGACTTAATATATTCCGTGAAACATAAAGCGATATTTGGTAAAAACGACGCCATGAATTGAATCATGACGTCGTTTCCATGGTAAATATAAAGCGTTTCCTTAAACATTTGAAATCTGACTTTGGTCGACATTAATGTGAAACATTTTTGTTGTTTGGCAATTTAAACGTCGTCACTACATGCATTAATGTGAAACATTTTGTTGGTTTGGCGACTTACACGTCGTAACAACGGCTTAGTCAAGCTAGTTGTAATGACGTTTAGGTCAACAACCAACCATTTACATTTTTGTTATACGTTACCCGCCATTGATTTTACAAAATAACCTCGTTTACTATCGAAGGGAAATTTCCTGCTGGAGTCAGTGGGCGTGGCCAGCGGAGTCAGTAGGCGGAGCCAAGGATCCGCAAGATATTACACAACTTTTATACCACACATGTTATACCAAAATAGTTCAATTTTTAGTTTGGTCTATCACAATCGAGCGTTCTGATTGGTCGAAATAAATATTCATAACAAAATTTCCATGAGCAAAATTTTAGCACGCTGGTATTTTGTATGCTTCCGCACATAATAGTTCGAATAAAGAGAATATTGTTTGTTGGTATGGTGCCTTAAACCATTCATCTACAATTCCTGATTTTGACGTCCCTATGATATATAGAGGAAAATCAACTGGTTATTCCAGATATGAAAAAATATTTCACGAGGATGCGTTGTTAGGCGTTGATAAAACGAGTGCGCAGCACGGGTTTTTTTAACGCCTAACAACGCATCCGAGTGAAATATTTTTCATGTCTGGAATAACCAGTTGATCATTCTGTTTATTATATATCTTATCATTTTATTTTTATTAAAATGTCTAAACCAATCTTTTTGATAGAGAGAAGGTCTATTGAAAAAAGTGCGAATGAATACATGATTAAAGATTCATTACAGAGAATGAAACTGAAAAGTGTTATCGCCACTCCAGTGACAATATCAAAATTTAGTACACTAAGATTTCACAGCAACGTATATGATAAAATACTATAAGAAATGAAAAAAAATAGTTTTGTTTGGTGGAGGTATGAAACGAAAAACGTAATCATACTTATGTAGGAATCCGTTACTTGTATTCATGTGAATAGTTTTTTTCGTTTCATATCTCCATGAAAAAATGATATTCTCTTCACCTCTTAAGTAGTCAATGGGGTTATTTTATTCTAACGCCCTAGGTCATTTATAAAGGATTAAATTACAAATGAAAATAAATGAAACAAAACATATTCACACGCTCTTACACCATGAAATATCACAATAAGATAGTAAGCTTTTGTTCATGTACTTTTTAATGAGGCATGTTCTATTTGTATTTGATCACCTGAAAATATAATGAAAATCAAAGTACTGAGAGTACTGTAAGGTAGCAAAGCATGATTCTGTTATGTAATCTTTTTTGTCATAGGTTATCATGGTCCAGAAGCTAACCCTTTACAACCCGAAAAATATTAGACTAGTTCAAACTGAAAGAAACTGCTAATTTCATGTTAGTGGAATTGGTAAAATGATTGCCTTCTAGGTTAGAAAACAATGTGGACATTGAAGAAATCTCTTGTTATAAGAAACTTCTTAATTGTCAACAATGTTTTCCAAAGCTTTTTGCTTGATAGTCTTAGAAAGTGGAATTGAGTGGAAATTAGTTAAATAGCATGCTTTTCAGGGAGTTCCCCACCATTTGAATAAATTTTATTTATGTGTCCATACAAAACAGTGCGCACAGTGAAGACTCTGATCAGACTCATTCTGAACACGATATGCTAAAGTGAGCTTAAAATACCTAGGAGGTGAAGTTGCAGGCAGAGTTTTCAATATTCCCGAAATACATTAGAACTACTTTTATTGGCGTAGGCAATCAATGGATTTAGGGGTTAAGCCTCCAGTGGTAGTTTGCACATATTGAATCTGAGAAGATCTCAAAATTTTGTCTGTTAATGTAAGCCATTAAGGTTGCCGCTTTGCTATCTAAAAATCACCTGAAACTTGCCGTATTTCTCAGTATACTCGCTCATAGGGGTTATTCCAAAATCGATAGGGAACTGAATTTACCAAAAGAGCACTGTTCAATACCCATCTTTAAGTATTGTTTTTCCTCTTGCAGATTGGTTTCTTCCAAACAATGATTAACAATTTGGGGGAAATATTTCCCTTTTCTTTTCAATCAGTAGAGTTTTAGTTTGTTTGTTTGTTTGAATGGGGTTTTACGCCGCTTTCAACAATCTTTCAGCTATAACGCGGCGGCTGGAGCACCTAATAATGGCTTCCTGGTATTTCTCACACCAGTACCGCCATCACATCCTTTCCTAGCCTCCAGCTGCTATCCCACATAGGTCTACGATTATCGACTCATTGGTGGGAGACAAATAGTCGGAAAGGATGAGTGCCGCCGTCGGGGATCGAAACTGGGATCTTTAGATTGACAGTCCGACGCGCTACCAACTGACGGCGGCCGTAGAGTTTTGGGGGCAAAATAATGTTACAGTTCATAATAGAGTGTAACCACTGTTGAAGAGAAAGTTCATATCAATAGAAGTATGATTAACAAAATGCCCATGCGATTACCCTGTATTCGATAGATGGCAGGTGAAGGATCCAAGTTTCACCAATTATTATATAGCAAACTATTAGACTGGTCCAAGTTGAAAGATGTAACAGACGACCATTTCTGGTTGATGAAAATCTAACAGAATATCTGCCTTTTTGGGAATAAAACATTGTGGACATTGAAGAATTTCTAATTACATGCAATAGTTTCTACATTGGCCACAATGTTTTCTTAAACGTTTTTCTTTGGGGGCGTAGTAAAAAGCGGGTTTTTTTTTTTTTTGTTTGCGTGTTTTTTTGTTTTTTTTTTTTTTTTTTTTTTTTTTTTTTTTTTGTCGGAATGGGTCAAATATAATGTACAGTCTAGTCTAATTTTGTTATATCTTTATTCATACGCTATGGATTTGTACCCAAACTTACTTTAAATGATGTTCCATTCATTTAAAAAAGAAGTAGGCAAACACAACCCCGAGACCGGCCCCTAAAATGGGCATACTGACCCCCACTGCTGCCATGGGACCTGAAACAAGACAATACATACACAATCTCAGCTGATATCTGACGTCGTTCTTGGTTTTTTGATTGAATGGGTTTAGCACCACTTTTAACAGTATTTCAGTCATATCGGGGCGGCTGGAGCACCTAACAATGGATTCCTGGTATTTCTCTGACCAGTACTACCACTACATTCTTTCCTAGCCTCTAGCTGCTATCCCACTTAGGTTTACGATTATCCACCCATTGGTGAGAGACAAATGTTGGAAAGAATAAGTGCCGCCGCCGGGGATCGAGCCCATGACATCCAACGATTGAAGGTTGGGGGTCTGGCGCACTACCGACTGCGCTATGACGGCGGCTCACCACGCCACTGTTGTTAATTATATGACTTAAATTGGATAAATGATGCATGTATTCGTACAATAATCAAAGTACTGAAAGTAATGTAAACTAGCAAACCATTGTTTTGTTATGTTATCTTCTTTGCCATTTGTAGAGTACACAGTACTATGTTTTATCAAATTGGAGTCATATAATTAACGACAGTGGCGTGTTACAAGCAATTTCTTCACAGTCCACAATGTTTTCCAAAGCCTTTTTGGGGGGATTCTTACAAAGCGGGATTGAATTGAAATGGGTTGTGAAGCATGCTTCTGAAGGTGTTCTCTACAATTTGAATAAAGTTAATTCATGTGACCAGTCATTTTACACAATATGCACGAAAATACATGAGAACTACTTTTTTGGCGTAGACAGTGGTTATTCCTCTGGTGGCGGTTTGCGCTCGTTTTAACTCTGAGAAGACCTCAAAATTTTGTCTATTAACTTCTTAAGCTATCAAAGCTGACGCTTTGCTAGCTAAAAATGACACCAACGTCGATCTTACAAAAATTATCAGAGAAACACAAAAATTTAAATAACTGAGGCAAAAAAACAACCTATTTATCCCTAGAAATAACCAAATGTGAATTAAAATATTACCTTATTCACCGATTCGTGCTTTGTAAGCATTTAGCTAAATTTAGAGAAATTAAGCAATTTATTTATAGATTTTGAGTTCATCCAACTCAGTCATTGACGTCATGGGATTTAACTTTTTTCTTTATATTTTTTCGTAGATCATAATATTTTGGGCAGATTAAGTGAAAGTGATACTTATTTTCGATAAATTTTCAGGTTGAATTTTGTACACGTTCGGTTTACTCTTGATTTATTAAGGTACCTCCATTCCTCGATTGATAACTGGTGACAAGATAATCTAAATTTTCTAAATGTTTTCTTTTAATAACGTTTAACATTATCGAAATAAACTAATGAATTGAATTAAATACTAACCGGGTCCAAATCCCTGAGACTGCGTATTTTCTACAATTGTCTGTGTGTTGTTGGCGTAGGTAATTTCTACAATGTTGTTAGCTTGGGCGACTAGAGGTGGTATCTGAATGATAAAGAGAAACAATACAAAGGTAGATTAAAATATCTGATTACTAAGTGTTTTAGATCTTAACCCATTCCCAAACGATAAAAATTATGCTGGTCCAAATTGAAAGAAGATGCAGAGGACAAGTTTCAAGTTGGTTGAAATAAAGAAATCTTAGCGTTATAGCGTAGAAAACATTGTGTACATTAATGAAAATTGCTTGTTACAAGCATTTTTTTCATCCTTCAAAATGTTTTCAAAAGCTTTTTTCTTGGGGGGACTACAAGCGACGGATTGTGTGGGGACGGATTAATCACAGTCTAAGATCATTTTCACAAGGAAAAACTACCAAAGATCCTTCAATGGATTGATTGACTGATTGAATGGGGTGTAACTCCGCTTTTAATAGTATTTCAGTCATATCGAGGCGGCTGGAGCACCTAACAATGGATTCCTGGTATTTCTCACACCAGTACTACCACTACATCCTTCCCTAGCCTCCAGCTGCTATTCCACTTAGGTTTACGATTATCCACCCATTGGTGAGAGACAAATGTTGAAAAGAATATGTGCCGCCGCCGGGGATCGAACCCATGACCTCCCATTATTGAAGATTAGGAGTCTGGTGCGCTTCCGACTGCGCTATGACGGCGACTGATTCTTTAATGGAAAGCGGTATCTTAATTTTTCAACTTATTATTATTTTTTTTATTCGTGTATTTCACTCAATATAACTGATATGGAGTTGTCAGAACCCTGTTGCATCTGACTTTCAGCTTACTATTATCAGCATTACCATTATTATTATTATTATTTCTGGCACACAGAGATATTTCATATAAAATCAAAGCCTGGACTAACTTATTTTGAATTCTAAAATAGATCACACAAAAAAATAAAACACAAAACATAACAAATCTTGCTCTATTTTGATTTTTATTTTAACATTATGAAAGCATTAAAACGACGAGAGCAAGACGGTCAAATTTTAGACTGTTCAAAGAAGTTACAGACGTTAATTTTCAGTTGATTCAATATTATAAAACTTTGTCTTGTGAGGAAGAAAACATTGTGGAGAACGAAAAAATTGCTTTTAACAAGCGATATCTTTTCCACCCTGTTTTCCGTCGCTTATTCAGAGACAATCTCTTTTTTTTCCTTCCAATTTGGTAATAGGTAAATTTTTGTGATGGGGGATTACTTGCATTTGAAAATTCTGTTCCCCCAAGCGCGTCAAAAAGAGGGATAAAGTTGTAAGGGATAACCTATTCCTGTACAATGACTACCCTATAAAAGCTAAAATTTCATAAACTTTCAATCGTCGTCTTCTACTCCTTTCAATTAAGAGACAATCTAATTCTTTCCTTCCAATTTGGTAATGTGATAATCTTGGTGAGGGGGGAATACTTACATTTGAAAATTCTGTTCCCCCAAGGGAGATAACGAACTGTCCATTTTGTATCATCTGTGTCAAAGTGTTTGCAGCGAAGGAGAGTGACGTCTCTTTGTAGTTTGAGGACTTCTGTACGTCACCAATGATAGGGGAAACATCAAGGATTTCAAATTTTACGACAATGTTGGTGGAGAAATATACCTGGTGAATAAAATCAAAGTACTGAAAGTACTGTTAGCTAGCATAGCATGGTTTTGTTACGTAATTTTCTTTGCTAAAGGTTATCATAATAAATAAACGAGGTAAAAGTAACCCAGGGGTTACCCATTACAACATGACAAAATCTTAGACAATTTGAAAGAAGTTGCAGATGAAAATTTCAAGTTGGTTGAATTTAGAAAATATTTCCCTTGTTGGGTAGAAAACATTGTAGACAATAAAGAAATTGCTTGTCACAAGCAATTTCTTTATTGTTCACAATGTTTTACAAAGCCTTTATCTTGAGATATTTAAAAAGCGGAAATAGTTTATACTAATTTATTTTTAGTTCGATTACGAAGAAAGCATTAAGATTATAGAGTCGCTCTCGATCGCTCAAAATCCAGATGTTTTCACGTCCCCGAAAGAGAGGCAGTGGCTAATCCCACTGCTACCCACTTCTACAGCTGGGTAGACTGAGGCTGGCTATTAAGTGTCTTGCCCTTGAACACAGCTCGTTGACGGCGGGGCTCGCTCAACCCGTAATTTTCAGATCACGAGTCAAGTACTAGGAATTGAGTTTGCAATATTCCTGAATTAAATAAGAAATATTCAACGGATTTAGTGGTTAAGCCGCCAGTGGCAGTTTGCACTCCTTGAACATTGCGACGACCTAAAAAATTTGTCTGTTAACTTAATTTTGTCATGCTGAACCCGGAACATTCCGGTTTTGACATGAGGTTTAGACTAAGACCAGCCTACACATAAGAGCAATCTGAACTTAGTCTACACCTCCTGCATGCGCTTTTCCTGCAAGCCTTGTTTATGAAGTTTATTTCTAAGAGAAATATTGATTTTTTATCAATAAGTTCTATCCGTGCTTTCAGCCCTTTGGTTTTACAGCAATTCAGTTAGGTAATTTATACAGCATGACAATGATAAGCTATCAAAGCTGACGCTTTGCCAGATGTTGTGTGAGACCCGCAAATCGAAAAGAAGATTCTCATGGAAAACGTGTCGATCCAAGACAGGTCACACTACCACTGCGTTATGGCCGCGGTTTTATGAAATTGAAGGAAACTAGAATTTGTGACTGAATACCCCCAAAAGTGCTTTCAGTGTAATGAGAGCTTTAACAATACAAGGACATGGCTACTGACTTTGCATTCCTAGAAAGGAGGACTTCGCGACACTAAATCGGTAGTATAATTAGCTGTAAACGTCTACAAAGCATACATAATGTCTAAGTCCAAGGGGGGGATAATTCTTTAACCAGGGGGCATTAAGACTTCAACATTGCGTCTTGCAAAACTTCAACATGTGGTTAATCTTTGTATAAAGTTTCAATGGTATTGAAGCAAAACTGAAGGAGGAGTTCGCAACACATAATTGGTAGTATGTTGTACACAGGCAGACGGACACACGGACGGACAGGTATACCCCCGAAAACATTCGTTTTGCGGGGGTGTAATAATGTAGGTATTCTATCATCGGTCTGTTATTTTCCGGAAAGGTTGTGAAACCCAACAAATATGTTCCCGCAAAAGTGACGTCATTCGGGTTACAAATGTTAAAGATACAGTGTACTCAGATTCTTCTTGTTATCATTATTTTGTAAACAACATGCAAAGTGGCCATATGTTTAATCTCACCTGTAGATTTGCAACTCGTAATGGCCTCACATTAGCTGCTCTCATGATGGACTGTAGGACATAATATTTGAAGATATTAAAGTTGCTCGTGATTTGGTTAAGAGTAGTTGACGTAACTGAAAAAACAAGAGACAAAAATTGACCAGTCGCGGCTGTTATTCAAATAACCTGTCAACCAATAAATTCACTCATTTAGACCAGAAATAAGTTTTGAACTCCGACATTGGATGCCACTTTTGTTTAACTTTTTTGTTGGCTTGGCGGCTTAAACTTCGTAACTGCAGCTTATTTAAGCTTTTTCGAGAACAATGCCCGGCACTCCACGGTGCTCTAACATTGTACTAGATTTCACTGTGAATAAGAAACATATTCTGAATAAAACAATACCGCCGTTATTAAACATGCTTAATTCATTTTAGTAGAAAACAGAAGTCCGTTTAGAAGTTGACCGGGTGACTATCTCTCACAGACAACGGGCTACCAGTTTGGTTTAAAATGGTTTAAAGGATGGCTAACGCAATACTGTAATCGTTATTTTTCCACGGATGTTTTAGGGACTTTACACTGTTTGACAAGGAATTAAACTCATATAGATTTAAACTGATGTAGATATAGAGTGTAAGGAATGGAAAAAACAACATATGTCTCGAGCTACAAAGAGAATTGTTGAAATATTTAATTCTAAAATTGACGGATCGCTGGCCATGCCCTCTGACTCCGACAGAAAGTTCGATCAGAAAAATATAAAAAAAAATCAGCTTAAGATCAGTATCGTCTAACAAAAAAGGAAAATGGTTGATTGGCGACCTAAACGTCGTAACTACAGCTTGAATAAGCTGTAGTTACGATGTTGAAGTCGCCATACCATCAAACAAACCTAAGATATATGTCGGAGTTCAAAGTCCATTTCCGGTCTAAACAAATGATTTGATTGGTCGATCGATTTTTGTTGACACCGACAATCCCTTAAATTTTTTACCGATCGCTTCTAGTAAAAGTTTTAAACTTTGCTTCCGAAACACGTATGCACGTTGTCAGATAATGGAGTACTTACCGTTGGCAACCATAAGTTGAAACTTCCTCCTCTGTCTAAATTCATAACAACCACTGATATCAAAATTGAGAATATCTGGCCTGGCCTTTTCGAAGTTATACAGGTTATATTGGTAATTCCAACCCAGCTGAAAAAGGAATATAGATCATTGTTTTGTATTTAGTGCAGAATCGATGTATTTAAGTTATAAGTTCAAAAAGTGGCGTAGTGGACAGAGTGAACACTACATTTATAAAAAGAAATAGTTAAAGGATATTGAATTCTATCAACTACGGCAGTGACTCTTGTCTTTTCAACCCTAGTGGAGAACAAATATTTTAATTGACTCTTACGGGATTAAGACTAAATTTATTATTATCTATTTGAAACTCTTGTCACACTGAAGCTGGTATATTTCTGCTGTGACATCAGGTGTAGACTAAGATCAGACTGCTCATATGTGCAGTCTGATCTTAGCCTTCACCACACATAAGCCAAATTAAAGCCAGGATATTTGTAATTGATTCAAATTCGCGCATTACGATTAGACTATCTTTACATGTATTTATCTAAAATTCATAAAATGATCTCAACTTTAACATAAATCACAGCTTGTGTGAGCATATATATGTGCTTTCAGATCTGCTAAAACATAGAGTAAAGACAAGGTTTCTTTTGAAATTGTTCATCAAATCCTACCGATTCCCGTATTTCAACACGACGAAGCAAAAAGTGTGTCGGAAAATATTGTTGAAAAGGGGTAAATTGCTAATGAAAAGCAATTCTACCCTAAACTGCATTTTTTTCCTCAATTTACCCACACTTTGATTTATCTTGTGCAGCCAAGTTTAATTTGGAAAGGGTAAATTGATTTTAACAAATAATTTATAATTGCACTTTCAAATATCGTCAGCCAAAAACATAAGCACTTGGATTTAGAACTTTCTTAGCGATTCAAAAATGTTAAGCCATTACTATATGAAAATAATGGACTGTTCTAAATTGGAAGGAGTAACAAGCGACAATTCCAATTCGATGAAATTTTAGATTTTTTCAACTGTATGCAAATTCTTCATTTTACACAATGTTTTCCCAATTGTTTTTCCAGAGGGATGTCAAAATACATTATGTGGGAATGGATTTAATTTGAAATTGCGTTCTATCAAAGCCAGATTTTCCCTCAAGGGAAGAAAAACTAGGCTTAAACAATCATTTATTTGGTCACTCACGCAACCGAGAGCCTCTTTTATAATCAAAATGCAAAAGTAGGACATGAAAGAAGCCTTTGAAGGAGGTTTTTATGTTTTATATCATTTATTTCAACTCGTGTTTGTTTCGATAATATCCGTCACGGAGCGAAATTGTACGCTAGTTGTTTGAACGACTAGCGAAAATGAAAACGTCATGACTGTCATTCTAATCTTATGTAAACAAACCTCAATTTGTGTTGGGTCACAATTTACAATATCAAAGCTTCTTTCTTGAATTGTACGCTTACCGCTGATCTTAAATTTCATTCGTTATATCTATTTGTACATTTGGGACTGGCGTATTTATTTTTTTTTTTTTTTTTTATTTTTTTTTTATTTATTTTTATTTTTTTTTATTATTTTATTTTATTTTATTTTATTTTCTTTAATGTTGGGGGGGGGGGGGAGATATAGCGCTGATTTCCGTGAAAAAGCCATGTTTGACCACTACGCATTCAGAACCAGCATCCTTTTTTAAAAAAAAATACCCGATCTCATAAAATATGGAAGGTGTGCAGCATTGGAAAAAGGGAACACCGTTGCCGCAACTGACAGAGCGCAGCTGTCAATTAAAGAATCAATCGACCTATCAAATCATTCATTTGGACTGGAAGTGAATTTTTCACTCCGACATTGTCCGACATTTTCGTGAAGAATTTCTGTTGGCTTGGTGACTCTAACGTTGTAACTACAGCTTTTACAAGGAGTATTTACTACGATTATGCCGCTTACCATCTATTTCACTTTTTGTTCTATGTTACTGGCAATATATTTTGCAAAGTAACGCTGTTTGATATCTTCATCCAACTTCCTGTGGGAGGTCAGTGGGCGTGGCCAGAGATCTGTTAACCGAACAATCGCTGGGCACACCCACTTACTACGTTAGTCACCCCCATCGACTTCTACTAGAAGTCCCGCTTTGAATTTCAATGGCGCTGTTTGCAATTGCAACAAAAAAAAGTAGAATAATTAATCGGCGATTTAAACGTCGTAACTTCAGCTTGAATAAGCTGTAGTTATGACGTTTAAGTCGCCAAACCAACAAAGAAGCTTAACAAAAATGGGCGGTCAATCTTAGAGTTTAAAATTCATTTCTGGTCTAAATGAACGATTCCATTCGTCGACTGATTATTTTGATTGCGCGATTGGTCAACTAAGAATGTCAAGTAAAGGTTGGGATCTCAACTTACCGCAGGTACTTTGATTCTCATCTGAACGGGAATGGCTCCCGATTCTGGTCCCGAATTCAACTGTTCCCATCGGTTCTAAAGATAGACACAAGAACTAGAAAAGTGATATCTCTGCATAACTACCAGACACGTGACTTTAAGTTGTGACCTTGAACTTGGGATTATCCATTAAGACTTTAAGTATGACACCAGTGTGACACAAGAGGAAAAACCGTACGAAGTATTTTGAAATCCACCTATTATTGTAGGAGATAAGCTCTGGGCAAGAATAGGACTGAAACGCGGGCGACAGCAGACGTCTGTTGTCCTTCGCCGAGGACTAAGGCGCTCCAGGAGAAGGCCGAAGAAAGCAGTGACGGTTGGGGGTCGTCTCCTCGTCCCATACCGCTCCCTCTTTTATAATATGATGAAATCAAGCGAAAAAAAATACGATTCTTATGGCACTATTTTGTGCGCAAGCATACAAATTTGCTGGGTGCTCGAAATGTCATCCATGCAGGTGTGATTTTTTTCCTGTCAATCAGAACGCTTATTTGCGATAGACGAAACAAAAAATCAAATTACATAAAAATGAAATTGAATGACTCACCGAAGCAAAGTACCATTCCCACGTAGAATTTGTCGGTTGATTGAATGGAAAATCTGTTCTATCGGCTACCCATGTGTCACAATCTATCTGTCGGTTTTGTTTCTGAAAATAGTTTTCGATAACGTCTCCTTTATTGCAGCTCTGTTGTAAATTATGGGTTCTTAACCTGCTTCGCGCATCCATACAGTGTGATTAGGTTTTTCGTTTCATACCTCCACGAAAACAAAATATATTCTCTTCATTTCTTATAAATAAATGAAATTCAGGAGAAAGACAAATGTTTTATAAATTCTTTATACTTTTTTGAATGGAATTATTTTATGGAAGCATAAATAATAGTTGCATGCTTGAAATTGTGTTCGTGGAGGTAAGAATTTTTTCGGCAAACCTGAACGCTCATATTTTATAGATGAAACTAAGAATCAAAATATCAATTATGAAAAAGCCGATAAATTTCCCTTTATTATGTGAATGAAACTCTATTAAAGAGGTTTTTTATTCCAAATTATAGTCGACGATTATTCCTATTTTGTCAAGTTCACTCGGTCTGTATTGTACAATTTATGGTAAAATAAACAATAGATGAAGCCAGAGGACAAAGTCATATTACGTGGCTCCTTATATACTAATCCAATATTCGTCATTATTATTATTATTATTATTATTTCAATATGTGACCTGGAAACCTAAATTACTTAGCCCATTCCCACATAACAAAATTTTCAAGTTGAAAGAAGCTGCAACTGAAAATTTCAAGTTGATGGATTTTTTTTCCCTTTTGGATAGAAAAAAATGTGGAAATTAAGAAATTGCTTGTTTTTTTTTTTTTTTTTTTTTTTTTTTTTTCTTGAGGTGCGTATAAAGGAGGGATAGTGTGGGAATGGGTGAAAAGCTAGCGATCAAAATGTCGTAACTATGGTTTATCGTCATTATCAACCTAATCGCCTAATCACAGTTGTCACTCAAGGAGTAAATCCACCGGTCTAATCCTTCATTTAGCCAAGAAATAAGCTTTGATCTCCGTCATTGGCCGCAATTTGTATGAAATTGTTTGTTGGTTTGGCGACGTCGTAGCTTCAGCCTTTTCAAGCTGTAGTAAAGACTTTAAGGTTGACAACAAACCATTCTACTTTTTTGTTAAAAGCTACTTGACATAAATTTTGCAAAATAACGCCGCTTAAGAATCGAAGTTGCACCTTCTCTTCGAGTCGATGGGCGGGACCAACGGAGTAAGTGGGCGGGACCAACGGAGTGGGCGGGGCCAGTCATTGATCAATTTGAGCGTTCCCGTTTATGTTTTCGTTAATCTTTTCTCTAAATATTCCTCAAGTTTCATTTACATCCCATTTTCAACCAATTACCAGAGAAGAAAATATTAGACTATTGAAAGGAGTTGTAGACGACAATTTAAATCTTATGAAACTTTAGATTTTTCTGCAACTTTCTGGATATAAAAAGTGCGGAAAAGGAAGAAAATGCTTGTTGCTGAAAACATGGTGGAAATTGAAGAAAGTGCTAGTTGCAAGAAAATATTTTATTTTCAACTATGTTTTCCCAATTGTTTTTCTTCAGGGGCGTCAAAAAGCGGGATTTGGTGGGAACGGGTTAAAAAATAACGTATCTGTCAATTTAATTCCGCTTTATTTTCATGTAATCGGAAAAATTATTGGTCATACATATATTCTTGTAACGATTATGATTTATTAATCAAAACAACATACGAGTAAATCTTTCTTTCTTAAGCTCACATGCAAACATGAATATCAGAAACCAATCATAATATAGTTGTCGCACGCAGTCAATAAAAAAATTAACCCTCGACATTTTAATAAAACACTTATGTTGGTTATGGAACTTATTCAAGCAATAGTTACGACGTTTACTAGGCTGCAAACCAACTATTTGATTTTGTCTTATTTTCCTGACAATGAATTTTGCCATCTTACGTCGTTTTGTAAATAATGTCGGACCCCCATATTGGAGGTTAGTGGGCGTGGCAAGCGATCTGTGAATCAAAACTACTTACGATTCCTTCGTAAGAGATATCCTGGTTATTGTCCAAGTAGAAAAACTCTTTGGAGCTTCGGATTCGGACGGAGTTAGGACCGCTGGCTCGAACATCAAAATTTCCAGCTTCGATATTCCTGTAGCTGCAGTTACCCCGGGATTTGTCCGTTACGTAAGCTACACCTGATAAATTAACGAAGTTTTTCACTTTATTTTATTTATTTTATATTATTTATTCTCATTATTTATTTAGTTAGTTAGTTAGTTAGTTATTTATTTATTTTATTTATTTATCTATTTATTATTTATTTATTTATTCATGATCATTTTTGTTGTTGTTGTTGTTGTGGTGGTGGTGGTGGTTTGGAGGGGGGTTACTCGACGAATACGGTTTTTTGGTTAATTTATTATTACTAATTCTTTTTCTTCATTTACTTCTTGTTGTTGTTGTTGTTTTGGAGGGGGCTAAAACAAACTTTGCGGTTTGTCAAGTTGGTAAATTTCCTCTACCAGTCAAATAAACGGTTTTAACCTATTCCCGCACAATGACGCTTTTTTGACGCCCCTCAAGAAATAAAACACAATCAGAAAAACATTGTGGAAAATGAAAATATTGCTTGCAACAAGCAATTTCTTCATTTTCAACAATATGTTTTCTACCCAGAAAGCTGGAAAAAATCTGAAATTTCATCAGCTTATTTTGTCTTCTGCAACACATTTCAATCAGGACCAGTCTAAAATTTCGCCGTCTGTTAAAGGGGTAAAAAAGAAGACGTTACCTAAGTTACGGACCGCTTGTTCCTGCCCAATACGTTTGTGGTCAGTAAACATTTAGCGGAAAAATAAAACGGCTAGTTTGCAACCGTAACGTCGTAACTACAGCTTTAATAAGCTGTAGTTACGACGTATAAGTCGACAAACCAATGAAAATGTTTGATACAAATGCCGGAGTTCAAAGTTTACTTCTGGTCTTAATGGTGTGTTTGATTGGTCTATACATTTTTTGATGGACAGCAGAAGTTCGTTAGTTGTATCAATAATTAATTAATCAATTTATCTATTTATCTATTTAGATTTTAATTCGAATAAACAATGAACACCTGAAAAATAAATAAAGAGTGTCTTACCATCTCGCTTGAATTACCTATTTTTCCATTCCAATACATTCCGATCTTTGGTGCCCATCAAGGAAAAAAGTTGAAAACATTGTGAAAATTGATTTTCTTCATTATCCACATTGTTTTCTACCAAAAAGGCAAAGATTGTTTTGTTTTTTTTTTGTTTGTTTTGTTTTTGTTTTTTTTTAATTCAGCAATGAAAAATAGGCGTATGATATTTCGTTTCATTTGGACAAACCCTAACCTTTGCTGTCTGACAATTAATTAAAACAATAGCATTATAAAAAGATTTAAGAAGTCAATACACATGGTCGTTTTACAATAAAGAAAGTACACATGGACATTGAATCTGTACTTCCTTACGAAGCCGCTTACTTGATCTCCGACACTTTTGCAAAATAGGAATGGTAATGTTGCTAAAGATGACGTCAGATCTGTTTAATTTCGGAAAAGCCGCTGGCGGATCGCCGCTGCCGATTAAACATCATTTGACCAATCAAAAATTCATTTTGACCGGAAGTAAAGAATCTGTCCTCCGATAATTAGTTGCTGGATAACTAAAACGCCACATCTACAGCTTATTCAAATTATAATTGAATTTTTACTGAGAAAACCATATATTTCAAACTGACATCGTTTGATATATCAGGCGATCTGTTTTGTCGGAGGTCAATGGGCGTGGTCAGCGATCCATCAGCTAATAATTTTATTTTTAGTTTCGTTTATCAAAAACGCGCGTTCTGATTGGGCGAAAAAAAATATTCATAACTCCATGAAAAAAACTTTGAGCTCGCAGCGATTCTGTATGCTTCCGGACTATTTAGTCTCAAAATGGTATCAAAATTTGTAAAGCTTTTGGTTTTTTTCGCTCGATGCTATTAAATTAAAAGACATGAAGGGAATATTTTTTGTTTTCATAGGGGTATGGACCGAAAAACCTAATCACACAATGTATGAATCCGCTTAGCGTATTCATACTGTGCGATTAGTTTTTTCGGTTCATGCCTCCATGAAAACCAAAAGTATTCTCTTCACCTCTTGATAGGAAGTACATGCTTGTTCATTAATCCCTTTGCAAGTCGTTCAGAGTCCTGAGTAAAACGCCGGTGTGCCAAAAAGGTGGTAAATACAGCTTGAACGAAGCTGTATAACGACATTTTGGTCGCATAACGGCGATAAGAATGATTTTATTAATGCAATCCTGAGATAAATCGTGTATTTAAACCCATTACTAGACGGTAAAGTTTAAGACTAGCCCAAACAGACAACAATTTTAAAGTTTATGAAATTTTAGATTTTTTCAACTTTCTGGGTAGAAAACATTGAGTAAAATGAAGAAATTGCTTGTTACAAGCAATTTCCTCATTGTACACAATGTTTTCCTAATTATTATTCTTGAGGGGCGTCCAAAAGCGTCACTGTGTTGAAATGTGTTAATCAGATCTGCCAGTTCGTACGTTGCTCAGATGTCTAAGTTTAACGTCGGTGTGCAAACAAAATGTCGTAAATACAGCTTGAATAAAGCTGTATTTACGACATTTAAGTCGCCCATCGACGATAAGAATCATTTTACGAATTCAAACCTGAGCTAAAATCGTGTATTTCAATAAGATCTGTCTGTCCGTACGGCTGCGGTTCGTTGTTTGACGGTCTATATTCGTATTTTACCATCTTCTGGTCGTAAAAGAAGGTTTCCTGAAAACAAAGAAAAGATGGGCACCAGCTAAGATTGTTTGGATCGATATACAGAGATTCTAAAACTATAGAAGGGGATATCCTTTGAAAACGGTTTATTAGCTCGGCTGTTTTCGGAGAAAACCCGAGGCATTGCGATAGCCTTGGTGTCGTCGTCGTCGTTGTCGGCGTTGTTGTCGTTGTTGTCGTCGTTGTCGTGCGAAAACTGACATTTTGTGATATCTCTGGTTCTACTAAAGGCATCCATTTGAAACTTGGCACACTTGTTCACTATTAAAAGAGGCAACTTATATTATCAAGGGGGATAACTCTAAATGCATTTTGTCCACTATCCAGCACCCAACAGCCGAGCGAAGGCACCCGTAGGCGGTGCTTTTGCCGTTGTTCTTAACATCTTTTTGTTGTTTTCGAGCCATTGATCTATAGAATGAGCCCATTACCATAAAATCCCGCTTTTTGACGCCCGAAAGAAAAAAATCAGTATGTTTGAGAAAGAAACTGCTTGTTACAAGTAATTTCTGCATTTTCCACAATATTTTCTACCAAAAAAAGACATATCGAGGGCTGTACATTGTATAGACCCCTACTATGTTTTATGCTCTAAGCCATCGGTATCAGTTTGGAATAATATCAACTTTAAAGTATTGTCTGTAACATCTTTGATTATAGACCAGTCTAGTTTTTTGCCATCTGACAGGGGATTAAAGATGCTTCTCTTGTTTTTATAGAAGTAACCTAATTGAATTCTTTTTCTATTTTCTGTACGTAATTAACCAATCGCTGGCCCCGCCCACTTACTTTTTTTGTCACGCCCATTGACTCTGAGAGGGAGTTCCGCTTCGATTTTAACGGCGTAATTTATGGCCAGTAGCATGTAACAAAAAAGTGAAATGGTTGGTTGTAGACCTAAACGTCGTAACTACAGCTTGAATAAGTCGCCAAACCAACAATTAAGGTAAACAAAAACGGCGGCCAATGTTGGAGTTGAGAGCTCAGATTCGGGCTGAATAAACGATTTGATTGGTCGGCTGATTCCTTTATTTGACAGCCGCGATTGGACAATAGAAAAATAAATCGTGAAGAAAACGTAGAGAGTTGTATGTACTCAAAGAATACGATCTCTCTCAAAGAATACGATCTCGCTCAAAGAATACGATCTCGTCCCACTTGTTGAGACCGGGCATTCTCTGGAAGAACGCCAAACTATTTCAAAATGCTCATCTATTTTGACAAAGTTCGCGTGTTTTAGGAAGAAAGTGTGAAAAGAAATTTAACAAATATATGCTGAAAATTTCCTAATCTGTTCCAAAACCTTCTGCACATTTCTAGAAAGCTTTAAATCGATAAATTACATATAAATTGCACGTATTTCTGAATTTTTGCAAAGACCGGAAAATTTTATTTCACCCATTTCAAGACGACAAAATTGTAGACAGGTCCAAATTGAAAGATGTTGCAGGCGACAATTTTTAGTTGAAGAAATCTTTTGTGGAAGAAAACAGTGTGGAGAATGAAGAAATTGCTTGTAACAAGCAATTTCTTCATTTTCCACAATGTTTTCAAAAGCATTTTCCTTTAGGGGCGTAACATAAAAAGGGGGGATCGTGTTCGAATTGGTTTAGCGCAAATTTCTGTACTTCTTGCAGGCTTTAAAATGATTAGAAATGATTTGTTTAGCATTGAGTCGTAGAGATTTCGATGGGGGAAATTAAGTATACTGTACATCGTAAAGACTTGTTGATTCGAAACATTTGATAGTTGTCAGCTTACCAACACGGATAAAGATTCTGAATGATTAATCGATCGTACCTTTAGGAACGTTATTCCTTTACTGTTCATATCTAAAACTTCAGTGGTAAAGGAGAAAGCGTCTCCAGGTACTTGAGGAAATTTTCGAGTCAGTTTTCGTCCTGGACAGATGACGCCTGCTGGAGTCTGAAAAACGGATATAAAATCAAAGCACTGAAACCACTGAAGGACTTTACCTAGAATAAAATAGTGTGAACGTGTACCCACTACGCTGATTACCGCGTAATTAAACAATTGCTGGCCCCTCCCATTAACTTCTTTTGTCACGCCCATTGACTCCGACAGGAAGATTCGCTTTGATTTTTAACGGCGTTATTTTATAAAATTTATGGCCTTTTTCCTCCATAATTTCGTTTATCTTTTTTTATAAAACTCTCACCGTTTTGTGGTCATGCAATATTACTTATTACCATAAGACAGGATTTAGACTAGTCCGAACTGAAAGAAGTTTTCTGGGTAGATAAGCATATGGACAAGCAGTTTCTTCATTTTTCACAATGTTTTGCCTAGCCTTTGTTATCGAGGGGCGTGATGAAGCATAATTGTGTTGGAATGGGTTAATAAAGACATAATATTGTGTCACATATTTGTTATTAATTTGTCTTTACTTACATTGATAAAGAATAGAATATTTTGATCGTCTGAAGGTTTATTTTCATAACTAAATGAAAAAATATATAAGATGTCGTACGGGACTACTTAATATTCATGTGTACAAATAATCGACGGATCGCTGGCAACGCACATTGACCTCCGACCAGTTAGTTTGACTGAGGTTGATTGAATGGTGTTTAACGCCACTTTTGACAGTATTTCAGTCATATCGCGGAGGCTGGGGCACCTAACAATGGATTCCTGGTATTTCTCAAACCAGTACTACCACTAAATCCTTTCCTGGCCTCCAGCTGCTATCCCACTTAGGTTTACGATTATCCACCAATCGGTGAGAGACAAATGTAGGAAAGAATATGTGCCGCTGTCGGGGATCAAACCATATTCTTTCTGACAGTTTGACTTAGGTATCAAAATACGTAAGTTTGATAAATACATTGGCGAGATAATAAAACTAAATGCAAATCACTGAAATCACTGTTGGGAGATGTAAACGTCGTAAATACAACTTGAACTTGCAGTATTACGGCGTTTAATTCTCCCAAACCAACAAAATGTCGGGGATCATCACTCACTTCCGTTCTAATTGACTAGATTGGTTAATCGATATTTTAATGGACAGAATGTCAATTTTTCAAAGTGTTATGTCAAACTCGAGATTTTTTTTTTTTTTTTTTTTTTTTTTTTTTTGGGGGGGGGGGGAGGGGACAGTTAAAAGCTTATCTACTACACAAAAATCTTTGAACAAAAACGGGAGATTTCTATTTTTCAAGGTTTGTTATAGTTTATTGTGTTGTGTTGTGTTGTGTTGTTTGTTTGTTTAATCTCTAAACGTGCTTCTTAACCGCCACAAAATAGCCCAATGTGAGTGAAGAACCAATCTTTACATGATGAGTTTTTTTACACCACTTTCTCAGCTCATTTTCTATATATTAAAAGCTTGAAACACCATTCATTTTTACATATACATATTTTTCATTTGGAGACGAAAATAATAACTTTTCAAATGAGAAACCTTTCAGCCAAAAAACCTGGTTCAAATTGAGAGAGGTTTCTATGGACAATCTCAAAATGATGGAATTCTAAAAATTATTTGCCCTGTCTGTAAAAAACAATTGTAAACATTGAAGAAATTGCTTGTCACAAGCAATTTCTTCATTGTCTACAATGTGTTTATAAAGCTTTTTTTTTTCATAATGGACGCAAAAATTGGAATTGTGTGGAAATGGGTCAATTGCTAAGACATAAAGAGATTTGTTGTCCTTGTTGTTGTGTTGTTGTTGTCATCGTAATTGCTGTTGTTGACGACTTTGTTAATGATGATGACGATGAAAGAAGATTAAAACTTGATTTATCCTAACCAGCTCACAAAATGACACTTTTTGACGCCCCTCAGAAAGAATAATTTGAAAAACATTTTGCAAAATGAAGAAATTGCTTCACGCACTGTTTTCTACCAAGAAAGTTAAAAAAATCTAAAATTGCATAAATTTAAATTGTCTGTTGTCCAATTAGGACCAGTTCAAGCATTCCGTCGTTTGGTAATTTATTAATGCGGCCAGCATGCAAAATTGGCGATACTTTCTAAATGAAGGGTTTCATAATGTAATGTATAAGCGCAACATATTGTTAAAGCAAATATTTCTAAGATCTTACCTCGAAATTGATATCATCTCCAACCCCGAGGTACGGACGAAAGTCAAAAAAGTTGTAATAATGTTCGAAGTCACGTGACGTGCCTGCAGTAGCGTTGTGTACAACGCCTTTGACATGGGCCACCACTGGGACCTGGGTACCAACAGCTGAGTCCCAATAATTACGGGCTGAAAATACAGTAAAAACTTGAATTAACCCATTTCCAAACAATTACGCTTTTTGACACCTTTCCAGAAAAATAATTAGGAAAATATTGTGTAAATGAAGAAATTGCTTTAAACAAGCAATTTCTTCATTTTCCACAATGCTTTCTAACCAGAAAGTTGAAACAAATCTGAAATTTTTGTATGCGACTCTTCTGAATTTGGACCAGTCTAATATTGCGTCGTCTGGTATTGGTTAAGTGACCACGCAGGGGTACGGCCAAAGGGTGGGGCATTTTTTTTTACATGAATAACCTTGATCGATTTGCTTGTATACATAAATTATTGAAGAACTCTTATTCAATAACACAAGGTTTAGTTACGGTACTTTTTTAGACGAATTCTCTAATTTCTCAAAAGCTTATGTTTTTTTGGAAAGGCAATTTCGATTATGGTTGCTTAATGAGCTTAATAGAGGTGGCCTTTTAAGTATGATTGACTGTACATTCACAGATACGCGCATATCAAATTCCTACAGATATGATTGATCAAACAAATATCGTTAGTGGATATTGAATCGACTAATCGCTGACCCCGCCCACTTACTTCGTTGGCCATGCCTATCAATACTGACAGGAAGTCCCGCTTCAATTTTAATTGCGGTTTTTTTTTCTTGGTTTTGGTTTTTTTGTGTGTTTTTTTTTGTTTTTTGTTTTTTTTATTTATGGCCAGTGGCATGTAACAAAAATGTAGAATGGTTGGTTGGCGACCCAAACGTCGTAACGACAGCTTGAATAAGCTGTAATTACGATGTTAAA
Source organism: Fragum fragum (assembly GCA_946902895.1). Taxonomy (NCBI): domain Eukaryota; kingdom Metazoa; phylum Mollusca; class Bivalvia; order Cardiida; family Cardiidae; genus Fragum; species Fragum fragum. The sequence continues at coordinate 23,356,371 of OX336383.1, read as the reverse complement.
GTCGCCAAACCATCGGTTGAGGTTAACAAAAATGTCCTCAGGTCCAGGCTGAATAAATTGTTTGATTGGTCGATTTATTCCTTGTTTGATAGACGCGAATGGTTTATTTCTTCAAATATATTTGAAAAACAAATAACGTAAGTGGATATTGAATGGTCGGTCATGAATAGCGTAATTATTAAACGAGCCATCTATAAACAGGTTAAAACGAGGCTATGTTACAGATGACGAATTTTATAAATTTAGGATTTTATGAATATGAATTTGAGATTCTATTCATGATATGACCTATATTTCTTCAATGAACCACTAAGAATTAATATAATACATCGATATATGATGATTGGCGAAAATATAACGCCAGTTCTAAATTGACGTCATTATATGTATTATGACGTCATTTTGGCAGTAACAAAAATGTGTTACTACAGGCTTTGAATTTATTTGCATCGTTATTTCACTACCGAAAAACTAATCACACTGTATGAATTCGCGAAGCGCTTCGCGACTTCATACATAAGTGTGTGATTAGGTTTTTCGGTTCATATCTCCATGAAAACTTCATTTCTTATAATTTAATGGCATCGAGATTAAAAAGAACCACAAATTTGATACTTTTTTGTATGAAACTATTTTGTGCGGAAGCATGCAAACTGGCTGCGTGCTCAATTTTTTTTCATGGAGTTATGAATATTTTTTGCTTCCGCACAAAATAGTCCCAGACAAAAAGATATCACAATTTGTAAAGTTTTTGCTTTTTTCGAAACTAAAATTTAAATTATTACACGTGTAATACCAAAAACATATTACGGGTTTATTTCGCTCCGGTACCGTAAGTTAGAATTGACCAATCGCGGCAGTCAATCAAATAACCAGTTGACTAATTAAATCATTCATGTACACCAGAAAACAGTTTTGAACTCCAACATTGGACGCCATTTTTTTGTTGTTGTTGTTGTTAAACTTCGGAGCTACAGCTTGAAAATGCTTTAGCAAGCGATTGATCAATTTTAGTTATGATTTTCCGCTGAAACTTTTATATGGCTCTCATAAAAAAGCACTCTTCTAAAGGTATTTGGTAAGTCTTGAAACTTACCAAAACAATGGAAATTAACTTTAAACTCCAACATTTATAATAAGCATTTCTGTTGGTTTGGCGACTTATAGATATTGTGTATGTTGGACCCCTACTGATAAGCTTATTGCCTTATCTGTAAATCACACCAGGGGGTTAATCATCTTGTATATTCCATTGATGACCATGATCAAAAATTTGTCAATATTATGCAATTATTGCACCTTAGCTTTATGCTGATGAGAATTTGATAGAAACCAAAGTAAAGTTAAGTTTTAAATTTTATCTTATCATTTTTTATGCTTTTAATATCATAAAACAATTTCAAATTATTGAATGGAAAGTGACTAAGTTGCAGAATGCTGTATCAAATATAATTTAAAGAAATTTACACGTTTTTTTGTTTTTTGTTTTTTTACGGGTTAAACAGTTTCTTCAAACATTGTGATAAGGTAAGAAATTCTAGTAAAAATACCCTTTTCCGTTTGGATTTATCGCTTCGCTGGCTTAAATTATGGAAGTATTCCCTAAATATTGTAGCAGTTTTACAAACTAAAAAAGTTTTGATTTACCAAAAGAGAAAAAGTGTTGAAATATTGAGGCAAAAGAATGACGATATTCGTTGGCCTTAAATGTAGTAACTACAGCTTCAAAGGTTTGTAGTTACGTCGTTTGAGTCGTCAAACCAACCCCCGACGGCGGCACTCATCCTTTCTGACTATTTGTCTCTCACCAATGGGTCGATAATCGTAGACCTATGTGGGATAGCAGCTGGGGGCTAAGAAAGGATGTAGTGGTAGTACTGGTGTGAGAAATACCAGGAATCCATTGTTAGGTGCCCCAGCCGCCGCGATATGACTGAAATACTGTTAAAAACGGCGTTAAACCCCAATCAATCAATCAATCAATCGTCAAACCAACGCTGATTTCCATTTATATTGACATCGTCGATCCGTCAGGTGACACGCGGGATTACAATTATCTTTAACGAATGAAAAGCATGTAATTGACAAATCGATTGCCACGCCCAATGTGCTCTGCCAGAAAGCATAAAACGGGGATCCCCGAAAGCAGCACTCATCCTTTCCAAATATTTGTCTCTCACCAATGGGTCGATAATCGTAGACCTATGTGGGATAGCAGCTGGAGGCTAGAAAAGGATGTAATGATAGTACTTGTGTGAGAAATACCAGGATTGCATTGTTAGGTGCTCCAGTCGCCATGATATAACTGAAAGATTGTTGAAAGCGGCGTGAAATCTCATTCAAACAAACAAACAAATAAAACGGGGTTATTTTGCATAGTCAGTGGCGAGTAACATGTAACAAAAAATAAAATCGTTGGTTGACGAACTAATAGTCGTAACTACAGCTTGAATAAACTGTATTTACGATGTTTGAGTCGCCAAACCAACAAAAAATGCTTAGTATTTTATTGGTCAGTCAGTCGTTTATTCAGCGTAACAAATCGTCGGTGTTCCACAAAAAACTCGTAACTACAGCTTATTCCAAGCTGTAGTTACGAGGTTTTGGTAGAACACCGACGGAATTCTTACTTACACGTAAAGTACCAATCTACAGTCATTGTGGCGTCCATACTTTGCCAGTATTGACACGAACTAAATTTGTCCACCAAGATATCTCTGACCTCGGTCTGTCCCATATAGACCTGGAAAATATGAATAAACCCATTATCAAACGACAATATTTAAGACCGGTCCATGTTGAAAGAAGGAACAGTCGAACTAAATTTATCCACAAAGATATCTCTGACCTGAGTCTGTCCCATATAGACCTGGAAAATATGAATAAACCCATTATCTCAAATGACAATATCAAAGACCGGTCCAAGTTGGGAGAAGTAGCAGTCGAACTAAATTTATCCACAAAGGTATATCTGACTTGGGTCTGTCCCATATAGACCTGAAATTATCAATAAACCCATTTCCAGATGACAATATTTAAGACCGATCCAAGTTCGGAGAAGAACAGTCGACAGTTTTTAGTTCATGAAATTTTATCATGAAATTTTAAAAAATCTTTGTCTTTAGGGTAATAAACATTATAAATAATGAAGATATTGCCTCTTTATTTTCCGGTTAGCGCGCAAGACTCCTAATCTTCAATCATGGGTTGTCATGGGTTCGATCCCCGGCGGCGGCACATATCCTTACCGACATTTGTCTCTCACCAATGGGTGGATAATCGTAAACCTAATTGACATAGCAGCTGGAGGCTAAGAAAGGATGTAGTGGTAGTACTGGTGTGAGAAATACCAGAAATCCATTATTAGGTGCTCCAGCCTCCGAGATATGGCTGAAATACCGTTAAAAGAGGCGTTAAACCCCATTCAATGAATTCAATGAATCAATTATTTATTTTCTATATTTTTTCTGTCGTTTTCTTAATATCTAGGCCGCGACTATAGTGTTGTGGTAGCCCGTAGGACTCCTTATGAAGAGTTCCCTGGTTCGATCCCCGGTCACGGCGAAAATCTTTTCAGACATTGGTTTCCCACCAATTGGTAGATGATCGTAAACCTAAATAGCATAAGCAGCTGGAGGCTCGGAAAGAATGTAGTGATACTGGTGTGAGAAATACCCGGAATCCATGGTTAGGTGCTCCAGCCGCCGCGATATGACTGAAAGAATGTTAAAAGTGGCGTAAAACCACATTCAAAATGAGATCTTGACTGGATATGGATTAAAGGGGCTTTACGTATGGTTTTCGAAAAAGAGTTGTGTGGGGGTTTTTTTTTGTTGTTTTGTTTTGTTTTGTTTTTGTTTTGATTTGATTTGTTTGTTTGTTTGTTTGTTTGTTTGTTTTTTGTTGTTTTCAATGCTTAAATAATTCGATAGTTTCTACAAAAGTACCTTAAATTATAATAAGAATTAGAGTAGAAAGAAACTGATTATGTAAACGACTGAGAATAACGGGGTTTCAATATTCTACACTCTTATTTTTCCGGTTAGAGAAGATGGCGTATAATGAAGAATTTGCTTGTAACAATCAATTTCTTCATTTTCCACAATGGTTTTCCTAAGCTTTTATATTGAGGGGCGTTTAAAAGCTTTAGTACATGTGATAAGGTTAAATACATTTTATAACAAGCAATTTCTTCTGATCTCAAAGTGTTTTATACATAATATTCGAAAATATTTTGTAACAATCATTTTATTCTGATCTCAAAGTGTTTTATACAAATTTTTTTAAAATATTTTGTAACAATCATTTTCTTCTGATGTCAAAATGTTTTATACACAATATTTAAAAATATTTTGTAACAATCATTTTCTTCTGATCTCATAATGTTTTATACACAATATTTAAAGATATTTTGTTACAATCATTTTCTTCTGATCTCAAAATGTTTTATACACAATATTTGAAGATATTTTGTAACAATCATTTTCTTCTGATCTCATAATGTTTTATACACAATATTTAAAGATATTTTGTAACAATCATTTTCTTCTGATCTCAAAGTGTTTTTAAACACAATATTTAAAGATAATTTGTTACAAGCATTTTCTTCCGATCTCAAAATGTTTTATACACAATATTTAAAGATATTTTGTAACAAGCATTTTCTTCCGATCTCAAAATGTTTTATACACAATATTTAAAGATTTTTTGTAACAAGCATTTTCTTCTGATCTCGAAGTGTTTTATACACATTATCACAGCGGTGTTTTTTGAAATGGGTCAAGAGCAACAAATAATCAAAGTACCTCGCTGACCCCCTGACCGCCATAATGAAGGGCATCGTTTGCACTAAAAATCTGCGCTTGGCCATTGATCAGCTTATAGCCCAGGAGATAACGTTGGTTCGACCTTCCCAGATCTTGAACATGGCAACCAAGCGCTGAAATAGTACAGTTAATTTAGCCAATTGCCAGACTACAGAGTGTTCCAAATCGAAAGGAGTTTTGAGCCTACACTTCAAAGTGGCTTATTATTCAATCCTTCAGGGTAGCAAATATTGCGAAAATGAAGAAGCAAACATTGTAGAAATTGATGGAATTGATTATTGCAGTTTTCCGATTGTTTATCTTGATGGGCTTCAAAAATAGGCATTGAAAGAGACTTGGATTGAGAAATGAAGAGAATATTTTTCGTTTTGTTTTGTTTTTTGGTTTTTTTTTTTTTTTTTTTTTTTTTTCATTGAGGTTTGAACCTAAAAATTAATTCATCAGTGAGATTAAGTTTATAGGTTCATACCTCGATGAAAACAAAAAATGTCCTTTTACTTTCTTACAATTTATGTCAACATGCAAAACAAAGCAAATATTTTGCCAGTTCTGAGTTCTACTTGACGGAACTAGATCTACTTTTGTGAGGAAGCATAGTTGCGTGCTCAAACTTTTGTTCATGGAAGTCTGAAAAGAAAATTTTAGCCAATCAAAAAGCTTGAATATTGATAGACGGAACTAAAATTAAATTACATTGTTGTATACTTTATTGGAAATAAAATTGCACTTGTTTACTAACAACACCCCTTGAAATCACATATTGACAATTATGTTATTATAACCAGTTGGTGTCCATCGGTCACTTAAAAAGCGTTCTTAGTTTATTTGCTAAAGAACTTATTTTTCTACCATGCATTTTGTGAACGTCGACGTAAGTCGGTTTACGTCAGGTGACAGGTTAACGCCTTCGGATTATATTACGTAACGTAAAATATGTTCGTGAAGTTAGCAATAGGCCAAGAATTGACCAATTGCTGGCCCGCCCTCTTACTTCTTTTGCCCCTCCCACTGACTCCGTCAGGAAGTTAAGCCTCGATTTTTAATAGCGTTATTTTGCAAAATCAATGGCCTGTAGCATGTAACAAAAAAGTAAATGGTTGGTTGGTGACTTAAACGTCGTAACTACAGCTTGAATTAGCTGTAGTTTCGACGTTTAAGTCGCCAAACCAACAATAAAGGTAAACAAAAATGGCGCCATTCTCGGGGTTGATAAGCTCAGGTCCGGGCTGAATATATAATTTGATTGGTCGGTTTATTCTTTCACTGACAGCCGTGATTGGTGAATTCGACGGCCAGATGTTAAGAGAAAACATTAAATGGGCCTTTAATATAGTTCTTGTTTCGATTTTAACGAACAAAATTTAGACAGGTCAAAAATGAAAGAAATTGCGGGCGAAATATCATATGTCTCATCGAAGTCAATTAGAGTACAAAAGATCATGGAAAAAGATGAAAATGCTGGTGATCGGTATGTTCTTCCTTTTCCAAAATGTTTTTGCCTGAGCATAATAATGCAAGTTTCAATGGTAAAGGGGTATAACTTTCTCCCGCAACAACTACCGTTTTCTGGGAGACGTCGCTCATATGGGCAAATGCTTCGGTAGCGGCGATAAGGTAACGAAAATACAGACTAATCGTAGAGTATCGTTTGGTTCAAAAGTCCACTTTAGTCGTCTTAGCACAATTAATATAGGTAAACACGTTTTATTGAAGCATGCGGGCTTATATTTTGAAAGTGCATGCGTTATTTAACGCGTGCTCTATCAAAATATGAGCATGCACGCTCGACAAGAAAACACCCTCATAATGTGCGTGCACTTGTAATTCAGGCGTACGCGCGCATCTTATATCCTTGAGCGCTCAGTAACTATGCGCGCAGGTCTAAATCTATGTGAGTGCATCGGTATTATTTACGCGTGCAAGCGTTTATTTTAGCGTGTCCTACCTAAAGTGGACTTTTTGACTGCCTCGATGGGCAAGTTGTGAAGGTGTTTAACTCGTGATCTGAAAGTCACGGGTTCGAGCCCCAACGTCACCGGGGCATGTTCATCGGCAAGATATTTAATAATCAGCCTCAGTCTACCAAGCTGTAAATTTGGGTAACAGTGGCTTGAAGTCACTGCCTCTCTTTCAGGGACGTGAAAATATCTGGATCGTGAGTGTTCGAGAGCGACTCTATAAGCTTGAAGCTTTCGTCGCAATCGAACTAAAATAAATTTGTGGACTTTTGACACATTTAGTGCGCCATAGACTAACGCCTACATGTACTGATGGCCTACGGGGAAGCAGGGGGAGGAGAAGCGGGTGATTGTCCTATACCTGGTAAGTCCGGATAATATGTTATAAATTCATTCGTTTTATAGTCGTACCAAGCTTGAAATCTGAAAGAAAAACAAGAGCACCGCCTACGGGTGCCTACGCTCGGCTGTTGGGTGCTCGATAGTGGAGAAAAGCATCTAGAGTTATCCCGCTTGATAGTATAGGTTGCTCTTTTGATAGTGAACAAGTGTGCAATGTTTCAAGTGAATGCCTTTAGTATAAAACCAGAGATATCACAAAATGTCAAAGTTTTCGCACGACGACGAAATCAACAACGACGATGACGACGACACCAAGGCTATCGCAATACCTATTTTTTTTCCGAAAACAGCCGGGCTAAAAATGTGGTCCAACTGAATTATTTGCGACCCAAGAATAGGTACCTTTAGGATGTTCCGTAAAACATATATTTGAAAAAGGGATTGGATCCATCAGAGGTCAAGGATAAACTGTTTTGTCAACCCGTGTCATGCTGAACCTGGAATATTCCTGTTTTGGCAGGAGGTGTAGACAAAGATCAGACTGTATATATGTGAAGACTAATGTTTGTCTATACCTCCTTCCTATCTCATTTAAGCCAGAATTGTATATGAAATACGTTTTCAAAAGAATTATTAACCAAAAATGATTACATCCAGTGCTGTCAGCCCTTTGGTTTTAATGCAATTCTAAAGAGGAATTCATTCAGCATGACAAGGGTTAAGTGATTACAGTACGTCCTTGATGAATTAATTTTTATCCGCGGATCTCTTGCGATAATTCTAAGATAATAACCAATAAAACTTTTTTTTCTTTCAGAAATCCTAAATGTGTTCGGAGCGTTCATGTTCAACTGAGATATCAACGTTATCTAACTCTGTATGACTCGAGACCAGACGGGTATCTGCGATTGTCCTTGGGCAAGGATTTTCAGAACTCCAAGCCATTATTCAGGAAGCAAATGCTTGCTTGATCGGATGGGGTTTAACGCCGCTTTTAACAGTGTTTAAGTCATATCGCGGCGTCTGGAGCACCTAACAATAGATTCCTGTTATTCCTCACACCAGTACTACCACTACATGCTTTCCTGGCCTCCAGCTGCTATCCAACGCGACGCGGATTCATACATAAGTTTGATTAGGTTTTTCGGTTCATACCTCCATGAAAACGAAAAATATTCCCTTCATTTCTAATTATTTAATTGAATCGAGAGAAAAAAGCTAAAAACCTTACAAATTTTGATACCTTTTAGTAAGGAACTATTTTGTGTGGAAGCATACAAAATGGCTGCGTGCTCAAGGTTTAGTGTATGGAGGTATGAATAATTTTTAGACCAATCAGAACGCCTGTTTTTGATAGACGAAACTAAAAAATAAATTATGCTCGTATGACACGAATTACTACACCACTTTTTTTGTGACAGCATATTATTTAATAAAGTTGTGATTCAAATTTAAAATTTGAAAGTTTGTTTTTTTGGGTTTTTTTTTTTTTTTTTTCTTTTTTTTCCGAAAAAAAGGTATTTGAGAAATGAACACTGATTTTCTTATTATAAAAAGTATATCGCAGAGAAAAAAGAAATTGAGCGTACCAAGTAAGTTTTCCATAAAAAAAATTCGCAAAATTCGCTTTACTATTTGTTGATGTTGCTGCTTTGTTATTGTTGTTGTTAATTTTGTGGTTGTTGTTGTTGTTGTTGTTTTCAATATTGATATGTTTTTTTTTTTGGGGGGGGGGGATCTTTTTTTTTCATCAAAGCGCCAAAAAGCACCCGTAAATTAATAAGAATATTATTTCACAGTTGTGGAAAAAGACATTACGTTGGATATAAGCTGCGTAGGAAAGTGTTGATATTCAAGGAGACTGAAGGATCTATTCCCATCCGGTGAGAATCAAATACATTGATCTTGTATCACTACTACATCTACTAATATTTCACTTACCGCAAACTGTCGTGTTTCTGGTATATGTAACCTCTATCGTTTGGCTTATCGAAGTACTCATGCACTATTTCTGATTTATTCTTTTTCACCATAACAACCTCTATTCGAGTTGCGAACTGACCAGTAATGTTTGGGCGAACTATGTTCTGTGCTGTAATGAGAAGAAATAGAAGAAATTCGATCGTACAACGATTTAGCGTCATATCGGTAGTTTTTATATACAAGTGCAATCTCTATTCGTGTTGCGAGCTGACCAGTAATGTTTGGGCGAACTATGTTTTGTGCTGTAATGAGAAGAAATTCGATCGTACAACGATTTAACGTCATATCGGTAGTTTATATATACAAGTACAATCTCTATTCGTGTTGCGAACTGACCAGTAATGTTTGGGCGAACTATGTTCTGTGCTGTAATGAGAAGAAATTCGATCGTACAACGATTTAACGTCATATCGGTAGTTTATATATACAAGTACAATCTCTATTCGTGTTGCGAACTGACCAGTTATGTTTGGGCGAACTATGTTCTGTGCTGTAATGAGAAGAAATTCGATCGTACAACGATTTAACGTCATATCGGTAGTTTATATATACAAGTACAATCTCTATTCGTGTTGCGAACTGACCAGTAATGTTTGGGCGAACTATGTTCTGTGCTGTAATGAGAAGAAATTCGATCGTACAACGATTTAACGTCATATCGGTAGTTTATATATACAAGTACAATCTCTATTCGTGTTGCGAACTGACCAGTTATGTTTGGGCGAACTATGTTCTGTGCTGTAATGAGAAGAAATTCGATCGTACAACGATTTAACGTCATATCGGTAGTTTATATATACAAGTACAATCTCTATTCGAGTTGCAAACTGACCAGTAATGTTTGGGCGATCTATATTTTGAGCTAAAATGTAAGTAAATTGATCGTACAACGATCTAATGTCATATCGTAGTTACTATTCACAAGAACAATCTCTATTCGAGTTGAGAACTGATGTTTGGGGGAAGTACGTCTTGTGCTTAAATGAAAGTAAATTGTTCGTACACCGATCTTACGTCATAGCGGTAGTTTATATTCACAAGAAGAATCTCTATTTATATTGAGAACTGACCAGTAATGTTTCGGCGAACTATGTTTTTGCTTAATGAGAAGTAATTCGATCGTACAACGATCTATTACCATTTTTGTAGTTTATATTCACAAGAACAATCTCTATTCGTGTTGGGAACTTACCAGTAATGTTTGGAAGAACTTTGTTTTGTGCTAATTTGAAAAGTTAATTGATCGTACAACGATCTAATGTCATATCGGTAGTTTATTTCACAAGAACTATCCCTATTCGTGTTGTTAATTGACCGATAATATATAGGAGAACTAAATCTTGAGCTAAAATGAAAAGTAAATTGATCGTTAAACGATCTAAAGTCATATCGTTAGTATTTATTCACAAAAGCAATCTCTATTCGTGTTGCGAACTGACCAGTAATGTTTTGGCGATCTATGTTTTGAGCTAAAATGTAAGTAAATTGATCGTACAACGATCTAATGTCATATCGTAGTTACTATTCACAAGAATAATCTCTATTCGAGTTGAGAACTGATGTTTGGGCGAAGTTCGTCTTGTGCTTAAATGAAAGTAAATTGTTCGTACACCGATCTAACGTCATAGCGGTAGTTTATATTCACAAGAAGAATCTCTATTCATATTGAGAACTGACCAGTAATGTTTCGGCGAACTATGTTTTTGCTCAATGAGAAGTAATTCGATCGTACAACGATCTATTATCATTTTTGTAGTTTATATTCACAATATTAATCTCTATTCGTGTTGGGAACTGACCAGTAATGTTTGGAGGAACTATGTTTTGTGCTAATTTGAAAAGTTAATTGATCGTAAAACGATCTAATGTCGTATCGGTAGTTTATTTCACAAGAACTTTCCCTATTCGTGTTGCGAAATGACCAGTTTTGTTTGGGCGAACTATTTTTTGTGCTGTATTGAGAAGAAATTCGATCATACACCGATCTAATACCATTTTGGTAGTTAATATTCACAAGAATGATCTCTATTCGTGTTGTGAACTGACCAGTAATGTTCGGGCGAACTAAGTTTTGTGCTATTTTGAAAAGAAGATTGATCGTACAACGATTTTACTTCATACCGGTTGTTTATATAAAGTTTAAAAAGAAGATTGATCGTACAACGATTTAACGTTATACCGGTTGTTTATATAAAGTTTGAAAAGTAGTTTGATCGTACAACGATTTAACGTCATATCGGTTGTTTATATAAAGTTTAAAAAAGTAGATTGATCGTACAACGATTTAACGTCATACCGGTTGTTTATATAAAGTTTGAAAAGTAGATTGATCGTACAACGATTTATCGTCATACAGGTTGTTTATAGGAGGTTTGAAAAGTAGATTGATCGTACAACGATTAAACGTCATATCGGTTGTTTATATATAGTTTGAAAAGTAGTTTGATCGTACAAGGATTTAACGTCATACCAGTTGTTTATATAAAGTTTGAAAAGTAGATTGATCGTACAACGATTTAACGTCATACCGGTTGTTTATATAAAGTTTGAAAAGTAGATTGATCGTTCAACGATTTAACGTCATATCGGTTGTTTATATAAAGTTTGAAAAGTAGATTGATCGTACAACGATTTAACGTCATATCGATTGTTTATATAAAATTTGAAAAGTAGATTGATCGTACAACGATTAAATGTCATATCGGTTGTTTATAAAAAGTTTGAAAAGTAGATTGATCGTACAACGATTTAACGTCAAATCGGATGTTTATATAAAGTTTGAAAAGTAGATTGATCGTTCAACGATTTAACGTCATATCGGTTTTTTATATAAAGTTTGAAAAGTAGTTGATCGTACAACGATTTAATGTTATACCGGTTGTTTATATAAAGTTTGAAAAGTAGATTGATCGTACAACGATTTAACGTCATATCGGTTGTTTATATAAAGTTTGAAAAGTAGATTGATCGTACAAGGATTAAACGTCATATCGGTTGTTTATATAAAGTTTGAAAAAGTAGATTGATCGTACAACGATTTAACGTCATATCGGTTGTTTATATAAAGTTCGAAAAGTAGATTGATCGTACAACGATTTAACGTCTTATCGGTTGTTTAAATAAAGTTTGAAAAGAAGATTGATCGTTCAACGATTTAACGTCATATCGGTTTTTTATATAAAGTTTGAAAAGTAGATTAATCGTTCAACGATTTAACGTCATACAGGTTGTTAATAGGAGGTTTGAAAAAGTAGATTGATCGTACAACGATTAAACGTCATATCGGATGTTTATATAAAGTTTGAAAAGTAGGTTGATCGTACAACGATATAACGTCATACCGGTTGTTTATATAAAGTTTGAAAAGTAGATTGATCGTACAACGATTTAACGTCATACCAGTTGTTTATATAAAGTTTAAAAAGTAGATTGATCGTTCAACGATTTAACGTCATATCAGTTGTTTATATAAAGTTTGAAAAGAAGATTGATCGTACAACGATTTAACGTCATATCGATTGTTTGTATTAAATTTGAAAAGTAGATTGATCGTACAACGATTTTACGTCAAATCGGATGTTTATATAAGGTTTGAAAAGTAGATTGATCGTACAAGGATTAAACGTCATATCGTTTGTTTATATAAAGTTTGAAAAGTAGATTGATCGTACAACGATTTAACGTCATATCGATTGTTTATATAAAGTTTGAAAATTAGATTGATCGTACAACGATTTAACGTCATATCGGTTGTTTATATAAAGTTTGAAAAGTAGATTGATCGTACAACGATTTAACGTTATACCGTTTGTTTATATAAAGTTTGAAAAGTAGATTGATCGTACAACGATTTAACGTCATATCGGTTGTTAATATAAATTTTGAAAAGTAGATTGATCGTACAACGATTTAACGTCATATCGGTTGTTAATATAAAGTTTGAAAAGTAGATTGATCGTACAAAGATTAAACGTCATATCGGTTGTTTATATAAAGTTCGAAAAGTAGATTGATCGATCAACGATTTAACGTCTTATCGGTTGTTTATAAAGTTTGAAAAGTAGATTGATCGTACAACGATTTAACGTCATATAGGATGTTTATGTAAAGTTTGAAAAGTAGATTGATCGTTCAACGATTTAACGTCATATCGGATGTTTATAAAACGTTTGAAAAGTAGATTGATCGTTCAACGATTTAACGTCATATCAGTTGTTTATATAAAGTTTAAAAAGTAGATTGATCGTACAACGATTTAACGTCATATCGGTTGTTTATATAAAGTTTGAAAAGTAGATTGATCATACAACGATTTAACGTCAAATCGGATGTTTATAAAAAGTTTGAAAAGTAGATTGATCGTACAACGATTTAACGTCATATCGGATGTTTATATAAAGTTTGAAAAGTAGATAGATCGAACAACGATTAAACGTCATATCGATTGTTTGTATTAAATTTGAAAAGTAGATTGATCGTACAACGATTTAACGTCAAATCGGATGTTTATATAAAGTTCATAAAGTAGATTGATCGTACAACGATTTAACGTCATATCGGTTGTTTATATAAAGTTTGAAAAGTAGATTGATCGTACAACGATTAAACGTCATATCGGTTGTTTATATAAAGTTTGAAAAGAAGATTGATCGTACAACGATTTAACGTTATACCGGTTGTTTATATAAAGTTTGAAAAGTAGATTGATCGTACAACGATTTAACGTCATATCGGTTGTTAATATAAATTTTGAAAAGTAGATTGATCGTACAACGATTTAACGTCATATCGGTTGTTAATATAAAGTTTGAAAAGTAGATTGATCGTACAAAGATTAAACGTCATATCGGTTGTTTATATAAAGTTCGAAAAGTAGATTGATGGATCAACGATTTAACGTATTATCGGTTGTTTATAAAGTTTGAAAAGTAGATTGATCGTACAACGATTTAACGTCATATAGGATGTTTATGTAAAGTTTGAAAAGTAGATTGATCGTACAACGATATAACGTCATATCGGATGTTTATAAAACGTTTGAAAAGTAGATTGATCGTTCAACGATTTAACGTCATATCAGTTGTTTATATAAAGTTTAAAAAGTAGATTGATCGTACAACGATTTAACGTCATATCGGTTGTTTATATAAAATTTGAAAAGTAGATTGATCATACAACGATTTAACGTCAAATCGGATGTTTATAAAAAGTTTGAAAAGTAGATTGATCGTACAACGATTTAACGTCATATCGGATGTTTATATAAAGTTTGAAAAGTAGATAGATCGAACAACGATTAAACGTCATATCGATTGTTTGTATTAAATTTGAAAAGTAGATTGATCGTACAACGATTTAACGTCAAATCGGATGTTTATATAAAGTTCATAAAGTAGATTGATCGTACAACGATTTAACGTCATATCGGTTGTTTATATAAAGTTTGAAAAGTAGATTGATCGTACAACGATTAAACGTCATATCGGTTGTTTATATAAAGTTTGAAAAGAAGATTGATCGTACAACGATTTAACGTTATACCGGTTGTTTATATAAAGTTTGAAAAGTAGATTGATCGTTCAACAATTTAACGTCATACCGGTTGTTTATATAAAGTTTGAAAAGTAGATTGATCGTACAAGGATTAAGCGTCATATCGGTTGTTTATATAAAGTTTGAAAAGTAGATTGATCGTACAAAGATTAAGCGTCATATCGGTTGTTTATATAACGTTAAACTTGTATTAAGAGACCACTCAAGGGACGGCAAAAATGTGGTCGTTTAAGAGAGTGGTTACTTAATTCACTTTTTTTTTTTTTTTTTTTTTTTTTGTTTTTTTTGTGACATATATGATGGATAGGTTTGACTATTACAGGATTCTTTCTTTGCCAACATAATCGACGGAATTACTGGTGTTTTCTCTGGGAAGCAGAATCGAGCGGGATTAAGACGGAAGAACTTGTTTCCATTTTAAAATAAATAGGTTTAAACCTAAAGTACTCTAGAAATTTGCTGACAATGCCAGTTGCACCTGGTCGAAACTTATCTCTGACTTGTTTGTAAAAGCCTCCCTTGTCTCATTGATAGGTCTATGTAATTGACCTATCGCCGACCCTGCCCATTTACGCCGTTGGCCACGGCAACCGACTTCGAAAGGAAGTCCCGCTTCGATTTTTAACGGCGTTATTTTGCAAAATTTATGGCCAGTATGATGTAACAAAACAAATGGTTGGTTGGTTGGTGACCTAAACGTCGTAACTACAGCTTGAATAAGCTTTAGCTAAGACATTTTAGTCGCGAAACCAAAAATAAAGGCAAACAAAAATGGCGCCACATGTGGAGTTGATAAGGTCAGGTCCGGACCGAATAGAGAATTTGATTGTTCGGTTTATTCCTTGATTGACATCTTCGATTTATCAATTAAATTGTGAATTTGCCAACTGACGGATCGCAGGACACGTGTACGTAACTACGACAGAAAACTCGACTTAAATATTAAAAGTCGTTGGTTAGCAATATCTATGGTCATTAAAAAGTAGCAAAATAGTACAACATTTGGTTGGATACTTAAATATGGTAACAAACGATTGACATATAAGCCGCTTAACTCACAAAAAATGCTTGACATGAACGGAGGTCAAGGTCGGAATTCAAAGTTCACTTCCTGTCTGAATGTATGATTCGATTGGCTAATCGACGAGTTGATTGACAGCGAAAATCCGTCATTTTTTCTATATCGAGGGCTTAGAGCAAAAACATAGTATGGCTCTATACATTGTATAGAGCAAAAACATAGTATGGCTCTATACAATGTATAGAGCCATACTATGTTTTTGCTCTATACAATGTATAGAGCCGTACTATGTTTTTGCTCTATACAATGTATAGAGCCATACTATGTTTTTGCTCTATACAATGTATAGAGCCATACTATGTTTTTGCTCTGTACAATGTATAGAGCCATACTATGTTTTTGCTCTATACAATGTATAGAGCCATAACATGATTTTGCTATATACAATGAATAGAGCCATACCATGTTTACAATTTATAGAGCCATACTATGTTTTTGCTCTATACAATGTATAGAGCCATACTATGTTTTTGCTCTATACAATGTATAGAACCATACTATGTTTCTGTTCTATACAATGTATAGAGCCATACTATGTTTGTGCTCTAAGCTCTCGATATTATGATTGGATGTGCCGTTTGAAACATTTAATCAGTTCAAGGTAAATGTTGAAGTATAAGTCGATTTTGTCACAGACGATGAATTATGTATAAACTTTGTATCTTTTAACCCCTTCCTGTACAAACCACGGATTTTACGTCACTGTGATTTTATATTTGAGAAAACATTGTGGAAAAGAGATAAATTGCTTGAAACAAGCGATTTTTCCTTTTCTAACAATACTTTCTACCCCATAGGAAGGTTTCACTTCAAATTATATCCAATTTTCACTGTCGTCCGCAATCTCTTTCAGTTTGGCCCAGTCTAAAATTAAAAAAAACGGGAATGGGTTAATATCATGAGCAGAAGAAGACCATTAGGAACATGGAGGGCTGGGGAGGCTTAATCGCTCTTCTCAACCCAAACCCAATGCCCCTCATTTCTCCTGGCGCCTGTGTAAACTATAGCCTAAGTTTGTACTCATTCCAAAAAATCACTCATGAACACCTGTCAGACCCCATGAAAACCGTGCCCCTCCCCCTTTAACCAATTCCCACAAAAAATAGACTGGTTGAAATAAAAAGATGATGAAGATGACATTTTCAAGTTGATTAAATTTGATAAATCTTTGCTTTTTAAAGTAGAAAACAGTATTACAAGAAATGTCTTCATTTTTCAAAATGTATTCCAAACCTTTTTTCTTGAGAGGCGCAAAAAGACGACTTTGCGTGGAAAGGGTTACATATGCTTCTCTCTGACCTTAGAAGTGCCCTTTAAATAAATTATTCCATAAGGTCAAGGGTCAAGGTCTCTATATAAGGTCAAATATTTGCGAGTTCGACATAATATGTCATTGTACAACTATACCATAAGTGGTGATAAGCTGAGTGAGACCGCTTTTAATCCTTTCTGAATTACTGTAAAATCAAAGGACTGAAAGTTCTGACAGAAAATGTTGTTCAAATATCAATATTTCTTTTAGAAATCAATTTCATAAACAACTCTGGCATGAAAAGTACAAACAGGAGGTGTAGACTAAGATCAGACTCCATTCAAACAAACAAACAGTAAGGTTATATATGAAGGTCGTTCTATAGGTATAAAAACTTACGTATTCCCGCTGGAGCAATCGGGTCGCTACAGACGCTTGGATCCCTGGCAGCTTGACATGAAACCCAGCAAACTATCAGGCAGGTGATTATAGCCTGGATACCCATGGTGATTGGTTCTGAAAATCGAATAACAACGTCTTGCAGTCTTTTACAGAAAGACAGTTCTTCTAACAATGAATGAATGACAGTTTTGTCTATCAAAATCAATCGGAACTCCTCGATCAGTTCTACGAATTAAATCTAGGGTCTATTTCTAAACATCAGGTGACAAAATTCCAAAATGATGCTATCCGTTATGTTAAGCAACTGTGGTGAAATGCATCTCATAAAGGTTCTAAAAAATCTCTGTTTGGTCTTCAAAGGAAACTTAAAATCAGGGAAAACAGGGAAAATCATCAAACAACCAAAGGATATTAAACGTTTACGCCATTTTGAGAGTTCCGAACCATCCGGCTCTACCGTTATGGCCCGGTTACGTACTACGTGTTTCTTTCACTGTTTCCGGCTAACAAAATGCGCGGATTTGTCACATAATGCTCTGCCTGTTATAAAATTATACAATCGGAACACACTCGGCCATTCCCTTAAACGGGAATGGCCGAAGTGTTCCGATTGTATAATTATATATGTGTGTATTCTAGTCTAATAATTCTACCATAATAAATAACTATTGGAAATTCTTTTTTGTCAATACAATTGACGAGTAGCAATTGTTAGTCAAATAATCGTTCGATCAGTTAAAGCATTCATTCAGATTGTAAATGAACTGTGAAATCCGACATTAGCCCACATTTTTATGAAACAATTTGTTTGTCGACTTAAACGTCGTAACTATAGATTATTTAAGCTGTAGTTACGACGTTTAGGCGCTCACCAAACATTTTAAATTTTTATTACTAGTTACTGGCTATAAAGTTTGCACAATAGCACCGTTTAATCTCTGAGCCGAACTTCCTGTCGGAGGTAAGTGGGCGTGACCAGCGATCTGAATCCTCTGCTGTCACTTATGTCTTTATCTAAAAGTTGGTTAAGCCTAATCGGCTGTACATGTATTTCTTAAACATGAATTGTTACACAAGAATTTTTGAATGATAATCTGTAAGACCCCGTTTTCTGTGTTTCCAATGCCACAATTATTAGATGCATCGGTATTCCCAAAAAAAACATCGTAACTTTGGTGGGAAAGATGAAACGATACTTAATTAGCCTGTCGATTTTTTTTTTTTTTTTTCTAACTTTAGGGATAAAATCGACAGCGTCAGCCGTGAAATGAAACAGGTAACGAGATCTATAGAAATAACGGAATCACTTTCTTAATACTTCCTTAATTTTTGATCTCTCGTGATTTCTGTTTACTTTCTTACTCTTGTGTTCTCTACATCGAGCTCTCGTGATTTCTTTGTACTTTCTTACTTGAATGTTTTTACGTCAAACTCTCGTGATTAATTTGTACTTTCTTACTCGGGGTTTTTTTACGTCAAACTCTCGTGATTTATTTGTACTTCCTTACTCGTGTGATTTTACGACGAACCCTCGTGATTTCTTTGTACTTTCTTACCAGTGTGATCTCAACATCGCTATCTCGTGATTTCTATGTACATTCCTATCCGTGTGTTATCAACGTAGACCTTTCCTTTACACTTTCCCACTATTTTGATATCAACTTCGAACTCGGTGTCTTTAGAAGTCGTATGATCTCAACGTCGAACTATCGTGTTGTTATTGTACATTCTTCTTACTCGTGTGATCGAAACGTCGCACTCAAATGGTTTCATTGTATCTTCATTCTCGTATGATCTCAACGTAGCCCTCTCTTGATATCCGAGTCGTGTGATCTCAACGTAGTACGTCATACTCTCGTGAGTTGGCCGTGGGCATAACGATGTTGGACTCTCAATCATGAGGTCCTGGGTTCGATCCTCGATTGCAGCAAATATCCTTTCCGACATCTGTCTCAAACCATTTGGTATATAATCATAACTCAAGCGGCACGAGCAGCTAGAGGCCCGAAAAGGATATAGTGGTAGTACTGGTGTGAGAAATACCAGGAATCCATTGTTAGGTGCTCCAGCCGCCCGCCGTTAATGTGGCGTTAACCCCAATCGATAAACAATGCTCTCGTGATTTCGTTATAGTTTCGTTGCTCGTTTAATGTCAACGTCGAACGAACTCTCGTGATTCCGCTTTCTTACTCGTATGATCTCAACATTGAATTATCGTGATTTTCATTGAATTCCGTTATGCTTTTATCTTATGGGATCTCACCGTCGCACTCTCGTGATGTCGACGTCGAACTCTCGTGATTTCGCTTTCTTACTCGTACGATCTCAACATTGAATTATCGTGATTTCGTTGTACTTTTTACTCTTTGGATCTCATCTTCGCATTCTCGTGGTTTCTTTGTCGTACCTCGTGCTCTTGTTGTCCTCCTCGTGTTATTGCCCTAAAGAAATACCTATTTACGATGTAGTTCTGCATGATGCATTTTGACTTTTGTAAATTCAGATTATTAACCTTTCGTACATTTTTAAGCCTATAACCGAACCATATCTGTGATAATCTATAACCTTTAATTCATTCATCTATTTATTAAATTTTGTATTCATTCATTTATGTGCTCGTTCGTTCATTGGTTCATTCATTCAGTCATTCAATCTAGTTAAAACGCCATTTAAAAAGTCAGCGCTTAACCATACAGATACGATGTCTGTGTGACCTTGGGTTCTATTAAACCTATATTATAAAGTATTTCGTCGTTCGGCGTGCAAAATACAGCTGTAGTTACCCCATTTTGCACGCCCAACGACGATTTGTTGGCGCAACCTGACCAGGATCGGTGCTTTTCGCTTCACTAGCCACATATATGTAGCGTTGATCGTACACGTGTACGTTCTAGTTTTGTTTATCGGCTGATTTCTAGATAAAGGGTTGGTTAACCCATTTTCACACAATGACGCCCCTCAAGAAAAACAGCTAGGAAAATATTGTGTAAAATTAAGAAAATACTTGCAATGTTATCCACCCAGAAAATTGAAAATATTTAAAATTACAAATACTTCATGTTAAGGTCTGCAATTTCTTTCATTTTGAACCAGTCTAAAATTTTCTCATTTTGTAATGGGTAAAATCACCATCTCAGAAAGGTTATAACCCAGTTTTTATCAATGCATAGATTTCTCGATGAATTAGTATAAAAATATCGTAAATGTCTAAATATTGTACAAGCTAATTTTACGCTCAATCGACGATATCATTCTTTAATTTTATTCATCGGATTTTCTTACAATATCAACGTAGAAATATCTCGGTGAATTTGTATAAAATATCGTAAATGTCTAAATACTGTACATGCACATTTTAAGCTCAATCGACGATATCATTTTTTAATTCTATTCATCGGATTTTCTTACATATCAACGAAGTGATATCTCGATGAATTAGAATAAAATATCGTAAATGTCTAAATATCGTACATGCACATTTGTACGCTCAATCGACGATATCATTCTTTAATTCTTTTCATCGGATTTTCTTACAATATCAACGAAGGAATATCTCGGTGAATTTGTATAAAAATATCAGATGCGTCTTAATACTGTACGTGCACATTTGTACGCTCAATCGACGATATCATTCTTTAATATTATTAATCGGATTTTCTTACAATATCAACGAAGAGATATCCCGGTGGATAGGAATGAAAATATCGTAAATGTCTAAATACTGTACATGCATATTTGTACGCTCAATCGACGATATCATTTTTTTAATTCTATTTATCGGATTATAATTGCAATACTTCAAAATAGAGTATTTTCATTGGCCCAAATCGTATCACGTGATCAAATCAATGGCACTTTATACCTCGATAAAAGACAGAACTATTTTCGACAAAAATAGAAACAAACAAGGTCAGGGATTTCCGATATTGGGAATTCACTTCCAAGAAATACCAAACTTGTTTTGTTACTATTTATAGTAATCACCTTTTGAATTTCGATTTCCTCGAATTCCATTATACTTCCATGGATTTTCAATAAATAGATAAACAAATAGTGTCCTTATAACAATTATAATGTTCGTTTTAAACATGAAGATTTCGAAAAACTCACATTTATTAGCCGTAAATCCGAGATGTCGAATCGGCTTCGTCACATCAGCATGCATCGTGTCCATGTGGTAGGTTTATATTTCTTGTCTATTACAAAGCATCTATTCATAATTCTAACTGTTATCGACCCAGATATCATAATTTACAGAGTTTAAAGTTAGTATTTCCTCATAATAATTCCAAATAAATCCAAGGAATGTTCGAATTTCCATTTCAAAAAACCCAAGCGACGAAACAAAATGTCCGCCGTTACAACGACTCGAGCGATAAACTGTGTCAATGTATCCATACGCCTGTCAAATAAAAGTAACTCCGCCCACAGTTCGTTTATTTGGTTTTTTTTTCATCTCTCTATCCGTTTCGGATTTGAAAATAGACGTATTGCAATTATATGGGCCGAGTGTATTTTTCACTGCGTTTATTGGAGTAAAAAGTGCAATTACCTTAGCACATGGCTTAAACATAACGCCCTACGGGCGTTATTTGCCATGTGCTAAGGTAATTGCACTTTATACTCCAATAAACGCAGTGAAAAATACAGTCATCCCTATAATCTTACAATATCAACGAAGAGATATCTCGATGAATTGGAATGAAAATATTGTAAATGTCTAAATACTGTACATGCACATTTTAAGCTCAATCGACGATATCATTCTTTAATTCTATTTATCGGATTTTCTTACAATATCAACGAAGAGATATCTCGAATAAAAATATTGTAAATGTCTAAATATTGTACATGCACATTTGTTCGCTAAATCGACGTTATCATTCTTTAATTCTTTTCGTCGGATTTTCTTACAATTTAATATTAACCAAGTATGTATTAAAATCAAAGTACAGAAATTTTCTTTGTCAAACGTTATTTTGATAGAAAAACGAGGTTGATGTAACTAACGAGTTAACCCATTCCAACACAATCCCTCCTTTTTACGCCCCTTAAGAAAATAGATGTGGAAAACAATGTGGATAATGAAGAAATTGCATGTTACAAGCAATTTCTTCTTTTTCCAAATTGTTTTTTCCTAGAGAGATAAATATTTTAGAATTTTCAACAATTTGAAACTGTCGTCTGCAACTTCTTTAAAGACGCTGATCAGAGTAATTTGAAATCGCCATAGGGACAATTGCTTGTAACAAGCAATTTCTTATTATCTCACAATGTTTTCTACCTTATTTGGCACTGATTTGACGTTCTAGAGAAATACGATTACGGAAAACTTTGAGAGAAAAGGATAAATTGCTTGTAACAAACAATTTCTCCTTTTCTCACAATGTTTTCTGCCTTATTTGTCACTGATTTGGCACATCTGATTAAGAGCAATTTGGAATCTCATCTTCAACTTCTTTAAGGGCCCGAATAATAAAACGTTTTTCAGATTAAATTGAGAATTTACACAAACTTCAAATTTGATTTTTTTTTTAAATTTCATTTATGTATTAAGAATAATAACAACATACAAATATTGTCGTTTATTTCCATGCAACTACCATAGAATCTAAGCAGAGATACATCTTAAGTTTGAATATTCCTCTCCCAACAATTGGTGGATAATCGTAAACCTAAGTGGGATAGCAGCTGAAGGCTAGGAAAGGATGTAGTGGTAGTACTGGTGTGAGAAATACCATGAATCCATTGTTAGGTGCTCCAGCCGCCGCGATATGACCGAAATACTATTAAAAAGCGGCGTTAAACCCCATTCAATCAATCAATCAAACAATCGAAGTTTAAATAAATTCTAAATTAAGTACGAAAAAAAGTTTTATAATTTCGGGTCAAGATCGGACCAGTCCAAATTTTTGTCATCCTATAACTCGGCCTGTAGTGAATAAACGGGAAAAATCTCTTACCTTGATCTAAACGGATACTCCTACATGTATTACAAATTATCAAATTATCAAATTGAACTATGAATCTGATTTTGACCCAATGATACAGCATAGATAACGATAATCTATAACACTTATAGGCGAAATACCGGAAAACCGTGATCTGTACCCTTCTTCGCTTTGTAAATTGGGTCTATTATTATTATTTATTATTATCATTATTATAATTGTTCTCTTTTTCTGAGAGGGCGGTTGAGGGGTGTGTGTGAATTGTTTGTTGATATTAACCTGTCAATAGCCCCACCCACGCACTTTGTTTGCCCCGCCCACTGACTCCAACGGGAAGTACCGCTTCGATTTTAAACGGCACTTTCTTGCAAAAATGATATAGACAGTAGCATGTAACTAAACCGTTAAATAGCTAGTTGGCGACCTAAACCTCGTAACTACAGCTTGAATACAGCTATGTTTTTGTCGCAAAACCAACCAAAATGTTTCACAAAAATGGCTGCAAAAGTTGAAGTTTTGAACTTAATTCCGAACTGAATGAATGATTTGATTGGTCGATTGATTCTTTGATTGACAATCGCGATCGTTCAATTCTCTGGAAATTTTTCGGGGGTGGCGGTTGTTGTTTTTGTTGTTGTTTATTCCTCTTCTTCTTCTTTTGTGTATGTGTTGTTATTGTGTTAGTTGCTTTTTATTATTTGTGTTTAGTTTTTAGTTTTTCATGTTTTATTTTGATGGGTATTGTTGGGTACCGCATTCTTAACATTTAAGGCCAGTCAAAATTGAATGGAGAATCAGAGAGTAATTCAAAGTTTGTGAAAATTTTGATTTTTTCCCACTTTCTAGAAATGAAAACATTGTGGAAAATGAAGAAATTGCTTGTTGCAAGCAATTTCATCGTTTTAAACAATGTTTTAGGGGCGTCAAAAAACGACATTGTGTTTAAATGGGTTTAGTCGTTATTTTGGCTTTGTTATTGCTGCTGTTGTTTCGTATTGCTTCTCCGGTGGCTGCATCTATTCTTTCCGACATTTGTCTCTCACCAATGGATGGATAATCGTAAACTTTAGTGGGATAGCAGCTAGTGGCTAGGAAAGGATGTAGTGGTAGTACTGGTGTGAGAAATACCAGAAATTCATTGTTAGGTACTCCAGCCGTCGCGATATGACTGAAATACAGTTAAACGCGGCGTTAAACCCCAATCAATCTATCGTATTGCTTTGATTTGTGGGTTGCACGTACTACCAAGTTTTAGAATTATCACAATTAATCTAAATCGTGCGACCATGATTTACAAGCGACGACCTTCAATCAGCGACAAATACTTGACAAATAGCTCGACCCGCCCATGAACCCCGTTAGTCCCCACATACTCACTCCGATAAATGTTTCCGCTTCGGTTTTAACCGGCGTTATTTTACAAAATTTATGACCAGTAGCTTTTTAAAAAGTAAAAGACTGGTTGGCGACTTAAACGTCGTAACTACAGCTTGAATAAGCTGTAGTTGCAACATTTAAGGCACCAAACCGAAAAAAATGCGTTCTATAAATTTGGTGACCAATGTCAGAGTCCAAAGTAAACTTTAATTATAAATGGATGATTTTATTGATCGACTTATAATTTGATTGAAAGTCTCGATTAGTCATTTAGATGATTGATGTTCGCTTGTCGAGTGTTTAATTTTGATTCGCTGATTTATTTATTTATTTATTTATTGAATGATTTTAACGCCAGTAATGGTAATTTAGTCATATCGCGGCGGCTGGAAACCTTACCATGGATTCTTGTTATTTCTCACACCAGTACTTCCACTACAACCTTTCTTAGCCTCCAGCTGCTTATATAAGTTCACTCATTCCTGGGAGACAAATGTCGTAAAAAAGATATTTGCCAAGATATGGGATAGAACCCTGGACCTCATAATTGAAAGTCCTATGCGCTACAATCTGCGCGGGTATTAAGCGGTGACGTTAAAAGCGAACGCAAACAGTATTGCAGTACAGAAACGCACTTTCAGTGTGACATAGTTCTCTTTGGTTAATGGGAAAGTGCGTTCATTTTTAACCCCCCCGGTCTCACAGACCCCGATTTAATCCCGATTTCGAAAATTTCAAAATCGGCGCGAAATCGGCTAGCTTCGGGAGAGTCGTAGTGCCTCCTGACTCGAATCGGCATCAATTTGGGATCAAAAATAAATTTCAAAAAATCGTGCCGAAATCGGCGCACCTCGGTGTACCTCGTACTAAGTCGTCGTTGTTCGTAGTAAACAAATCGGCGTTATTCGGCGAAAGAATCGGTCCTATTTCGGCGTACCTACCTCGGCGATGAACCCCGAATAACGCCGATGCACTACGAATAACTCCCGATTCTCGCCGATGAACTACGACGAGATACGCGACTAGCAACCCGAGCTACACCGACCTACACCAAACAACTACGAACTGCTAAGATATCATCCCGTAGTACTACGAAGTACCCCGAATTCCGAGGAGTATAAAAAGGCGAATCAACTTTGACAAAATTTTTTGTCAGCCCGATTAGCTCAGTTGGTAGAGCACTTGACTTCAAACCTCAAGATCACGGGTTCGAGCCCTGGGCTGACCATATCAACTAACAAACTAATTGTCTTTCGGATGAGACGTTAAACCGAGGGCCCGTGTGACGATGCTATCCATCGAGCACATTAAGGAACCAGGCGGAGCTCTCAGCAGTTTCGTCCTGTATCCTTGCACTATCCCCCGTAACAACTAACCGTCTTCTGGGGGCGTCGCTCATATGGGCATGTGCTACGGTAGCGACGATAAATAAACGGAAATACACTCACGAAAACAATTCATTCAGTTCAAAACCTTTGAACGAGACGCTTCCCTATACTTCGATACAATGGGACCAAAAAGGGGGCGTTGAATATAGAGGTAACACAAGATTGCAATTATAACGTCGTCTGTTGTTGTTGGCATGTTGTCACTCTTATATCCATATGATAACTGATTTTTTTTGCTGTTAAATCACGGAATTTGTATACCCAGTGTACGAAATCGGGGCATAATCCTGAAAAAAGATTTGAAACTCGTAGTCGATCTGGATCTGTTGGCGTATGTCGCAGTAAATCTTTGTGCATCGTAGTCCATCGTAGTAAGGAATCGGGACAGTCGGTCTAGATCGTACTGTTTCGTAGTAACTCGGCTCCTAAACTCTGGGTACTTCGGAACAAAATCGGGGCAAAAGCGTAGTAAATCGCATCGCATCGTAGTTTTTCGCAGCCCGTCGGGAACACACCGCATGTATGTCTAAAAATATGCCCCGTCCAAGGACGAGCGGAGAAAAACGGCTCGAATTCATGGTAAATCGGAGAAAATGCGTTCTCCCGAAGCAATACGATTATTTTGGAAATCGGGGTCTGTGAGACCGGGGGTAACTAGATCTCTAATCGAAATCAAGCGTTGAAGGATCGCTACTGCCAAGTCAAACATACAGACCGGAAGTGAAAATTGGTTATATGGAGCATTTTTGTTGGTTTAGTGAGATAAGCATGGTAATTAGAGCTCATTTAACCCTTTCCTGATTTTTCCTTGTTTTTTACGTCCTCGTGATTTTATGATTGAGAAAACATTGTAGAAAAAGAAGAAATTGCTTGTAACAAGCAATTTCTTCTTTTTCTACAATATTGTCTACCCTACTGAATGGTTATTTTTCAAATTAAATCCACTTTAAAGATTAATAATCTGCAAAACCTTTGGATTTGAACAGGTCTACAATTTGGGGAAAAAACAGGACAGGAAAGCGTTAAGCTGCACTTACAAAGTTTAGGTCGTCAGTCAACAGATATATTTTCTGTTTACCGATTTATTTTTTTACAAGCCCCTTCCTGTTAAATCCCTGGTTTTTACGTCCATTTGATTTCATAATTGAGAAAAAAAATGTATAAAAGAAGAAATGGCTTGTAACAAGCAATTTCTTCTTTTTTCCCAATATATTTTCTACCCTACTGAATGTTTATTTTTCAAAAGAAATCAAATTTAAATTTTTGCCCGTAAAACGTTTGAATTTGGACATGCCTAAGATTTAAAAAAATCAAAAACGAAAGGGTTAAGATACAAGTCAAATTTTCTGTCGGAGCCAGTGATACATCAATGGTCAAATTAACATTTACAAAATATCATTGTTGGTGGGAACACTTGTTTTTGAAAAATGAATCTTGCAGCCTTTAATTCATTTTATTTAAATAATTTTTGTATGAAAGTAAAAAACTCTTTTTGGCACTACCGGTATTCTGTTCTGATTGTTTTTTTTTTTGTTTTTTTTTTTCAAATCCGTGTTCATACATAGTTATATACAAACAACGAGGAAAAACGACAAGAGGCACATTAGGAACTGAAACGTTCTACTGACTTTCAAGTTTTCCTTTAAAGTAATCTGATAATTAAGGAAGTTCGTTGCTTAGAGAAGAATGTATACAATGAAAATAACAAGATAGACATTATCCCCATTGTCATTTTAAGCAACAGCCCTAAAGGTATCTTTTCAAGTGCTTTCTGACAGATCCTTTCCATTTTCGGAAAGGGCCGTCCTTATGACATTATAATAAACTGTGAAAATTCAAAGATGATTGAGTAATATATGTGGATTTTATCACATAAACGAGACTATTTTGAGTGAAAAAATAAAAGCCCTCTTTTCCAGCGTTTTCCAATGAATCCATTCGATATCCGAGAACATATTTACTTTTTTTATGTGATACTTTATCGAACTTACCAATTTCAAAAAGAATCAATCCTTAGCATAATACAATCATTCTGTGAATTTTTTTAAGAAAATGTTAGATGAAAACTGTGGAATTTATCGATTTGACAAGGATTTTGTACAACAATTTCAATTAGGTCTCTTTTCCCAAGTTTCTTGACTTATCAGACCCAATTTCAAAAACAAGCATTCTTATGATCGAACAATCATTCTGTAAAAGTTTTGAGTGAATCCGTTGAAATCTTGGGACATCGTTGTGTTAAATATTTTTTTCATAAGGCCTTATCCTTGATAGATTAGATCAAATATCAAAATCGACGACGGTAATGATGTAACAATCAATATGTGAAATCAGTGGACTTTTTTTTTTTTTTTTTTTTTTGATGGATTTCTTTGTTGAATCTTTTACGACACCTTTTCCCGTGATACTTTACAGAACAAACCAAATTCCAAAAGAAACAATTCTTATTGAGGTACAAAATTTAATTTGTGAAAGTTTTAAGAGTATCGATGAAAATGATATTCATAATCATGTTTGGTAGCAAAATTTCATAAGGCCCCTTTTCCCGTGAAACCTTAACAGATCAGACACAATTTTCAAATGAGGTTGATGGTACAATCATTCAAAATATTTGAAGAGAATGAAAAAGACTGAGGATTTTATTGTGTTAACAACGATTTTGTTATCAAATTTTTATATGGCCACTTTTCCTGTGGTAAAGAATTTCTCTTCATCTCTTAAATAAAACCCCATTTTCCCGTGATACTTGAGAGATCAGACCTAATTAAGAAAGGAACAATTCTTATGATGGTACAAACATTCTTTGAAAGTTTGAACAGATGTGGACATTATTGTGTAAACAGGGATCTTATATACAATTTTGATACAACCCCTTTTCTCGTGATTCTTGACGAAACTAACCAAATAAACCTAAAGATGATACAATCTTTCTAATTTTCATAAGCCCACTTTTCCTATATTTCTTGACAGATTGGACCTAATTTCGAAAGGAACTATCATTATGATTGTACAATAATTCTGTGAAACTTTGAAGAAATTCCTCCGATGAAAATTGTAGAATCTAGAGTGTTATCAAGGAAAGGTCAACGGACGGACGACTGGAGGGATGCATAGACGTCGGATGGAAAACACACTATCGCTATAACTTTTCTTGCCTTTGGCTAGTAGAGCTAAAACAATTTTCTATGGAAGCCTTGAAGTAACGTGCAAGAGTTTTCTTTAACATGCAAATATTTCACATAATAAAGTGGCAAATTTGCATGTTAATAAAGTCGAAATATCACTTTAGGGTCTACCCAGCTTTCTATTTAAAAGCTCTTAACCTTAAACAAAACGTCAGCCTGTTTAAATAGATGTAGCTTGGAGATTTTCAAAGATTATTTTAGTTTTTCTAAAATGACATATAGGTTGAAAATGTTATGAGAAAGAGAATAAAACTGCTTGAAACAAGCATGTTTTCTTTTTCGCACAATGTTTACAATAACCATCTTCTTCAGTGCTAAAGGAAGCGGGATTATAAGGGAATGGGTTAATAAAAAATTACAAAATATGTCTAATGCAAAATTAATGTTTTCCGTTGATGTTCATCGTCGGCGTTCTCGTCGTCGACGTTGTTGTTGTTGTTGTTGCTTCTGCTGTTTCTATTGCTGCTTAAATGTAGTGGTATCAGTAGTAGTTATAGATATTTACAGTTTGTTCGCTGTTTTGATCATTACCTGGAAAAACGACGGAGACGAAGTATATATATATAAGATCTGATAAAAAAATTGTGGACTGTTTCAAATGAGTTGCAAACGAAAATTTTACGTTTAAAGTTTATGAAATTTTAGTGTGGATTTTGGTAGAAAACACGGAGTAACATGAAGAAATTACTGGCTATAAGCAATTTCCTCATTTTACACAATGTTTCTCCAATAGATTTCTACAGGGCCGTCAAAAAGCGTCATGGTTAGGGACTTGTGTAAAACAAATACGGTGAGTTAATCAAAATCCCGCCAGACAAGTAGATAACTCGATGAAAAACATCCCCGACTCAAATAATCAACAAACCGATTTCTTTTCAAGTGAGACGTATAACAGAGACCGTGCTATACACAGAGCGGATAAAATCAAGCTGGCTCCCAGTAGATTTCTCCTATCTCCTTGCACTATTTCCCGTGACCCCAAACCGTCAGTATTTACCGTAGCTACTTGAGCATTAGCACATATGAGCGACACTCCTAGCAGACGATTAGTCGTTACGGGGCCACAGATCGAAACCGCTGAGAGCCACATCTTAAGTATTTTGTTCTATTGTCACCATTTTCAATTAATATCAGAGAGCATTATTAATGATCTTTTTTCTAGTAAAGTTTGTTGCGGGCTTCTTTTTACTAGTAGGCCTAACACTTCGTTTGTAATATAACGTACATACTGATCTTTGTCTAAAACTCCTGTCAAAATGGTAAATATCTGGGTTAAGCATGACAAAGGTTAACCCTTTCCTGTTTTATGAAATTTTAGACTGGTCCAATTTGAAAGAGGTTGCAGATGACAATGAAAAATGCATGCAATTTGAAATTAGAAAATCCTATGTGGTAGAAAATGTTGTGGAAAAAGGAGAAATTGCTTGTTACAAGCAATTTCTCCTTTTTCCACAATGTTTTCTCAAATATTAAATCACAGTGACGTAAAATCCAGGGTTTGTCCAGGAAAGGGTTAACTTACAATCACTGTGAAAGGTCATCCAAAACTTCTTTCAATGTGGACAAGTCCACATTGTTGGTGTGAGGTAATGGACTAATAAATGCAAAAATCTAGGTTCCTTCTTTTTTAACTTACCGTTTTGATCTCACTATACTGTGCGAGTCCATATTCACCCCTGAAATAAGACATAATTGGCAGCTGACAAATCGCGGCTGTGAATCAAGGAAACGATCGACCAATCAAATTATTCATTCAGTTCGGAATTGAGAGTTCAACTCCGATATTGGCCGCTATTTTTGTTCACCTTTTTTGTTGGTTTGTCGACCTAGACGTCGTGACTACATCTTATTCAAGCTGTAGTTACGACGTTAAGGTCGCCAACCAACTATTCCACTCTTTTGTTACATGCCAATGGCCAAAAAAGTTCTGATATAATACCATTCAATTATCAACTTAACGTTGTGAGGGATCAGCCAATCGCTGAACAAATAAAGAATACGGTTTACACACAAGCATGTAAACATGCGCGAAAATTCATGAATTAACGCCAGTACTACCACTTCATCCTTCCCGATTCTCCAGCTGGTCAACCCACTTAGGTTTACGATTATCCACCAAAAGGTGGGAGACAGATGTCAAAAAAATATTTGCCGCGAACAGGGATCGAACCTTGGACGGAATGATCGAGAGTTCGACGTACTACCAACAGAGCTATGGCCATGACTGTTTTATTTGATAGTGTATAATAGGCGCCAATTTAACTTTTATTCAGAGAACGATTGATTGATTGAATGGAGTTTAACGCCGCTTGAAACAGTATTTCAGTCATATCGCTGAGGCTGGAGCACCTAATCGTGGATTCCTTGCATTTCTCAAACCAGTACTATCACTAAATCCTTTCTGAGATTCCAGCTGCTCATCCCAATTAGTTTTACAATTATCCATCTATTAGTGTGAGACAAACGTTGGAAAGAATAATTGCTGCGACCGGGATTCGAACCCGGGACCCCTTGACTAGGAGTCTTATGCGCTACCACTGCGTTTTAGCCCCGGCTTCAATCATAGGATTATAAAACAAATGCATTTTGGCTGACCAACGGTTCTCGTTAGTGTTTATCTCTGACAATATATTTCACTAAAATAATATCGTTTATAAACAAAAATACCAAGTAGTATGGGTGGTCAGATATCCGTCAATTTAAGTTTGTCGTCAACTTACATTTCTCGGCCAACACCAGACATCTTAAAGCCTCCAAATGGTGATTGTGCATTCATAGCATGATAGCAGTTGACCCTGAAATATAGGATCAAGTTTTAAACTCATTTTAGATTTGAAGTCGTTTTTTTCATGGTGGTATGAAAATATGTGTGATAATGTTTTCCGGTTCATACCCCAATGAAAAAAAAAAAAAAAAAAAAAAAAACATTCTCTTCATTTCCAATAATTCAATAGCATCGAGCTAAAAAAAAACTTTACAAATTTTAAAAGAAAATTTATATGGGACTTTTTTGTGCGGAAGCATACAAAATAGCTGCGTGCTCAAAACTTTGATCTTTGAGGAATGAAAAAAAAATTCGACCAATCAGAACACCACTGATGGACAAAACCAAAAACTCAATTATTTGGGTTAGGAAATGGATGAATAAGATCTTTATGTCTGTTATATATGTATATAAATATACTAGTGTACTCATATTGAAAAAGCTGGAGTTACGGCGTTTTAGTCGCCAAATAAACAAAAAGGGTTAAAAAAAAACGGTGGCAAATATTGGAGATCAAAACCCATTCCTTGTCGCAATGAATGATTTCATTGGTCATCTTGCTAATTAGTTAATTAGTTAACTGCTCCCGAAGTCCTAAGAAACAAGAGCTCGACTGTTCTGGTGCAAGTTAGTTGGTAAAATTTCTAAGTCGAAAGAGGAGCATTTTTCGTTCAAATATGCATTTAGAGGTACCCTCCTCCCCCTTATTGGTATAGATTGCTTTTTTGGTATTGACATATATCCAGAGTCTCAAGTGAATGTGTTCAGTAATGGATTCCTGGTATTGCTCACACCACTACCGCCATCACATCCTTTCCTAGCCTCCACCTGCTATCTCACATAGGTCTACGATTATCCACCCATTGGTGAGAGACAAATGTCGGAAAGGATATGTGCGGCCCCCAAAAACAGCCGAGCATTATGATATATATATAATATAATTTTTAGTTTCGTCTATCAAAAACGAGCGTTCTGATTGGTCGAAAAATTTAATTCATACCTCCATGAACACAATTTTGATCACGCAGTGATTTTGTATGCTTCCGCACAAAATAGTCCAATACAAAAAAGGTGTCAAAAGATGTAGGGTTTTTGCTTTTTCGCGTGATACTGTTAAATTATAAGAAATGAAGAGAATATTTTTTTGTGTTCATGGAGGTAT
The DNA here is from genome assembly GCA_946902895.1 of Fragum fragum. Classification (NCBI taxonomy): domain Eukaryota; kingdom Metazoa; phylum Mollusca; class Bivalvia; order Cardiida; family Cardiidae; genus Fragum; species Fragum fragum. The sequence goes on along the minus strand of OX336383.1, from coordinate 23,323,147 downwards.
GAACCGAAAAACCTAATCACACAATGTATGAATCCGCTTCGCGTATTCATACAGTGTGATTAGGTTTTTCGGTTCATACCTCCATGAACACAAAAAAATATTCTCTTCATCTCTTAAATGGTTAAACATTTGATGAAGACTTGAAATCGTTCATGTTTTCATTTTATAAGAATAAAAGAAATATTATGTAATGCCATGATCAAGTGACTGTCAATCAAATAATCAGTTGACCAATGAAATCATTCATTTATACTAACTCAACTCAAATGTTTTAATAGGCATGTCGGCACTTAAAGTGCCTTTGACCATACGAACACTTACATAATAATATGCACATACATAGAACAACCTACATATACAAATATCCATACAAATACTAATAACTTACAACAAATCCTTATTCAATCTTCATTAACCAGCCCTTTTGCTCTTGCCAATCGTTGCTTATAAGATGCAGCGATATAACTTAGACCAGAAGTTAACTTTGAACTCCAACACTGGCCGCCATTTATCTTAAACACTTTTTGTTGGTTTGGCAACTTACAAGTCATAACTACAGCTCATGCAAGCTGTGTTTACGACGTTTAGGTCGCAAACCACATGCTATTGGCCATAAATCTTGCAAAATAAGACCGTTTTAAATCGAATTGGAACCTCCTGTCAGAATCATTGGGCGGGACCGGGAGTCAGTGGGCGGGGCCGAGAGTCAGTGGGCGGGGCCAGCGACTGGCCAATTCCATCCAATTACATCAACGAAATAATAGATTTGCCTACATATACAAAATTCTTTCTAAAAGTTAATAACCCGTTCCAACAAAATTCCAACTTTTACAACCAACGATAAAACTATTTCTTTGAAACTTTCTGAAAAATGATGATATCGTTAGCAACAAGTAATTCCTTCTTTTCGACAATGTTTCTTCTCCGGTAAAAAAACTTGAAATTGTCCTATCAACTTCTATCAGTTTCTAAAACTGTGTCCTCTGTTGATTGGTTTACCTTTGTCATGCTGAATAAAATTCTTGTTAAAAAATTGTATTAAAATCAAAGGGCTGATGGTACTGTAGGTCTAGTTGTCGGGGTCAATATTTAGTTTGGAAAATGCTCTGAAGGACAACTCTGAATTCAAAAGGACAAGCAGGTGGCATAGACTAAGATCAGTCTGCACATATGTACAGGCTGATCTTTGTCTATGCCTCCTGCCAAAGCGGAATATTCCGGGTTCAGCTTGAGAAGGGTTAATACTCTTTAACCCATTCCCACACAATGACGCTTTTTGACGCTCCTGAACATGAATAAGACGGAAAACAATGTAGAAAATTACGAAATTACTTGTAACAAGCGATTTCTTCATCTTCCACAATGTTTTTACCCACAAAGTTTAAAAAAATCTAAAATTTCACCAATTTTAAATTGTTGTCTACAACTCCTTTGAATTTGGACCAGTCTAAAATTTCATCGTGTTGGAATAGGTTAAAAGAATTTAAACATACCACACAGACCCAGCCTTAACACGACTGGTAAAATTCAATGCTGTTTCTATGTCGTTGGTAAAACAAGCAGCTACGAGACCATATTCATTGTCGTTAGAACGCTTAATTACTTCGTCCATATCCTTGAACTTGATGATCTGTTGAACTGGGCCGAAGATCTGAAACAAGGAACAAACAGTGGCTATCAAAAGCCAAATCCTTGAATTGGACCGCAATTCTGAAACAAGGAACATACAGTGGCTATCAAAAGCCATATCCTTGAGCTGGACCAAAATTCTGAAACAAGGAACATACAGTGGCTATCAAAAGCAATATCCTTGAACTGGACCGAAATTCTGAAACAAGGAACATACAGTGGCTATCACAAGCCATATCCTTAAACTGGACCGAAATTCTGAAACAAGGAAAAAACAGTGGCTATCAAAAGCCATATCCTTGAACTGGAACGAAATCTGAAACAAGGAACATATAGTGCCTATCAAAAGCCATGCCCTTGAACTGGACCGAAATTCTGAAACAAGGAACATACAGTAACTATCAAAAGCCAAATCCTTGAACTGGACCGAAATTCTGAAACAAGGAACAAACAAAATCCATATCCTTGAACTGGACCGAAATTCTGAAACAAGGAACATACAGTGGCTATCAAAAGCCAAATCCTTGAATTGGACCGAAATTCTGAATCAAGGAACATACAGTGGCTATCACAAGCCATATTCTTGAATTGGACCGAAATTCTGAAACAAGGAACATACAGTGGCTATCAAAAGCCATATCCTTGAACTGGACAGAAATTCTGAAACAAGGAACATACAGTGGCTATCAAAAGCTATGTCCTTGTACTGGACCGAAATTCTGAAACAAGGAACATACAGTGGCTATCAAAAGCCATATACTTGAACTGGACCGAAATTCTGAAACAAGGAACATACAGTGGCTATCAAAAGCTATGTCCTTGAACTGGACCGAAATTCTGAAACAAGAACATACAGTGGCTATCAAAAGCTATGTCCTTGAACTGGACCGAAATTCCGAAACAAGGAAAAAACAGTGGCTATCACAAGCCATTTCCTTGAACTGGACCGAAATTCTGAACAAGGAACATACAGTGGCTATCAAAAGCTATGTCCTTGAATTGGACCGAAATTCTGAAACAAGGAACATACAGTGGCTATCAAAAGCCATATCCTTGAACTGGACCGAAATTCTGAAACAAGGAACATACAGTGGCTATCAAAAGCCATATCCTTGAACTGGACCGAAATTCTGAAACGAGGAACATACAGTGGCTATCAAAAGCCATGTCCTTGAACTTGATAATCTGTTAAACTTGGCCGAAGATCTGGAGCGAGGATTATACAGTGGTTATCAAAATCCATATCCTTGAACTGGACCGAGGATCTGAAACGAGGAACATACAGTGGATGTGGCTATCATAAGCCATATCTTTAACATGATGGCCTCGACCGCAGATCTGAAACGAGGACCATACAGTGGCTATCATAAGCCGTGTCCTTAAACATGATGAGCTGAACCGAACATCTGAAACGAGGACCATACAGTGGCTATCATAAGCCGTATCCTTAAACATGATGAACTGAACCGAATATCCGAAACGAGTAACAAACAGTGGCTATCACTAGCCATATCCTTAAACTTCATAAACTTGACCGAAGATCCGAAACAAGGAACATACAGTGGCTATCACAAGCCATATCCTTAATCTTGATGAACTAGACCGAAGATCTGAAACAAGGAACATAAAGGGGCTATGACGAGTTGATTCATAGGAACTGGGGGTGATTTGATCTCGGGGACTCTAATCCCCTAATAGGTTAAAATGGGGTATAATCTTGTAGTGAATTGAAATGATCCCCAAAGAAAGTTTAACGGTTCGCAAGTTAGCCTCCCCCACCCTCCACATCCTTGACATAGTTAGAAAATACTCCCCTTTCCAATTAATTTATTGATTTAGAACCGAAGTGAACTTTGAACCCCAGTATTGGCGGACATTTATGAGATGCATTTTGTTGCTTTGGCGTCTTAAACGTTTACCGATCAAATAATTATTTTAGACCGGAAGTTATTCAAGCTTATGTTGCCAAACAATAATTCTTCTTTTTTGTTACATGCTACTGGCCATAAATTGGTAAAGCACTTGACTTCAAACCTCAACATCAAAAGGTTCTAGCCCTGGGTTAATAAACAACCTAGCGAAGTAATTGTAAATTGTGTGACACGTTAACCCATTCCCCCTCAGTGACACTTTTAGACGCCCCCAAGAAAAAGAGCTTGGGAAAACATTTCGTAAAATGAAGAAATTGCTTGTCACAAGCAATTTCTTTATTTTACACAATGTTTTCTACCCAGAAAGTTGAAAAAATCTAAAATTTCATAAATTTTAAGTTGTCGTCTGCAACTCCTTTCCATTTGGACCAGTCTTAAATTTTGCCTTCTGGTAATGGGTTAAACCGAGGCGCCATGTAGCGGTGCTTTACATCGAGAACGCTTAAGAAAAAAACAGACGGGGCTCTCAGCAGTTTCGTCCTGTATTCTTACGCTATCCCACGTAACAACTAACCTGCTACCTTGGGCGTCGTTTATATGTTTATTACTACGGTGGTAACAATAAATAAACGAGCTTACACACCTCCTCTCGTCCAATGGTCATATTTTCCGTCACGTTTGTAAATACAGTTGGCTCCACAAAGTACCCATTTGTCCCTTTCCTTCCTCCTCCACATTCCAATTTGGCTCCTTCCTTCTTCCCACTTTCTATCATTCCAAGAACCTTCTGAAACTGTTTCTCATTTACCTGAAGTTTTTATGAGTATTCAAGCTGTAATTAAGACGTTAAGGTCGCCAACCAAACATTATACCTTCTGTTACGTGCTACTAGCCATAAATCTTAGCCCAAGTAACGCCGTTAAAAACTCGAAGCAGGTCTTCCTGTCGGAGTCAGTGGGCGTGGCCAAAGGAATAAGTGGGTGGAGCCAGAGATTGTTCAGCTACACCGCAGTTTTTTGATTGACAAATATGTGCTAGATAAGGATCTAAAGCTCCCCAATCTTTTACTCTTATTTTTTAACGTCAGCTAGATTAGCTCAGTTGGTAGAGCCCTTGACTATAAACCTCAAGAGCACGGGTTCGAGCCCTCGACTGGCCATTTCAAATAGAAAACTAATTGTCTTTCGGACGAGACGTTAAACCGAGGACCAATTAAAAAGCATTGCATTATCCCCGTAACAACTAATCGTCTTCTGGGGGTGACGTTCATATTGGCATGTGCTACGGCGGCGACGATAAATAAACGGAAACACACACATACTATTATTACTACTATTATTTAGAATGGTCCAAATTCAAAGAAATGAAAAAGTTTAAGTGGGTTGAGTTTAGGATAGAAAACATTGTGGACAACTTGCTTGTTGCAAGCAATTTCTTCATTCTCAACTTTGTTTTCCGAAGATTTCCTACAAGGGTTTCAAAAACCGTGGTTGTAGGGGGGAGGGGGGGGGGGGCAAATTAGCAAAAAGAAAAACACTTAACCCTTGTCATGCTGTATAAATTACCTTACCGAATTGCTGTCAAATCAAAGGACTGAAAGCACTGATAGAACTTGTTGTTCAAAAATCAATATTTCTTTAAGAAATAAACCTCATAAAAACTCGGGAAGGAAAAATATGAGTAGGAGGTGTAGACTAAGATCAGCCTGCACATAAGTGCAGTCTGATCTTAGTCTACACCTCCTGCCATAACCGGAATATTCCGGGTTCAGCATGACAAGGGTTAACATTACTGTTGCGATTTATTGATCACTTTTGTTTTTAATGAATAATTTTTTGGTCAGTCGATTTTTTATTGAAAACGAAAACAGACCTAAAACTTAAATAAACTTACTCTTATTCTTTATCCAATGAGAGAACTCATTTACAAGTTAAACCATGCTTACTATCGGTCCACATTCGCTGGTGGGCTCGAACGGGTCTCCAATCTTTTTAGCCTTTGCTCGTTCCACAGCTCTTTTGACCACCTCGTCATAGATCTCTTCTTGAACATAGGTCCTCGACCCCGCCGTACACACCTGACCGTTGTTAAAGTATACACCTTGGTGAGCCCATTCTACTGCAACATCCACTGAAAATATTGTGGTTCGGGTTTGTTTCATATCTTTATATAAACATGCATTAAACCGTATACCTCACAGACGATAAAATATCACTTGTTTACATACAAAAACTATAAAAACGCAACATCGGCGTTTATGTTGTTCTAACCAACCAGCATCTTTCGGTGACGTATCGAATGTTCTCGCGCTACAAACATTAAAATTTAAAGTATATGACCTGCGTTATGCGATTCTAGATGCAAAGTAGTCTTCAGCAGTTTACACTTTATCGTCGTTGAATTATAGGCATACATAAAAGTTTGTTGGTGGTATTTAAACAGAATCTGAAGAGGTTATGAAAATATATTGTATGAATTGGTCATTAATTGGTCAGAGTGAAACAGTTATAAGTGTTAATCTGGCTCTCGGACAGATTTTCACGAACATTTAAAAATAAGAAAATTATCAGTTTTTCCAAAAGTTATTCATGCCATTTTCACAATGAATATTCTTTCACAATATGTGCAAGAGCCGCTTTCAGTCACGATTTACGATGAACCATATACAAACATGTACCTTTAAAAAGTAAATCATCTCCTATAAACAACCAATACAACACAAATGCTTACGGAGCTGACAAACATTACACAAAAACGTGAAAGCATATTAAGTTATATTTCCCAGAAAATATGAAATCACGAAAGAGTGTCTTGTTTGACCGAGGTTATCAACCAATCACGTTAGAAGAATAGCCTAGTGACCAACCGCTGGCCCTGCCCACTAACTTCATTGGTCATGCCAATCGACTCCTACAGAAAGTCCCTATTCGATTTTCAAAGGGGTTATTTGGAAAAATTCATGGACAGCAGCATGTAAGAAAAAGGTAGAATAGTTGGTTGGCGACTGAACGTAGTAAATACAGCTTGAATAAGCTGTAATTACGACGTTTAAGTCGACAAATCAACAAAAAATGTAATCCAAAATCGCGGCCAAGGTCTGAGTTGAAAGCTCAGGTCCGGGCTGAATGAACGATTTGGTTGGTCTGTTGATTCCTTGATTGACAGAAACGATTGGTCAATTTGATGATTATCTCGTCTGAATAACATAGAGTCATAAATCTAAAGCCATTAATTGGCTGATCATTTCATTTCTACAAGATAATCTTGTTGCTGTTTGTTTTTGAGTTTTTTCCCCGGTAAAGGGAGACTAGATATTAAAATTCTTCAGTTCCCCGTAAGATTATGCCATAATGTATAGCTTTGTTTAAGGTGCCTTTTCGCGTCCATAGCGCAGTTGGTAGCGCTCCGAACTCTCAATCATGGGGTCCTGGGTTCTATCCCCGGTTGCGGCAAATAATCTATCTGATATTTGTCTCCAACCAATGAGTGGATAATCGTAAACCTGAGTGGGATGAGCAGCTGGAGGGTCGGAAAGGATGTAGTGGTAGTACTGGTGTGAGAAATACCAGGAATCTATGGTTAGGTGCTCCAATCGTTACGAAATGACTGCAATACTGTTAACTCCCCATTCAAGCAAACAAACTGAGTTTCTATAACTTGAGCCTATGCTTGACATTTCAATCCATTTCGCATGTGCGCTGGTTGTATAAAGAAGCTTTGGGTCAGTATCTGTCTACAGAGCGCAGAGTGAAGACTCGTTGCGGATGCACAGGCTGATCCGAGTCTTTACTCGGCGCGCATGTGTAATGGTTGGAAATGTCACGCATGCGCTCACTTACGATCAGCGTCTTTAAAGATGACTAGCGGGTTCTTTCCTCCAAGTTCCAGGGTTACTCTCTTCAGGTTTGATTTCGCGGCTGACTCCATTATTTTCTTCCCAACCTACCAAAAGAGAGAAAGAAAGAAAATTACATTTGAACGCGGCTGAAAAAGTGTTTTAACGGAGGTAATTATTTTCATTTGCTTTTATTTTCAGTTTTCTATAGATGAAATATCTCTTATCACCCTTACAAAGTTTTCAGTTCTCTTTTCTAACAGCTTTCTAACTCACCACTGTAGATCCTGTAAAAGCCACCTTATTGACATCCGGGTGGGACGATAAAGCTTCTCCAGCAGTCGGACCATATCCTGGTACCACGTTGACTACACCAGGCGGGAAACCAGCCTGTAATTAGAACAAAGGGGGATAATCAATGTACTTAGAGTAATGAGAGACAATATAGCTTGATATTACCCTGATTCCACGTTGACTACACCAGGCGAAACAAAGGGCAAAATCAAAGTACTTAGAGTAATGACAGACAATATAGCTTCTCCAGCAGCCGGACCATCACCATACCCTGGTACCACGTTCACTACTCCAGGCGGGAAACCGGCCTGTAACAAAGCAAGAGAAGATAATCAACGCACTGAGAGTCCTAAGAGACAGAATCACTTCTACAGCAGTCGAACTATACCCATCTTGATGTACCAAGGGCGGCGAGCGTTCTACTTGGAGAAATAATGATCTCGATATCCCTTCACCCATGAGTATGCATTATAACCTGGTACCACGTTTAATACCGGCCTGTAACAGTATAAATGGGATAATCAAAGCACTGTGAATTCTGAGAGACGAAGCTTCTCCAGCGACGTTTATTGCACCAGTCGGGTAGCCGGCCTGTAATAGAACAAAGTGGGATTATCAAAGCACTAAGATGTCTGAGAGACAAAACTTTTCCAGCAGCTGGATCATTTTCCAACAGCACGATCCTACGTTGGTACCGAGTAAATAACATCAGGAGAGAAACCTACTTGTGAAGGGGAAAAAATCGAAAAATACATAATGCTCAACGACGATATTGCTATCCTTCTCTTTAGCTTACCTGTTGGACTATACCGTACAACGCATGCAGGAAACCTTCGTTGTGCAGGGAGAATAAACCAAAAGACTGGTTATTCTGAATACCGATATTTACGTGTTCATTTTTGAAACCCTTGAACAAGACAACTTACATGTCGCAGAAATAAATGAGAAAACGAAAAGAAAAAAAGATAAAACCTATTAACTGGTTTTTGAGAAGATTTTTAAAGATTTCACCATACATATACACGGAAATTAGCTCTGCCAATTACGTCTGGACTGACCGACGCACGTACGCACACACCGACGCACAACGGACAATCCGCTAAGATAATAGCTCGCTGGCTTTCAGCAAATGGAGATTGAAATAGAAAAGTTGGTAGGAGACCTAAACGTCGTATAACAAATTGAATAAGCTGTAGTTAATACGTGTAAGTTTTCTAACCAACAAAAGTTCTTCACAAATCAATGTTCACCAATGCGGGGTTTCCTTCCGGTTCAAATGAATTACTTAATTGTGTGATTAATATTTTGAATGAGGACCGAGAATGATCAATTGACAAATCGCCGCTGTCAATCAAATAACTAGTTGACCAATGAAATCATTCATTTAGACCAGAAATAAGTCTCGAACTCCTATATTGGCCGCCATTTTTTTAACCTATTGTGGTTTTTTTTTGCGACTTAAACGTCGTAACTACAGCTTATTGAAACTGTAGTTACGACGTTTAGGTCCCCAGTCAACCATTCTACTTTTTATTACATGCTACTGGCTATATACTTTGCAAGATAACCCCGTTAAAAAATCGAAGTGAAACTCCCTGTAGGAGTCAGTTGGAGGAGCCAGCGATTGGTCAATTGTGAGTGACATTTCCAAACATAAGACTGGTAGTCTATGCATCCGTGACTGGGGGTTCAAACCCCTGACTTTCAAATCCCCTCAGGAAACGACAACTTCACCTCAACCATTTAGCAACGTTTTGTTGTACAAGATATTTTGTATTTGTATTATAAAAAAGGCAGTTATAATTAGATAATTTCTTAAATTATTCTACCTCTTTGATAAGTTGTGCTAAGTAAAGAGCTGTAAGCGGAGTTTGTTCTGCTGGCTTGATAACCACTGTATTACCACAAGCCAAGGCTGGAGCTATCTTCCACGAAAACATAATCATCGGAAAGTTCCACTGAAGTGTACACAAGAAATGTATACATACACGAGGCAATCATAATCATCGGGAGGTCCCATCACAAAGTGTACATGAGATATCACACACACACACTCACACAAGAGAAAGAGAGAGTGTGAGAGTGGAAGAAAGTCAGAGAGATAGTCTGAGAATCTGAAGGAGAGAGAGAGTCAGAGTCAGAGGGAAAGAGAGATAGAGAAAGAAAGGAAGGGACACACACACACAAGAATATATACATTCAAAAACAAACACAATCATCGGGCTCAAAATGGTTTTTTCATCTTGTAGTTTATACATTTACCGAAAAAAGTTACTTTCATGCATTGTTCTGCGCAAATTGTCCAAATTTGACGTCGAAACGGCGACTACATTCTTACGAAGTACATTCGTACATTTTGTCAAGTTCAGTACCTCGTCTATATAGTTACGTATCTAGAATAATAAATTAAATTATGACAGGTCACTGTGGTGGATATAATCCAAATTAATCCTGACTCCAGTCATTCAAACACATTTAAATAGCAGTTATTAGCTGTGACGAAGGCAATATATACCAAGCGTAAAACATAGTACACAAATCTGAAGAGGTAGAACAATCAATTCAGCACATCTTGTCTTGCAAATAACTTTAGCTTAAACAAAATCAAAAGAAGCGAATTGATTCCCTTTTCAATTCGGTTCTAAATGGATTTTTGACTTGAGTTTCCATTTTTTAATAATCATATGGTAGGACATTTTATGTTTGTACTACCTTTCGGAAAGCGATGAATTTTGTTTCTAATGTTAGTAACAAATCTCTAAAACGATCGTCGCTATTCGATCGGTCTTTTTCGACTGGGTCCAACGTCCCTGCCATTTTAACTAAAGTTTCAGTCGAACAAGTATAACAGCTATCGAAATGACGTCATTTAACCTTCAACCCCATATAGACTCCTATTTGATTCGTAGAATTGATCGAGGAGATACGTCTGAATCTACAATAGTAAGAACGTTAGTCCCAGCTGAAACCGACCGATAATTCTTCCTCGGCAAAGCACGTGCTACATTTAGAATCCGCTGTTTTCTAATGCTCGAAAATATCAATTTAATTATTTCTGATGAAAGTCAAAGCGTAGGGAATATTTTCTTTTTGTTTTCGTTGAAGATTGAAACTAAAAACATTGTTCCATCATTTTTGATGACATGTAACAAATTAGTTAAAAATAATAATACAGAAATTGCAACATTAATTTTGCACAATAGTATGGGGGAAAATAGAAAAGTAAAAAAAGCTTCAACAAGAATCCGTATATTATCAGGAATGAAATTACAAATAATTTTTTAGAAAGATTTAAATGACAAAAAAGTAGTGTTATTACAAGCGAAAATTGAAAGTAATTATATACCGGTATTATTTGTCCACACACCCCGACCGGTTCATGTCTCGTGTAGCAAAAGTATGTTCCGTCTGTAATATGAAATACATACGGAATATTACAACAGTGTCTTTTCTATGTTGTTATTACTGTTTTTGTGTTATTTGTTGTTATTACTTTGACACTGTTTTTATTATTGTTCTCGAATCGTGTGTAGGTATTTTTTATTGGATGAGACCGAAGGTCTCTTAAAAAAAAACTACACGGTCTCATCAAAAAAAAACTAAACACGATTCGAGAACACGATAACAACAAATAGAAAAACACACTGTTGTAATATTCCCTTTATTATATACCTTTAGGATGTGACATAAAGAAAATTCTCTTAAATAATTAAGACATAACCAACTTTCCGAAAAAAAAAACGAACGTCAATACACAAAAAAGTAGTCCGTGTTTAACGGTTCTCGACGAATACGGTTTTTTTTTTTTTTTTGGTACACGCCGAATACGGATTTTTTTTTTGTCGAGTTGTATAAGATAGCCAGATTTTCATCCATATCTTTTATAGGTATATAATAAAAGTAAATATATATTTTACATCAATTGCAAACTACAGTTTGGTCTGGTTGATTAACAAATTACCACACAATGACGCTTTTTGACGCTCTGTGAATATACGACCATGGAAAATTTGCGCGAAAATGACAAAATGCTTGTAACAAGTAATTTCTCCTTTTCTCAAAATGATTTTCATCCTCTTTGACACTCGATAATGCGAAATCGATGTATCAAATCGAGTGCTCACCAACTGAGTTAATGGGACTGACATGAAGAAATGATTTGTTATGTTTTCATTTTTATACTTTTCCGACCTTTGATTTTTAGTACACAGTTGACAAACCCACCCACCCACACACACACACACCAACATACCCAAGAGGCCGACCTTTCAATGAAAAAAGTTTCTTAAAGAGAGACAAAATGTTGTAAAAACATGTTGTCAAAAATATTTGTCAAGAGACCAACATTTTCTTTTCTGCTTAATGATAAAGGTAATATGGACATTTTTGCAAAAGAATCGACCAATCGCCGGCCCTACCCAATTACTCCGTTTGCCCTGCCCAGTAACTCCAACAGAAAGTTCTACGATTATAAACGGCGTTATTTTGTAACATTCTTTGCCAGTAACATGTAAAAAAATGGCTGGTTTGTGACATTAACGTCAAAACTACAGCTTGAATAAGCTGTGGCACGGCGTTTAAGTCGCAAAACCAGCAAAAAAATTTCATATAAATGGTTACAAATGTTCAAAGTTAACTTCCACTCTAAATGAATGTTTTAACCCATTCCAACTCAATCCCTCATTTTTTCGCCCCCAAGAAAAAAGCTTTGGAAATCATTGTGGAAAATGAAGAAATTGCTTGTATCAAGCAATTTCTTCATTATCAACAATGTTTTCTATCCAAAAAGACGAAAAAAATAAAAATTCCATCAACTTGAAATTGTCGTCTGAAGCTTCTTTGAATTTGGTCCAGTCTAAAATTTTGCTGTGTTGGAATGTTTTAATTGCTCGACTGATTATTTGCTTGATACTACGTGATCTATAACAAATAAATGACACATATAGGGATTAAGTGTAAGCACAAAAAATTAAAAAGATTAACAAAAATGAATATGAAACTGAAAAAAGAATCAGCATGAGAGACCACCGCTTCGATTTTAACGGCGTTATTTTGCAAAATTTATAGTCAGTAGCATGTTACAAACTGGTAGAACGGTTGGTTGGTGACCTAAACGTCGTACCTACAGCTTGAATAAGTTGTAGGTACGACGTTTAAGTCACCAAACCAACAAAAATGATTCACCAAAAATGGCGGCCAATGTCGGAGTTCAAACTGAGCTTTCAGTCTAAGTGAATGGCTTCATTGGTCGACTTATTATTTGACTGACAGTCGCGATTGGTCAATAAGATTATTCGACCTCTCTTTACAGGTCGCTTTAGAGAGTAGCCGCCTAACACATTTATTGTGACAGATGCAGAATCGGTTTGAATTTAATCCATAAATTATTGAAGAATTTTCACTTAATTCTGTGTTGTTTGAACATATTACATTAGTCTCATTTAGACGATTCTAATGAGTTCAAACAAGGTAAATGTCTCCCACCAATGGGTAGATAATCGTAGACCTATGTGGGATAGCAGCTGGAGGCTAGGAAAGGATGTGATGGCGATACTGGTGTGAGAAATACCAGGAATCCATTGTTAGGTGCTCCAGCCGCCGCGATATAACTGAAAGATTGTTGAAAGCGGCGTAAAACCCCATTCAAACAAACAAACAAATCAAACAAGGTAGGTTTCTTTTTCGACGACAATTTTCTTTCAGGTACATTTTTTCATTTTTCTGGGCTCTTTCTTCTGAAAAGGAAATTTTGATTTTGATCGCCTAATAGGGGTGTTCGCTTGAGAAAGATTGACTGGGTATTTAAACTAGTTGGGTGTTATTATAAATACACATACCGACGGGGATAGTTCGACCAACCACCTTGTCGGCCCATCCAGCGTAGTATTGCAACGTCTTTACGACGCCAGTGACGTCAATAAAAAACGCTTCTTTATAGGGCTTGCCGTTATCCAATGTCTCTAAACTCTGTAATTGGATAAAATTTTGACGGCTACAATAATTACATGTGACAAATATGAGAAGCAATTTCTGCTTTTCCCAAAAGGTCTTCTGATCTATGGTACTTTTTTTCTTTACTTTTTGTTTTCAAGTTTCTCCTTTACTACGAGACACCACCAGACAGCAAAATTAGTCAAAATTGAAAGGAGTTGCAGACTGCAACCTAACGTTTAAGATATTTTGGGAATTTATTCTACTTTCGGGCTTGTAACAAGCAATTTTTGTATTTTACACAACGTTATTCCCAGTTGTTTTTTTCTTGAGGGGCGTCCTGCAGAAGCGAATAGATTAAGGAAAAAAATGTGAAAAGCATTATTGTCATAGGAAAAGTGCTATATACAATCAATATCTCCCTTTGTCACATCTATTCAACCCTTTTGATATTTTCCCCAATATAACCAACCTAAAATTGTCTTCAGCAACTTCTTTCAATTTGGACCAATCTAAGCATGTTCTAGGCTTGTAAGTTTAAGCAATTTTGAACTCTAGTATACACCTTTCTTTCAATTTAGAGCACTAAAATTTTGACGTCTGGTTATATATTAATATAAAACTCGGTGTCTTGAATTTGAGTAGATAAAGAAGTCATTTACGCAAAGTTTTGTTTTCATTTCCGAAAAAAAAGACTTTAACTTGCGGTAAGGAATTTTATATGACCTACGTGCCGATAGTCAAATAAACCCGCTGAATATTTTTCGTTACACTAGTGTAAAAATGAGTTCGCAGACTATGACAATGCATTTTCTTCACCGCCGAAATGATGTCATAGCCCATGGAATGACGTCATAGCATATAAGATGACGTCATTTCACAAACGACGTTATATGTTTCGCGGAAAATCGTGTCGATGAATTCTATCATTTCTTTGAAATTTATTACAAAAAATAAGGTCCCGTTATAAATCGAATATTAAATTCGTGTTCATAATATAGTGGATAATCAACTGGTTATTTTTTATATGAAAATCTCTCACGATAATGCGTTGTTAGGAGGAGTTTTTCTAACGCTTAGCAACGTATTCGAGTTCTTCTTATTTTACTTTTTAAATTGATTTGTAGCCTAAGAAATTGAATGTAAGGTCACTGTGCATATCTCACTCTCCCTATACCCCGTTCGCCATTATTTCAACAGTTGTTGTAAAATATGTAGCTTATGTTTTAAAGTCTTATTAAAGTTGATTTTTTATGTAGAGGGTTTAGTCAAAAGCTTTCTTTATTTTAGATGTAACATTGACCATCTTAGCTATTAAAAAGGAGCGACCTTGCCCCCATGAAAAAGAAGTTGTTCCCGATTTTCTGAGTGAAAGTTGATATCATCACTAGTGAATGCTTATATTGCGCTTGCGTGAACTCTCGTTTTCGATTAAAGATTGGAAGATCTCCTATAGGGTTTGTATCCAGTCTACAGACCGATAAAAACCGATCTGTACCTTTTAGCTACAGCGATGGTACCAGTCTAATTTCTAGAAGGCATACTGCCGGTGAAACTTACTGCGAGATAGGCCCTGTCTCTCTCCACAAGATCTGCTAGTTTGTTCAACAGTATACCACGTGCACTGGCGTCCATTGATCGCCATGTTGATCCAAACTCGAAGGCCTTGGTCGCCGCTTCCACTGCTGCGTCTACATCTGCCTATTTCGAAGATAGAAAATAAAAATCGGTTGAGTTGGCCAAGATTTCGAAACGAAGTTTTGGTAGCCCAGGGACGAAAAACTGAGGGTGTTCGTTGGTTTATTTATCGTAGCTATTTTAGCTTTTGCAACATACGAGAGACGTTCCGAGTAAGTTGTTACGGGGGTATGGGGAGTGCAATAAAATACAAAACAGACCCCATAGGTTTTGCGACCTTTTTGTCTATATAAAATTACACATGTTTATGATTCTATAGCAGATCCCATCGACGGTGGCAACAAAATTCGTTGACACATGAACATTTTAGTTTTTCATTCTCATTCATACGTCCGTCTTTCGAGACAAAAATCCATAGGTCATGAAAGATGATTATTTTAGCTGTTTTTGCCAGAGTAGAGGCACCGTCTTTTGTCCACCTATGAAAAGATCGGTTGGTTTGGGTAAACCCATATCCGTTGGCAGTTCTTTAAAATATGAAGTCAAGGATAGATACGGGAAATAAAGCGTAAAACTTTACAACACATGCTGAACTCATGCATGGTGCACGGAGCATTTGAGCATGTGGATCATGAAGGTGTACCTTAAATGCTGTTCTCGTGTCGGACTAGTTTTTGTAAACAACAACACAAAACTACTTTCACCCTATACAACGACCTCTGCAAGGACATTCCGGAGAGATCACACCTGCTTGGACCTCCGCCTGGTTGTGTTGCGTGTGTATAACACCATAATTGTGGTCTTTTATTCGAAAGACATTTGATCAATCGCTATTGTCAATCAATTAATCAACCGACCAATCGAATAATTCATTCAGCGCGGAATTGAGCTTTGAACTCCAACATTGGCCACAATTTTGTGAAGCCTCATTGTTGGTTTGGCGACTTAAACGTAGTAACTACAGCTTATTCAATCTGTAGTTACGACGTTTAGGTCGCCAACCAGCTACACCATTATTTTGCTACAAGCTACTGCCAAATGACTGATTTATTTGATTGGTCGATCGAAAGTTCGAATGACAATCGAGGTACATCAACTGAGCCGCCTGTAACACATGTGTTGCGGGAGACGGAAATGATGTAATGAGTAGCGGTAATGGCCCCTTTTTGCATGACATGTCACGCTTAACGTCGATAAGAGTCAATTGCCCTTTTGAAGGACTTGTTGACCGAACAAGTCGACACGAATGCTTTTATACGTGTTAAGACGTGACTTGCAAAAAAAAACATTAGAATAAGGTTAAGCCGACCCTATACTTGAAAGACTTCAGCGACGCTAAAATATTACGCTCGCACAACTGCAAACTTTGAAATAAAAACTTTTGGAATATACTTTACTTACCATGGATTCCAACCAAAACATCCTGTCCGAGCAGCCCCATTTAGGTTTAAGATTATCTACCGATTCGTGGGAGTCACGTGTTGGTAAAAATATTTGATAGAGCAAAGGGTTACGTAGCTTTGCGAAACTCTAAAGAGTATCTTAAGTGCTTCGTCACACTCAGTACTCAGTGAAACATAAGGTCAACCTTGTCTTGCCCACTCCACTTGTATGGCAAGGTGAGGTTTTGTTGTTGTTGTTGCTGTTGTTGTTTTATTAGCTCGGCTGTTTTCGGTAAAAACCCCAGGTATTGCGATAGCCTTGGTGTCGTCGTTTTGGTCGTTGTTGTCGTTGTGCGAAAACTTTGACATTTTGTGATACCTCTGGTTCTACTAAAGGCATTCAATTGAAACTTGGCACAATTGTTCACTAGCAAAGGAGCAACCTAAACTATCAAGGGGGATAACTCTAGATTCATTTTGTCCACTATCAAGCACCCAACAGCCGAGCGTAGGCACCCGTAGACGGTGCTCTTGTTTGAATGGGGTTTACGCCACTTTTAACTGTATTTCAAAAATATCGCGGTTGCTAGGGCACCTTACCATGGATTCCTGGTATTTCTCACACCAGTACTATCACTACATCCTTTCCGAGCCTCCAGCTGCTCATCCCACTTAAGTTTACAATTACCCAACCATCGGTTGGAGACAAATGTCGGAAAGGATATTTGCCGCGACCGGGGATCTAACCAAGGACCTCATATGGCCGCGGTCTTGGTAAGGTTAAAAAGATGTAGGCTTACGATTGTTTTGGAAATATTTTTATTTGAAAATTAGATTCGTGTCTTGGCAATTTTAAATATGACCTTGTTAAGCACGGCTATTCGAAAAAAAAGGCGAGTGTATTAACCAATCCCCTCACAATCCCAAAAATTAGGAAAACAATGTATAAAATGCAGAAATTGTTTGTGACGAGCAAATTCTGCATTTTCTTCATTGCTTTATACCAGATAAAACTGATATATTTAACCAATTCCCACACAATGACGCTTTTTGACGCCTCTTAAGAAAAAGAAAATATCGGGAAAACATTGTGTAACATGAATAAATTGCTTTAACCAGGTATTTTTTTCCACAATGTCTTCTAGCCAGACAGTTGAATAAATCTTTACTTTCGTCACATTTAACTTGTCGTCTGCATCTCCTTTCAATTTAGATCAGTCTACGTTTGTGTCGTCTTGTATTGGGTTCAGCGCCTCGTCACACGCAGTACGTAGACAGTGACACATGATGCCAGTCTAGTCTTAATCACACCAATTTTGCCAGCTGGTAATGGGTTGAAATTCTATGAACTTGAGATTAGCGTCTGCAACTTCTTCAAATATGGCCAATTCTAATGTTTTGTTGTGTGGTTATCGGTTAAAGATAAATGATTTTAATATTTAGTTTCGTCTATCAAAACCAGGCATTCTGTTTGATCGAAAAAAAATACCCATAACTCCATGAACAAAAATTTGAGCACGCAGTTATTTTGTATACTTCCGCACAAAATAGTCCAATACAAAAAGGTATCAAAATTTTAAAAGTTTTTGCTTTTTTCGCTCGATGCTATAAAATTATAAGAAATGAAGAGAAAATATCTTCATCTCTTAACTGAGTATTGATGCTGGCGTCGGAATCGACATAATGCTTGGTTTCACGGGCAAATGCTACATATCCGCACCACTAGTTACAAGCGTAACTCCGAAACCCTACACAAGCCATTACAACCAAGGCAAATCACTCTTTTTAAGGAGTTTTGACCTTTTTAGACTTGATGTTTTAGTTAAACTTATATGTGTAAGTCCTTTCAAAATGTCACATCTCTTTAATCATTAAAAACTTTTGCTGTCAAAATTCAACTATCCTAGCAAAGTTTTATTTGTCTGAAATTCAATTTAGTTGAACATTTGCACTTTTTCGAGTTAGAAATTAACAGTTAATTTTACGTGCAAGTCAATGTATGCTGAATATAACATTTATACTATGGGTCTTTGTTACCTGTATAATTGATACAATCAAATGTTTTAGAATGATTAAAGGTAAACATATGACTCTGATGGTTGATATCTGTTTGAAAATGATTGCATGATGATAAATACCTTCCGAATTATTATTATTATTATCATTTTATTGGTGTTGGTGTTGGTGTTGTATGCATGTTGCATGTACATGGTAACAGTCCTATGACTGCATTTTAAACAAATAAAGTAATTTGAATTTAAATTTATGTCGTATCTTTCAAACAAATCGTTGATTTCTTTGAAACTTTGCACATGATTCTTGGATTTTGTTTGAACTCTCTTGGTAAAGAAATATTACTCTGGCATTCGATTAAGTAGAATAGGACCTCTTTTGACTGGGAAATGCCTGGATAATGTTTTTTGCAAGATGCGGTGTCTCTTTTGCTACAAAGATTATGATTTGAAACTTTTAACATGTGTTTATTGTCAAAAATTAAATGCCTACTCTATTTAAATTCATTACTCTGACATTCCCTTGGTAGCTTTTTGATATCTAATTGATGTTAACCCTTTCCCAGGCGATGATTTTTTTACAGTTCATAGAAAGATATTGCCTACAACAAATTAAGACTTATCTTAATTTAAAAACAAATAATTATTGTATAGCTTTTCCTGCAATTTTGCCCTCTGTCGATATCAAATTGCTGTTCCTATCCAGCACTGAGAATAGGCTAGCATTGCTGTGTACTGTGATATCTCGGGAACTTGACTTTGATTTAGTTGTTTTCAAACGCATGTCGAAATCAAATTGCTATTACTATCCAATAAAGCGTTGCTATCCACTGTTGTCCTCTTGCTTACTTTTAAACTTACCTTATCACCCTCTTGTATCTGACAGATTTCCTTTGCTGTAGTAGGATTGATAGTCGGAAATGTCTTACCACTTTTAGAATTCACCCATTCGTTGTTGATAAAAATCTGAAGAAAAAAATATCGAGAAAGATGTCTGTCCCGGAATTTGGAGAAGTGGATAAACTTTCGTAAAATTATGCGCGAAAGGAACCGAGAATGATCAGAGTGCGCACACGCTTTTTAAATGAAACTGTTTAAAATGTAGGTAGGTCTTTCTACCTAAATATAATAATTCTGATTTTTATAACACTGAAATAAATTTCAGCTGATCATCGATGGGCGACCAAGAGCTCGTACCTACAGCTCATTCTAGCTGGAGTCACGAGAGGGTTTGGTCGCCCACAAACGGTAATTAACGGAACACCGTTGTCAGTCAAAGATTCGACCGACCAATCATTATACCGGAAGCGAACTTTGAACTCCGGTATTGGATTAAGCACATTTTTTGGTTTAGGCACTTAAACGTCGTTACTAAAGCAACCCGTAGTTGGGACACTTAGAGCACGAATAAAGCATTTTAACCTTTTTGTTGCATGCTACTAACCACAAAAAAGCATGTTCAATTTCTTTGGGTCAATTGACCAGTCGCTGCCCCGCCCACTAACTCCTGTAGCTTCGCCCATCGTTTCCGTTGGGTAGTCCCGCTTCGAATTAAAACTGCGTTATTTTGCAAAATTTATGTCCAGGAGCATGTAACAAAAAGCAGAATAGTTGACTGACGACCTAAACGTCGTAAGTACAGTTTTAATTAGCCAGTTTTAGTCGCTAAACCAATAAAAATGTAACTCACAAACGGCGGCAAATGTCGGAGTTCAAAAATAAATTCAGCCCTGAATGAATGAATTGATTGGTGGATTGATTCCTTGATTGACAGCTGCGATTGGTCAATTGCGTGGTTTGCCATCCGTCAATTATGAACTGGTCAGTATTTACTTTACGCGCAATGGTAGCGCCTAGGACTCCTAACCAAAGGATCAAACGTTCCCGCAAGAATTTCAAATAAAGCATTGTCTCAAAATGTTCTTCGTAATTAACAATATTTTCTGTTCAAAAAGAGAAAGATTCTTGAAATTCTGTCAACTAAAAATGGTCGTCTGCAACTTTTTTTTCAATTATGAGCGGTCTAAAATTGCGTCGTCTTGTAAGTGGTGAAACAAGCATCATAACATTATACTTAAGCCATTGAAAATATAAACTCTGTAAAAAAAAGAAAGTTTGATAAAAGCGAGGGTAGACAATAATATTTAAAGTTAAGGTCACAGTCACGAGCTATAAGTTAAAAGTCCGTTTTCTAGTGGTATGACGCTTGACTCTAGATCGGAGGATCTAGGATTCGAATCCCGCCCACGACATGGGATTTTTCGGAGAAAAAAAATAACTCTTTGGTGGACCTCACCACCTAGATGAATAAATGGGCACACGTGAGTGTAATCGGTCAATTCACTGTTGCTGCCACCTTCGACGTGTGTCGAGAGTCGTTTGAGCATGCATTCACATATTAAGAGAATGAATAAACTCACAATTCTGACTTTACAGTGCTGTTAAAGCATGTTGTTATTAAGATAAATTTCGCAACATATTGTTAAAGACATGTTTATACCCCTCCAAATAAATACTCAACACAAAAAGATAGTCTAGCTGGTAAATCATGGCAAGTAAGCCCATTCCCACACAATAAAATTTTAGATTGTTTCAAATTGAAAGGAACTGCAGACGACAAATTAAGTTTTATGGAATTTTAGATTTTTTCAAATTTCTTTGTAGAAAATAATGTGTAAAATGAAGACATTTATGGTATTAGGTTTCAGCTTAAGTCAATCTATGAAATAATCTTTAACGCAATTTCAGCTCACATAAAAACAGAATGATTCTGAATAAAACGTGCAATTGCTGCTTGGTGTCAAAAATTGATCAGGTGTCTGAAGATTTTTCAACCAGTGTGCTCATTTCAAGACAATTAAAATCAAAGTACTGAAAGTACTGTTAGCTAGCAAAGCATAGTTTTGTTAAATTATCTTCTTTGCTGAAGGTTATCATGAGTTAACCAATTACAACATGACAAAATTTTAGACTGGTTCACATTAAAAGAAGAAAACAATTTCAAGTTGGTTGAATTTAGAAAATATTTCCTTTGTTTGTAGAAAACACTGTGGACAATGAAGAAATTGCTTGTAACAAGCAATTTCTTCATTGTCCACAAGGTTTTCCGAAGATTTTTCCTGTGGAAAGCTTTTTCCTCGAGATACTTAAAATGGGGCATTGCGTGGGAATTGGTTAAATAGCATGCATTTGAACGAGTTCTCCACAATTTGAATAGAGTTTGCAATATTCCTTAAATACATAATAACTAATTTATATGGCGTAGGCATACGATGGTTTTAGCGGTTAAGCCTCCAGTGACAGTTCGCACTCGTTGAACTTTGAGAATACCTCAAAATGGTGTCTGTTGACTTAGACTATCAAAGCTGGTCTTTTTTAGCTAAAAAAATTCTTTATGATAGGAAACTCATTCCGAACAAAGTATCAAAGTCTCGGGTTGTGTTTCTTTTCGACCTTAAGTATTCTCATTTTTGACAAGAGTTTCCAGTCTACCTGGTGCAAAAGCAAAGACGTTATTTCAGGACAATCAAAAACAAAATCAAACACATTCGAAGTCCTACTAAATTCATATCGTCCGTTTAATTCTCAAACCTCGTAACTACAGCTTAAACCAATCTATAGTTATGGGTTTTAGAATAAAACCGATGATTTGCATTATTTTTCATTTTCTGATTTTTACCATTACTACTTGATGCCAGGTCACTATAGCAAGATCAAGTTCGTATAAATATTGACATTCCTTTTGGAAAAGATAAAAGATCATCGTCGTCGTTCTAATACTTCGTGACTACAACTTGATTCAAGCTGCAGCTACGAGGTTTTAGAATGACAAC
This sequence comes from Fragum fragum, assembly GCA_946902895.1. NCBI lineage: Eukaryota > Metazoa > Mollusca > Bivalvia > Cardiida > Cardiidae > Fragum > Fragum fragum. Next base: position 23,300,722 of record OX336383.1, on the reverse strand, counting down.
AACGGTATATTGTTCAAGGGCATATTTTAAGATATTTGACATATCACGCGAAAAGGGACTTTCCAGTTGGTCCGCGAAACAAATATTCTGAAAAGAAATAAAGTCTAGCTGGCATCTATTTATAAAACCGAACTCAGTGTTGGAGTCAGTCGGAGAGCACAGCGATCCGTTATTTGAAGCCTAAATATCCGCTTCATCGCTGAATACTTCGTAAAACACCAGGCTCCGTCAACCTTATAAATTCACAACTTGTTAACAACATTGATATCGAAATGAACCCAAATGTTTGTTCTAATGACAAATAGACATAAAATGTTTGACCCCGAACACTGAGATAAAAGAGAAAATAAATTCAGCTGTAAAACTAAAGAAGACATGTCACTCAAACAAATCAGCATTTGAGAATTTCTGTCATTATCAATATCATCATTATCATTAATTGTTATTGCTGTAATTGTTGTTTTGTTGTTGTTGTTGTCGTCGTTGATAAGTTATTTATATGTTCGTTTGATAGTTAATGCAGTTGTAGACGATACATTGCACTCCTTATTGCTTCACTTATTTTCTACATTGTTTAAGGCTCTAGGGCTCTTGTAGGGACACAATTCCCCACCAAAAGGAATCCTGAAAATTGTTTACTAATACGTTCAGTATAGCTCACAAGTCCGGTATGAAAAGAATTGAAAACGAAAATAGATATTGCCAACACAAAATGATTTTGAGATTTTTCTGTCCGGCAAAGCTTTTACAACGTTGGTCTGAGACACCTTCTGAACATATTGATAAAGAGGTCTGTATACAATTTTAACGAAGATTTCAGGAATTATTGTGGTGAGAAATCCTGGTCCTTAGAAGAGGGCCGTACAGCCTTTAAGTCATTAAAGTCCTGGTTACACTTGGGCCAATTCAACACCCAAAACCCATTGTAATCTCCAAATAAGGATTTATTTGAGTGGAGCATTGTCTCTCTCATCTAGTTTTGGTTGTGTTGGTTTTGTTGGGTTTTTTTTGTTTGTTTTTTTGGTTTTTTTGGGGGTTTTTTTTGGGGGGGGGTTGTTGTTGTTGTTGTTGTTGTTGTTTGTGTTTGTTTGGTTTTTTTTTAATAAAATGGTCGGCGGAACACTTTACCCATTCCCACACAGTGACGCTTTTTGATACCCCACAAGTAAAACAATTGGGAAAACATTGTGGAAAATGGAGAAATTTCTCACAACAAGAAAGGTCCACAAGCTTATGATGTATGCTATATATCAAAGTTCTAGACCTTCTAGGTCAAGTTGCAAAGAAAATTTAATGGATTTCGTTTCTCTTAGAATTTTATAATGGGGATTACTAAAGAAATGTCACTTAAGATTTTTGCTGAAATGTGCGTTTTGGCCTTTGAGATGATGACGTTATAAGAATTATTCGTTAATTTAGATAAAGGTCTTAATCCCCGCAGTGGGTTCCTCCTTTTGTGACCAAGGGATCATGATTTCAGACACAATTTATTTTCAAATAGATCCTGCCAATTATAAAGGATTTAGGCCTTCTGAATCGGGGGAACTATATCAGTAATTGACCAATCGCTTTTCCCGCCCACTGACTTACTAGGCACCCCCCCCCCCCCCCATTAACCCCAACGGGAAATTCTGCTTCAATTTTGAAGGGCGTTTTTTTGCAAAATTATGGCCAGAAGCATGTAACAAAAAAGTAGAAGGGTTTGTTGGCGACCTAAATGCGTAACTATAGCTTGAATTAGCCCTAGTATCGTCGTTTAAGTCGCCAAACAAACAAAAAAGTTAACAAAATGGCGGTCAATGTAGGATTTCAAAACTTACTTCTGGTCAAAGTGAGTGATTTGATTGGTCGACTGAATATTTGATTAAAACCCGCGATCGGGAAATTGGCTTTAACAACATAGCCAGTGCACGCCCGGTAATCTCGGGCTCCATCTCTTTTTGGAGAACAGTGCAAAAAGGAGACAATGATACTTCCGATGTGGAGCCAAGGACCGGAACTGAACAGAAAAGGTAAATAAAACAGTGCACCTCGCCTACAATTTGATCTCCTATTAACCTATCATACATTTTCCCAAAACGTCCAGAGTTTCATACCACATAGAAATGATTATGTTATCCGTTGGCGGTGATAGATTTCAAAAATAATTCCGTTTGTGAATAGAAACTTGAATCAAAATTTGGACATCGGACCCGATCAAACACGAAAATGCGTGTTGAAATCGTTCAAATCCATGTAATCAACATTTCTGAAAGATTTAAGTGGCAATGACTGTGAAAAGAATGATAACGTGTTGATATACAATAATGTTACCACAAAGAACTGCGTTTTTCTACCCCTTTTGCAGATTTTCTCAGATGAGAAGGAGACCAGGATGCGGTGCGGGAGACAAGGTTCAGAGGGAGAGGCGATGCATATATAAATGCACTGTAAAACCCCTAATAGAACCCCACACTCTTATGTAACCCTAGCCCCTCTTCGGACGTCAAAGCCGACCCTTTTTGTATGATTTTCGGAAAACTTATAACCTGTAATAAACCCCAATCCCACACAAACAAATCAATGCCACAATGAATTCAATAGAGGGCGAATGTAACTGTTCTGAACCAAATGTCCCCTTTTGTGATGGTTCAATGCTTAGATAATTGGTTTGCTTAAAGTTTTTTTCTTTATATTTAGAAGGCGCTTATCCTAGATTATGTCAAAAGGTAAAAAACTTCACTGCTTAAGTTAATAACACCGTGAAATTGACATTTTTTTCAATGATTTGGGAATGATTTCGGAATGAAATTGAATGAGTGGGAGGAGCGAGATTTGAATTAAATTAAAAGTATGTAATCCAAGATCACTAATTTCGTCCAATTTGCGATATTCTTACCTCCTTTTATAAAAATATACGTGATTTTGTGTTCGATGTGTCTTCACGGACCAACCAGACGCTTTAAAACCCACAACTGCTAGTAAAAATTGTGGAAAATTGTTATCGATTTGAATGAAATGCTGCGCATTTTGGACGGTTTTTAAACATTTTTGAACTATTTTGAGCGTTTATTAATGGTTTGAGTGAGTGTTTGGAATGAATGATTGGAGCGCTGTGTGACTCCTTCCGCTATACATATTTCTAAGAACCTAGCGTATTTTTCAAACTTTGTGATGACCTGAATTCTCAAATTAGCTATTTGATTTTCTTTGAAAATGTTTCGTTAGAAAAGATTTACAAAAATTATTACGCGTTCACTTTATATTCACCATTGTGGCCCGGTAAGTCAGTTTGGAGAAAGGAAAAAAAAATAGAGCAGATATAAATATGGCTGTTCTAGAGAGTCTGAGAGACACATTTACTGTTTAAAAGGGAAAGAAAAGGTGTCCTGTAATATGCATAAAGTTACAGACCTAGAAAATCATTCACTGTATTCTATATATGCATCGCCTCTCCCTCTGAATCTTGTCTCCCGCACCGCATCCTGGTCTCCTTTTCATCGGAGAAAATCCGCAAAAGGGGTAGGAAAACGCAGTTCTTTGTGGTAACATTATTGTATATCAACACGTTATCATTTATTTCACAGTTATTGCCGCTTAAATTTTTTAGAACTGTTGATTACATGAATTTGAACGATTTCAACACGCATTTTCGTGTTTGATCGGGTCCGATGTTCAAACTTTGATTCAAGTTTCTATTCACAAACGGAATTATTTTCTAAATCTATCACCGCCAACGGATAATATAATTATTTCTATGTGGTATGAAACCCTTGACGTTTTGGAAAAAATTATAATAGGTTAATAGGAGATCAAATTGTACGCGAGGAGCACCGTTTTATTTACCTTTTCTGTTCAGTTCCGGTCCTTGGCTCCATATCGGAAGTATCATTGTCTCCATTTTGCACTGTTCTCCAAAAAGAGATGGAGCCCGAGATTACCGGGCGTGCAGTGGCTATGTTGTTTAAGCCGATTGGCGTCTATCAACCTCTTATAGAGTGTCTCGCTTTCTAAGCTTCAAACTTTCAGCCTATTTACATGCTTTTTGCTTACTTTTAAAACTTTATCAGGCTAACCAAACAAAATGTAGTATGCCTCTCAAAGCACTTCCCAGCTAGCGAAATCAAAGTACTGAAAGTACTGAAAGCTAGCAAAGCATAGTTTTGTTACGTATTCTCTTTTGCCAAAGTTATCATCATAAATAAACGAGGTTAGAGTAACCTAACAGTTAACCTATTTAGTCATGACAAAATCTTAGACTGGTTCTAATTGAAAGAAGTTTCGGACGACAAATTCAAGCTGGTTGAATTTAGTAAATATTACCATTGTTTGGTAGAAAACAATGTGGACAATGAGGACAAGCAATTTCTTCATTGTCCCCAATGTTTTCCAAAGCTTTTTTTTTTTTTCTTGAGAAGCTTAAAAAGCGGAATCGAGTGGGAAGGGGTTAAATAGTTCTTGACAATTTGAATAGAGTTTGCAATATTCCTGAAATACACAAGAACTATTTTTTATGGCGTATGCATTCAATGGATTTAGTGGTTAAGCCTCCAGTGGCAGTTTGTACTCGTTGAACTTTGAGACGACCTCAAAATTCTGTCTGTTAACTTAAAACATGAGAACCAATCAAGCAACTTTGCAACTTGGTAACCAAGAGAGAGCTGTAGCTTTTGTTGTTCGTTTTTTAAGGAAAACTCCAGAAAGGTGAGGTTTCGGTGCGCGAGACGTTGATATTTAACAAAATATCTATTGAGAGTAATGTTAAACAACAGAAATCATAACATCTTACCTGAGTATATTTGATTTCAGGATTTTTGACAGGCGGGGGAGGATCTGGCATCATCATCTTGATCGTTTATCTGGTTGGAATCTAGCGGTGGTTTAAACTGAAATGTAACAAACCGAACATAATGTATACATATAAATGACGTCAAAAATAAGGTTTTTTTCGCTTTCGAGTGAAGTTCAAACGTCGTTATTTTAAAAAGGATCTACAACTCCAAAATACTAGAAGATATACGATTTAAGGCCACTAGTTCAGAACATGCCCTTTTGTATTCTACCAAATGTTATTTTTGTTTGTTTTGTTTTGTTTTCCTGCTTGTTTGTTGTGTGTGTGTTTTTGGTTTTTTTTTTTTTGTTGTTGTTGTTTTTTTTTTTGTTTTTTTTTTTTGTTTTTTTTTTATTTTTTTTTATTTTTGTCAACATATGTTATAGAATAACATGTCTCAGAGTTTTAAACAATTTTCAAGTTACTTTTCCACTCTAGTTTTTTGTGTCAGAGTTATCTTCCCATGAGTGGTAAACGCTACCTTCAGTGAAAAGGGGTATATGAACGATATTTTCTACGATTATCCGTCAAAGTTTTGTTAAATAATGTTAATTATCGTAATCTAGGTTCATTTTAAAACAAGAAGATATCATTTCACCCATTCCCACACAAGCTCTCCTTTGTACGCCCCTCAAGAAAACAGCTAGCTTTTGATAGCATTGTGGAAAATGAAGAAATTGCTCCCATTAAAAAAATATAATTGTTGTCTTGACTTCTTTCAATTGGAACCAGTCCAAACTTTTCTGTCTCTTAGCAGGTTTTAAGATAGATGCTATAAAGGTCTCATGGTTTGTATTTCTTCAACACCTTTATTGTGGTCTAAATATTCAAAATATGGCGATTTTAAGGACCTTCAGTCCTTTGATTATTTACCTGAAATACAGGCTTTTATAGGATGTCCATTTACATACCCTCATCATTTCAACCTTTTGTTAATTTTTAGCTCTGCTGCCGGGGTTTTGTCATAGCCTTGGTGTCGTCGTTGTTGTTGTCGTCGTCATCTTTTGATCTCTCTCTCATTATTGGAGCCATTCATTTCAAACTTGGTATATATGCTCACTACCCACAGCCGAGTGTTGGCACCTGCCTGCGGTGCTCATGTTTTACCCATGATATGAATTTCAATAGGTTGTTTCTTTTACCCATAATATTATTTTCAATAGATTGTTTCTTTGCCTTCACCTTTTAACACATTATTTTCATTCACCTATGGTCTTTCTAAACCCATTTCCCACACTGTGACGCTTTTAAACGCTAAAAGAAGAAAAAGGCTTTGGAAAACATTGTGGAACAAGCATTTTTTTCATTATCTACAATTTTTTTCTAGCCCAAAAGTACAAAAAATCTAAAATTTGGTAAGCTTTTAAATTGTCGGCTGCAACTCCTTTCCATTTGGACCATTCTAATTTTTTGTCGTGTTCGAATGGGTTAAGAGTCCAAAATATGAATAACTATGTAACTTGATGCGTGTATCATATATCTTTTGTTACAGGTTAACAGAATTTTTTTATACCTGTGCATCTACAGTAGAGTGTAGCAAAAAAACTGCCTACTCTTAAAACCCTCATATATCAAGTTTTGAAATTAAATATTATATAAGTATTGTTGTGTATGTAATTTTTGAAATATATGTCTTCTGTTATATTTTTTTTACCTAAGACATAGGTTACAATCACGTGTTATTTTTAGCTCATTGGAGCACAAAATTCTCTCAGTGAGCTATTGTGATCAGTCATTGTGCAGCATCTGTCCGTATGTCTGTCTATCTGTCCTTCCATCCATCTATCCATCAGTCCATCCATTCACATTGAAAAAAATCTTCTTCTTCTCCTATACTAACTATAAAATGTCAACCAAATTTCACAGAAACTATCCTTAGGTCATGCTCTTTCAAAATACTTCGAAAAATTTCCCTTGAACTATTTCCTCTTTATACTACAATACATGTCGCAAGTTATGGTAAGTAATGAAAACTCAATTTTGTCCATACTTGTAAAGACAAAAATCACATTTCATCACTCACTACAACTTGTGCATCTATGCATCAATTTCGACCTAACTCCACACAAACAATACTTACCTAGCTTTTTCCCCACATTCCTCAAAGATTTTCAATTTTATGAATGTCATGGCTTCATTGAGCTTAAGTTATTCTCCAAATGCCAACCCGGTTAGGTCAGCCAGTAATACATGGCTCTCAATCCTTTGGTTTTAGGATTAATCATCATCTCAGCAAACTCTCATGTGACATTTGCAAAAGTTATTGTTGCATGCTTCATTTATCTTCAACTAAATCATAACAAGTACATGTATGCCTAACTTGGATGGGCCGCACGTAGCTCAGATGAAATGTTTGTCGTACTGGTGTAAAAAACAACAGAAAGTAGTTTCTAGATGCACCAACCACCACAATATAACTGAATACTGGTGGAAATCACACTTAATCTCATTCAATGAAAAAACACATATTTCAGAATGATAATTTGTCACTCATGCATATAGAAACATGGAAACAAATTTATTTCAATTCGTCCCAAATATAGGGTTAGTGTAATTCAAGAAGTATTACACAAGTAACATATTTCGTAAAAAAAATTTTTTTTCATTCACTGAAAGTGTCAATTTCCCTTCTTGTTTAAAAATATAATTACAATTCCATTATTTTCCTATGGTAGAATTCAGGCCAGTATAGTGAATCAAACTTATGTACCTCTAGTGTTCATACATGTCAAACAACAGTATTAGCAACTTATTTTAGCTCACCTGATCTAAATAAAATAATGACGGTATTTCTTTAAAACTTTGCCTTTTTGAACTTTTAGTTTTGCTGTTACGCATGGGAAGGTACTCCAACTTTTGTTAATTTTATTTTATTTAAAGTTTATTGCCATTGGCTTTTTCATTTTTGTCCAGCCCACGTTCGGTGAGCGAGACATGGTTGTCACAATGACAACTCGGTGTGGGTGCATTTGGGCATCTGTTGGCCACTCAGTCCGTCCGGTTTTATCTGGACAATTACAACTACATTTATCGATGAATTTCGAAATAACTAATTTGGCATAAATTGTTAAGCTAATGTGATCTCACCTTGTTCGCTTTCGTGCAGTTGTCAATGTTGTTGTAGGTGTTTGCATGACATATTTTATAAGTCATAGTGTATTACTATTCAATATATGCACTTGCATGTTCATGTGTGTGTTCAAAAGCACTAGAGCAATCCGTTCTATTAAAACTCGGAACTCTAGAAGCATTTTCCTGAGAAATTATGCTTCTCTTTTAACTTGGACCTAAGATATTTTCAATATATAAGCTGTCAACTATATCCATTGTAAATTAGTCAGTGCATGTAACTGAACATTTTTACGACCAACTCGAATCAATTCTTTCACGGATAATGGATACCACTGTCTGTCTGTCTCAAGATATTGATTTTTAAGGGCGACACAATTCACTTTGCTGTACATTACAGCAATTGTTTACTTGTATTTTTTGTTACATACTACTTGCCATAACTTTTGCAAGATTGTTTGCCGTTTGATATTTAGATATCTAATATGAGTGTCGGAGTTCAAATATCTCTTCCGGTTATAATAAATGATTCAATTGGTCAATCAGTTTGATGGGGGTAAGATGATATACGGAAATTTTCCCTTATTTGCATGGAAAGGTATCCTACTTTTTCATTATTAGAGTGAGGTCTTGAAAATATTAAAAATTCATTGCACGAATGTCGGAGTTCAAATTTCTATTCCGATTATAATAAATGATTCAATTAGTCAATCAGTTTGATGGGGGGTAAGATGATATACGGAAATTTTCCCTGATATGCATGGTAAGGTATCCTACTTTTCATTATTAGAGTGAGGTCTTGAAAATATTAAAAATTCATTGCACGAATGTTGGAGTTCAAATCTCTCTTCCGGTTATAATAGATGATTCAATTGGTCAACCAGTTTGATGGGGGGTAAGATAATATACGGAAATTTCTCTTATTTGTATGGAAAGGTATCCTACTTTTTTATGATTAGAGTGAGGTCTTAAAAATATGAAAAATTCATTGCACGAATTTTTTTTTTGAAATCTAGAAATAAGTCTTCAATCAACTTGTAGCGTTATTCAGCTTTGACATGTCGGTATTTTCATCTAAATTATTAAGGTTCACAGTTTTAAAAAAGATGTACTCTTCAGACACAATAGAGCGCCAGGTTCATGAATCAGCATGGATAAAAATATGCAGACGGTACAGCCATTTGGTTGCAACGTAAAGGACGCGCAATTCTATTTAACGTTACTTGACGTCTGATTAAGCGCGGGAACGTCAAAGTCGCACAAACGTTACCATACGACGTTGACGTCATATCCTCTATTAGATAAAACAAAATGGCTTTAATGAGTGTTCGTAAAATTATGTTCTAGATAAAGGATTTATTTTCTTTTTCTTGATAAAGGCATTTTTGCCGAAATATTGAAAATAAGAGTGATTTTGTATAGTATTTTCTGACGTCGTCGGGCGTGACCGACTATCCGACAATTGACCAAACGCGGCTGTCAATCAAATAATCAGTCGACTGATAAGATCATTATTTTAGACTACAACAATCGCCGCATTTTTGAGAAGCATTTTTGTTGGTATGCCGACTTAAACGTCGTAACTACAGCTTACTTAAGCTATAGTTACGACGTTTATGTCGACAAAGAACCATTCTACTTTCTGTTAACATGATACTGGCCATAAGTTTTGCCAAATAACGCCGTTTAAAGTCGAAATAGATATTCCTGTCGAAATCAATGGGCGGGGCTAACGGAGTAATTAGGTGGAGCCATAGATACGTCGAATTATTCTTACCAGATAACTTAATTTTAGACTAGCCGAATTTGAAAAAAGGGGATTCTGACAATATTCAAAGTTGATAAAAATCAAAAAAAGCAAGGGGACATATCGATTGTTCAGCGCGAAATGGTTGTAACAGCTCATATGTCTATAGGCAGTTCGACTGTTTCGCTCTGAACCATCGATATATGATGCAAAACAAATTGGGACAATAATAAATTGCTTTTTAAAGGTGCAATCCGTTATTTGCTACAATTCTCTCTCCATTCGGTTATTGTTAAAACGTGTACTTATACAGTAAGCGGTCAAACAACTTAGATCAAAGGTTTCAGCGACATAATTAGAGACCCATTTAACTCTCACATCAAAGTCAGTGTTCTTATTGATAACTTGTATTAGAAGAAATGACGTGTGTAAATCTACCATTCCATGAATTGATATGCATAATATGTATACTGATTATAGCCTCTTTGACTTTTCTTCTTCTAAATGTGTCTGCAATGTACTAGTTGAAAGGCGGTTAGTCATTTTGTCAATGGTGCAGAAGTGGATTTTTTTTAAATAAAGCCCCGGTTATTGAACTAACTGGCAGATTGCAAGTTATACCTTCTTACAGCCGACATGGCAGTTAAGACTGAGGTATCATACGGTATCTTTTGTAAATCTCGTGGTCTCAGAAATACGCAAAATAAAAATGATGTTTGGCGACCAGAACGTCGTAACGTTTTTCCTGTGACGCCATATTGCATTTACTTCCCCAAATGCAGTGATTATAGTCTGTTTGGTTCCTTGACAAGAACAACTCAAACTCAACGTATGTTATGTTACCTGGTACTTTATTTTCGTCACCGGAACGCCTCGGAGGCAACGTATATTATGTTACCTAGTAGTTCATTTCCGTCTCTGCAATATATTACCGTAACGGAAGTAAATCCTCAAGTCGGAATGTGAATTGTAATGGGATTTATACCATGATATGAGGCGTTGCAATACATTTCTTACCATGACCTCGGCCTAAGGATTAAATCTGCAGTGGCTTAGCGCAATGGTAACGCGTGGGTCTCCTAGTTAATGGGTCCCGGGTCGATCCCCGGCCTAGCCGAATATTCTTTCCTACATTTGTCTCCGACTTATGGATAGATAATCGTAAAGCTAAGTTGGATGAGCAGCTGGAAGTTCGAAAAGTGATAGATACCAGGAATCCGTGGTTAGGTACTCAAGCCGTCGCGATATGATTGAAATACTGTTGATAGTGGCGTTAAAACCCATTCAATCAATAAAGGATTAGACCGATCTGGATTTAGGAGTTATGCAAAGAAATGCATACATGGTTACGATACATCAGAAGTACTCATACTTTAATACGCAGTATTATACAATAAAAAGTTCATTCCTCTTTTCATGTCTTACTTTCTCGTTACTGGGAAATTTAGAATCTATTAAGAGGAATCGTGAGAATTCATGTTATCGTAGCACAGTCAAGCTTTACAATTTCCTGCTTTCCTAAAGGACGGACGACAGACGGCTACCGAACTAACATCGGGCAGAAAACCGGACGGCCCCGCGACGGACGACAGTCGACCACCGGACGAAAATCGGGAAGAAAACCGAACGGTCCCACGACGGACGACAGTCGTCTACCGGACTAATATCGGGTAGAAAACTGTACCGCTCCAGGACGGACGACAGTCGGCTACCGAACTAACATCGGGCAGAAAACCGGACGGCCCAACGACGGACGACAGTCGACTACCGGACTAACATCGGGTAGAAAACTGAACGGCCCGAGGACGGACGACAGTCGACTACCGGACGAACATTGAGCAGTAACGGAGCCTTGACGGAAATCATTCTTACTTTGAGCTTCCGTCAGGTCACCGAGCGATAGCCGTACGAATAAAGCTAGCATTTCAGTACAACCATTCGAATCGACCAGACACTTATGGGAAGAAAAGCTCAATTTCTGGGGGGGGGGGGGGGGATTAACCTATTCCCACGCAATAATGCTTTGTGAGGACATGGAAAGTAAGATTTGGGAAAACATTGTGAAAAATGTGAATTTTTCTACCATCAAGCAATATCTTCATTTTCCACAATATTTTCTACCCAGGAAGATGAAAACAGTTAGCTTAACGCTTTCGTTGCAATAAAATTAAAATAATTAGTATAAACTAAAAAATTTAAAATTTCATTCATTTTGATTTTTGTCTGAAACTCAATTAGGACAGTTTTGGTCGTCTTGGAATTTAACCCTAAATACACAACACACGAGGCCAACAACGAGCAGTCCAGTCACAAGTTAGCGAGAAACAGGGTGATGATGAGACCAGAGGAGTGCAGTTGGGTTGTTTTTGCTTTGTTTTTTAACGCTTTGAAGTTTAACGCCCGTTTTAACAATTTTTCAGTCATATAGCGGCGGCTGGAGTACCTAATAATGGATCCCTCGTATATCTCGCACCTACCCTTGAGTACATCCTTTCCTAGCCTACAGATGCTATCCCTCTTAAGGGTTACAATACGATTATCAACCCGTTGCTGAGAGTCAGAAAGGATAAGTGTCGCCGCCGGGGATCGAACCCATGGCACCCCATGATTGAAGATTGGAGACTGCGCTATGACGTTAGCGGAAAGGACTGGAGTTGGAGAAGATAGAAGTCTTTTTGAAGAAAGACCATAAAGCCTGTAATCTCTATGGGACAAGGAGAAGTCTCGACTGATCTCGTGTCGTTGTGTCATCTTCACTTTAAAACTGATGAGTCACAATGAATATCCGCTTTTATTAGCTAGCAAAGCGTTAGCTAGCTTTGATAGCTTAATTAAACAGACAAAAGTTCGAGGTCATCTCAGAGTTCAACGAGAGCAAACTGCCACTGGAGGCTCAACGACTAAATCAATTGAATGCCTATGCCATAACAAGTAGTTCTTATTTCGGGAAAATTGAGAACTCTGCCAATGCTTTTTATGGCCTGATGAATTCAACTTTATTCAAATTGTAGACCACTTCTTCAAAAGCATCGTATTTAATCAAATCCCACTAAGTTGCGCTTATGAAACATCTCAAGAAAGTAGCTTTGAAAACATTGTGGACAATGAAGAAATTACTTGTAGCAAGCAATTTCTTCATTGTCCACACTGTTTCCTACCACACAAGACAAGATTTTTCTAAATTCCAGTAAGCTTGATAACCTTTTACAAAGAAGATTAATCAATAAAATCATGCTTTGCTAGCTTACAGTACTTTCCGTACTGTGATAAAATAATACCAAGATAATATCAACTTGTACATTTGCATTCCGTTTGCCCTCAGAAAAGGAGTCGCTGCTGCCAGGCGTTCCGACGGTAATAGTACGGTGCCCAGACCATGATTCATAATCAGGCGGTACCCATCCGGGCTCAGCTCTACCTCCGTTCGGTGCCACAACGGTGGCAGTTCGGTCACCGTACGAATTTTAAATGCAAGTTTCCATAAAAACCTCTTGACTTCAACCGATTTCTTTGGCTTTGTAAGGTCACTAGACATGCGCATTAAATCGTCTGGTCGCAGTTCTATTATAACTTTTACGGACGGGTTATTGAATTTGAACTGTCGACTTTCAAAAAGACAAATTACGGAAATCAATCAAGTAATCAGTCGATCAATTAAAGTATTCTTTTAGACTGGAATTTTGAACTCTACCATTTATGTGGACTGTTTTTGTTGGTTTGGCGACTTATACGTCTTAACTACAACTTATTGTAGCTGTATTTACGACCTTTAGGTCGCCAACCAATCATTCTACTTTTTATTGCATGCTTCTGGCCGTACACTTTGCAAAATAACGCCCTTAACGGAACTTCCTATCGCAGTCCATGTGCGTTAAATTTGTCAACAGAGTAAGTGAACGTGGCCAGCGATTGAACAGTTGAACTACCATCATACGTCCAGTCGCTATAAGATTGTGTCAAAATCTCAAGAAAAATCTTGCTGTCCGGTGGCAGTTTGTTTTGGTGACCGAGTTCTTACAGGCCAAACTTTTTTTTTCTTCAAAATAACGGCGGATAATATCTAAATTGAACTTCCTGTCGGAGTTCAGTGGGCGTGGTCAGCGATCCGTCAATGGAAAAGGCTTTCACTTTTTTCCATCTACGGTGGCTTAAGCAAAGCAGTGGTGTGGAATTCCCATGCCCGACATGTCCGACACGGGCTTTTCTACCTGCGGGCAAGTACATTTTTCGAGGCTACTTTTTCGTGGACAAGTAAATATCGGGGCAATTCTTGGAATGGTACTAAATAGAAAGAAGAGATTTATGAGCGTAATGTTTGTATCAAAGGCTAGAAAATGTTGTTTTTAATGAAGAAAATGCTGAGTTGCAGCATTTTCTTCTTTCAAAATAATGTTTTCATAAAATTTATCTTTTCTTTTCACGGGCAAGACCATTTTGATCCTGGACAAGTAGAAAATCACATTTACTTGATGGACAAGTACAGAAAATACTTAATTCCACATCCCTGCAAAGACCAAATTTCGCTTGTTAAATAATTATTCGAAATTATTGGTAACAACACGCCTTTAATTAATATAAAATCTGTGATCTAGATTTTTTGAAAATAGCAATTACGTAACTACGGTAACTGTAATACCTGAATGATGATTATACCTCAATGATCTAAAAAATTTTACATTCTCCCTGTTATCTAATACATTGTGTATCTTAAATTTCACATTTTTTGTATAAAAAGAGACAACTTTACGGGGCATCTTGAAACGTTCCTTTTTCGTGTATTTTCAGCAATCATTTTCAAATATCGACTTTCACTTAATTTACAAAAAATTCAAAATAGTGTCACGCTTAGTTAAGCGATCAATAAATTCATGAATAAAAAGACAAATAAATCAAAATGAGTAAATAAGTGAACTATATAAATAAGAATCAATGCGTGAAGACTAGTCTACTTCGCTGGCCCCGCCCGGTGACTCCGCTGGCCCCGCCCACTGACTTCGCTGGTCCCACCAACTTACTCCGATGGCCCCGCCTACTGACTCCGCTGGTCACATGCACTGACTTTTGGAGAAAGTCCAACTTCTATATTTAAAACGGCGTCATTTTGCAAGATTTATGGCCAATTACAAGTAACGAGTAAGATAATTGGTTAGCGACCTTGACGTCGTTTTTACAGTTTGTATGAGCTGTAGTTACGACTTTTTAGTATCAGAACGAACAAAAGTATTTTATATAAATGTCGGCCAATGTTGGAGTTAAAAAACACTACTGGTTTAGATGTATGGTTTGATTAGTCAATTTATTCGTTTGACAGACGCGATCAGTCAACTGTGTGAAGCGACTTTTTATCATTTTATTTAATAACTTCAGAGGGAAAACTTTTCTAATTAACAACATTATTAAGATAATTTTAAAGATATATATATCTTTAAATCTTTTATGTACCGAGCTTATATTGGAAGGGTATTCCTAGAAGATTCTTGAAATATTTTCAATTTTTTGTATAAAATAACACATTTTGAGCTACTTTTGACTGCATACAATAATAAAGAGAGTTCATCTGTCGGGAGACGAAACGATAGTGGGGTAGGAAGATATTTTGTAACAAGAAGTAATTGTATGGCAAAAGCAATTTCTTCTTTTCCCACAATGTTTTCTTGATTGTCTTGCATTAAGGGCGTCAAAAAGCGTCATTGTGAAATTGGCTAAGGATTTTCTCCCAAAATTCAACGCCGTGTAATTTAATTGTTAGTTTCGTCTATCAAAAACGAGCGATCTGATAGGTCGAAAAATTTACTTCATACCTCCATAAACAAAATTTTGAGTACACAGCCATTTTGTATGCTTCCGCACAAAATAGTTCACTACAAAAAGGTATCAAAATTTGTTAAGTTGTTGCATTTTTCGCTCGATGCTATTAAATTTTAAGAAATGAAGATAATATTTTTGTTTTCATGGAGGTATGAACCGAAAAACCTATTCACACGTATTCATACAGTGTGATTAGGTTTTTCGGTTCATACCTCCATGAAAACAAAAAATATTATCTTCATCTCTTAATTGACATCCGAATTATCGTCTTTCAGGCTGCGATGCTTTGGTTGCCTAGCGACGATTCTTGCAATTTACTCATTTTCGTAAAACTTAGAAAAAACTGTTTGCTTGTTTACTACATGTGATTAGAAATGTCACTCTCATTCGCTTATTTGTTTATTTAAATAAATGTTTATGGGCAGGAGACCTAGATAAACGTATTGTATATTGCATATTGTAATAATTTAAAAAAAGATGATTATGAAAGAGAAAAACAATTTGTTCTAAGATTTTTTTTCTTTCTCCCAAGGTATTTTCAATCTTGGCTAATTCAAAGTATTAAAAAAGCTTTAAGTATAACACCTTTAGGGTATTTTTAGAATAAAGAATAAAAGAAAATATGAATAAAAACTCACTGAATAATCCCGACTATTAAACGATTCCGGTCCAGGTTTAAAGAGGCAATAAGCGTGTTGAAAGCTTTCATAATTACGAACCATGTCAAGGGTCGACCTTACCAATCTTTATCATCAACCCAATTCGTGTAGCAGACGACAAAATGAACACTAGCCATTTCGAAAGCAGGACTGTTCTCTCTCTTCGAATAAGGTTAGTCGCTGGTACCACGATTGACTCCTAATTATGGGGGTCCCGGGTTCGAACCCCTGTGGCGATTATCCTTTCCAAATTTGCCTCCAATCAATGAGTACATAATCATAATCCTGATTGGGATGGCTCGGAAAGGATGGTGTGTAGTACCGGTGTGAAAAAAACAGATTGATTGAATGGGGTTTTAAGGCCGCTTTTAACAGTATTTCAGTCATAACGTGGCGACGACAGACTCCTAATCTTCAATCATGGGATGTAATGGGTTCGATCCCCGGCGGCGGCACATATTCTATCCGTCATTTGTCCCTCACCAATGGGTGGATAATCGTAATCTTAAGTGGGATAGTAGCTGGAGGCTAGGAAAGGATGTAGTGGTAGTACTGGTGTGAGAAATATCAAGAATCCAATGTTAGGTGGTCCAGCCGCCGCGATATGACTGAAATACTGTAAAAAGCGGCGTTAAACCCCAATCAATTAATCACACCGGTACTACACACCATTCTGCCTGAGAGTTAAAAAACAGGAATCAATGGTACATATAAGGCGCCTCAACCGCCGCTATATGACTGAAACACTGTTAAACCATTAACAGACGACAAAATTTTAGACTGGTCCATATTGAAAGAAGTTGCAGACGACAATGTAACGTTTATGAAAGTTTGGGTATTGACAACTTTCTGAATTGAAAGCATTGTGGAAAATGAAGAATTTGCTTGTGTCAGGCAATTTCTTAATTATGACACAATAATTTTCGAATTGTTTTTCGGGGGGGGGGGGTCCAAAATATCATTGTATGGGAATGGGTTAAAAGGTGGCGTTCATTCATTCAATCAATCAATCAATCAATCAATCGAACACGTTGTTTAAGAAGTCCAATAGTGCCGCATCATTGGAAAAAGACTGACCTTGAAACCTCTTGAATAAAGAGTGACAGAATCAACTGATCGGTAGATTTTGGTGATATTGAATAGTTCTTCGACTATCGAAACATTGTAAACTCGAATTTTTTTTACCCTCTTCTGCTTTTCGTTTAAGGTAGTATAATTTAATCTTTAGTTTCGTCTATCTAAAACGAGCGTTCTGATTGGTCGAAAAATATTATTCATAACACCATGAACAAAATTTTGATCACGAAGTGATTTTGTATGCTTCCGCACAAAATAGTTCCATACAAAAAGGTATCAAAAATTGTAAAGCTTTTGTTTTTTTCGCTTGATACTATTAAATCATAAGAAATGAAGATAATATTTTTTGTTTTCATGGAGGTATGAACCGAAAAACCTAATCACACAATATATGAATCCGCTTCGCGTATTCATACAGTGTGATTAGTTTTTTCAGTTCATACCTCCATGAAAACAAAAAATATTCTCTTTATCTCTGAAAAAAAAACAGTATTGAAGAAAGTATTGGGGAAAAGATGAAGAAATTGTTTGTTACAAGCAACTTTTTCTTCTACAATGATTTCTCAATTATAAAACCACATGGATGTAAACGGGAATTAAACGGAAAAGGAATATTGTATGCAATCTTGAGAACTAGACATTAAATTCCTAAAAAAATGCGCAATGAGCAATTTTGATACCTACATATTAACCCTTTCCTGTTCAATCCCTGGTTTTTACGTCCCTGAACCGACGGCGGCAGAAATGTGCAAGGATGATTGGGCAATGCTTAAGAATTTGCAAGGGTAACTTGTTGATTCTTGAAAGTGCGCAAGGGAAATTTGGTATTCTTTATGTTATGAAGATTCTTTTAACTCTTTCCTGCTCAATCCCTGGTTTTTACGTCCCTGTGATTTCATAATTGAGAAAGCATTGAAGACTAAATGGTTGTCCCAGGACAACTAGTTTGTTTGGGGGGGGATGTTTCTCCCAATTAAAATTCCCTTTAATTTTCATCCGCAAGACCTTTGAATTTGGACAGGACTAAAATTTTGCAAAACAGGAAAGGGTGAAATGAACAAAAAAAAACAGGGTACTTTTTTGAATCTACAAAGGTTGCTGTATGACTCTTAAGTATGTGTATGCGTAACTCGGTAATGCTAAAGATTCTTACAAGTTCACAAAGGTAAATTTTAATGGTTAATTGCGAGACTGATCAAAGTGTCTAAACATCGTATACACACTCAGGACAGTATCGCAATTAACCCTCGATTTGATGATTGTTGAGAATTTTTAAAGGGTAACTTAGTCATTCTTAAAAATGTGCAGGTGTATCTTGGTGGTTCTTAACCATTGTCATGCTGATCCCGGAATATTCCTACTTGTTAATGGCTTTGGCAAATGTATCGACTAAGATCAGCCTGCACAGACGTGCAGTCTGATCTTTGCCTACACTACCTGCTTTATGTTGCTGTTTTGAGAGATTTTTTAACACAAGATCGATCTCATTATGACAAAAAAATAGGGAAAATATTTAGCAGGACATTGGTTAAAGGGAGGTATCGATGTTTCTGAAACCTAGTTAAGAAAAATTACCAAGTGCCGAAAAAAAGACTCAAACGAACATTTAATACTTTAACTTAGGTCAGGTATTGTCTTGGTGGTTATCTAAAAGACATTAAGTGGCTTTTCTGGTTATGTCGGAAAGGTTAAGCGGAAATCCAGGTTATTTTTAGATATCACGGAATTCGGCTGTCAACATCGATTGACCTCATTTGCATATGAATCTGTAAAATGAAGGTAACAAATTTACTAGCGAAACAGCCAACGTCTTAAATCATGTCACATGAAAGGACTGATCTTTACAGACCAGCTAGTGAACATTACTGATGACGTAACGTTGACGTTGGTTTGATGTAATTTGAGATAAATGCAAGGTTCTAACGGTTATTCGCGCCACGTGAATGACCTATAATCTTCGTAACTGTCTCGGATTAATCTAAAAATAGATTAATAGCCTACGTAGGCTATTAGGGAAATACCCTGCTTTTTTCTGATAAGCGACCTCATACACATGGCAAAACTACTTTTCGGCATATTGTATGCAAATAGTTTATGAGAGGAAATAAAAATAATAAAAATCTGTGACATGAAAAAAACATCGATACCTACCTTTAAGAAGATACAAAGGTTCCCCTAAAATATTTATATAGGACGCTTGGCGATATTTCAGAATGTGTCAAATTAAAAACACATTAAATTTTCGTTTGCACATCCTTTGAAGTTAGACTGTGCTAAACGTTTGCAAAGCGTCCCTGTGATGTTATGAATGAAAAAATATTGTAGAAAAAGAAGAAGTTGTTTGGAAAAAGTAATATCTTCTCTCTTTTTTTTCAAGATATTTTCTAACCTACTGAATGGTTACTTTGAAAATAAATCCATCTTAAATTTTCGTTTGCAAAACCGTTGAATTTTGGACGGGTCTAAATTTTGCACAACCTGTTGTTTATGAAAAAATATATATTAGAAAATATTGCAAAAGGCGAATATCCTTGCACCATCCGTCTTTCTCTCTGTCTCTGTCTGTCTGTCTCTCTCTCTCTCTCTCCTTATTTTCTTTCTTTGTTCTCTCTCTCTCTCTCTCTTTCTTTCTCTCTCTCTCTCTCTCTCTCTCTCTTTTTCTCCCTCCCTCTCAAATCACGTATGGTAAAACATATTCCCGTACAGAAACGCCCTTTCTTTGTAAGATAATGTTCTCTAGTTTTAAGGGCATTTCTGATTAGTTCAAGGTCAATAGTATCTTTAAGGGTCAATGTAACATCCACACAAAATGACTGTGGTGTTGGAACAACGCACTTTGCCGCTTTTAATCTATTGTATTCTAAGAAAATGTTTATTAGGTTAAAAAAAACACACTCACATTGCCATTTCTGATGTCGTTTTATTTATTTATTTATTCATTTATTTATTTTCAAATCCGTTTGTCATTTTTAAACAAAGGACAAAAACCGAAACAATTGTTTTCTACGGAACCTCTTAAGTAACATTCAAGTCTTCTTCTTATTGTTTAAATGTTTCACGAAATAATACGGAAATTTTTTATATCATAGAAGTCTGTAATGTTACTTTAGGGGTTTCGTAGTTTTCTGTTAGGGGAAGTTTGTAAACCCATTACTAGACGCCAAGATTTTTGGATGGACCATTGAAAGAGGTTGCGGGAGATTTCAAAGAACGTTTGGATTTGAAAAAGTACCACCAATGGCTACAAAAAAATATTGAAAGGAAAAGACATACATGTACTTATTACAATTTTTTTTTCCTTTTCTCGTAATCTTTTCTTCAGTCCATATAAAGAGGGATTACGAGAAAATGGTTTAAAAACCGAAAAACATGTCAACGTCTGTTTTCTCGCTAATGTTTTTCGTCGTCATCGTTGTTGTAGTCGTTGTTGTTGTTGTTGAAGCTGCTGCTTCTGCTGTGATGTTGTTGTTGTTGTTGTAATAGTTATCTATAGTTTGTTCGCCGTTTTCATCATCACCTGAAATACAACGGTGTCATACTGTATATATTTCAATCAATATTCGAACAGAATTCGATTACAAATTTCAAGGGTTTTTTTTTTGGGGGGGGGGGTCGATTTCTCGTATAAATCTAATTAGGATTTTTTCGGGGTAGATCTTTTCACAGAGAACCTTTGGACGGTCCTCTGTACGAAGCATCTGAAATAACCAGGTTTACTCTCGACAGTTTCTTCCAGTATCCTTGCATTTTCCCACGTAACAAAAAAACCCCAGTATTTGTCATTTAATTATTGTCTTTATCGGATTATTTGTCCCTTTGAGCGACGCACCCAGAGGACTGTTAGTTGTTACGGGAGAAAGTGCAAGGACACAGGGCGAAACTATTTAGAGACCAGCCCGGTTTCTTTGCTGTGTTCGATGTCAAGCATCTTCACGAGAGACCTCGGTTTAATGTCTCATCCGAAACACAATTAGTGTGTCATACGAGTCAGCAAGGGTCTCGAACCCACAATCTCGAGGTTTGAAGCCGTGTGCTCTACCAACTTAGCAAATGGGGTCTGAATCACTGTCATCATTTGGGTGTTGCTAATGTTGACAAACAGTTACGACGATAATTAACCGATTCCTACACAAGCCCTCCTTTTAACACCCTTCAAGAAAATTTTTTTTGGAAAACAAGATGGAAAATGAAGAAATTGCTTGTGCCAAGCAATTTCTTCATTATCCACAATGCTTTCTATCCAAAAAGATGAAGGAATATAAAATTTCATCGACTTGAAATAGTCGTCAGCTGCTTCTTTCAATTTGGGCCAGTCTAAAATTATGTTTTGTGGGAATGGGATAAACAAAAAGAACAAACGAATAACCTACACGCTCAACTCCTTAATCCATTGTTTTATTAACAGTTAAAAAATCGCAGCTGTCAATCAATGATATAATCGACTAATCAAATCATTTATCAGATCGTAAAGAACACTAAAACCCCGACATTCGCCAACATTCTATGTGAATTTAATGACTTATACGTCGTAACTACAGCTCGTTCAAATTGTAATACGACCTTTTGGTCGCCTATCAAAAAATTTACTATCTAATACACTTTACAGGCCATAAAATAAGCAAAAGAACGCCGTTTAAAATCGATATTAACCCTTGTCATGTTGTATAAATTACCTTACTGAAATGCCTTCAAATCAAAGGGCTGAAAGCACTGATAGATTTTTTTGTTAAAAAATCAATATTTCTTTTAGAAACCAACTTCATTAACAACTCTGGCAGGAAAACTACGAGCAGGAGGTGTAGACTAAGATCAGCCTGCACATAAGTGCAATCTGATCTTAGTCTACACCTCCTGCCAAAACCGGAATATTCCGGGTTCAGAATGACAAGGGTTAACTTTCTGTCGGAGTCAGTGGGAGTGGCCAGCAGGCAGTGGGCGGGGCATTGAACTGTCAATTGAGAACAATATTTAGAAAAACATCGTGGGAAAGAAGAAAATAATGTTCAACAGCAATGTCCAATTTATCTAATAATATTTTCAACCCCATATTGATTAAAGCTTCACTGTTTTCAGAGAAATCCCGGGGTACTCAAATAGCCTTGTCGAACGTGCGTTATTGCCGTGAGTTTCATTATTGCCGTCTGTGTCGTTATTGCCGTCCGTGTCGTTATTGCCGTCTATGCCAATATTGCCGTCTATGTCGTTATTATAGACAGTGTATTATTTATCGTCTGTGTAGTTAATGTCGTCTGTGTCGTTATTGTCGTCAGTGTATTATTGTCGTCTGTGCCGTTATTGTTGTCTGTGTCGTTATTGTCATCAGTGTATTGTTGTCGTCAGTGCCGTTATTGTCGTCTGTGTCTTATTGTCCTTTTTGCCGTAATTGTCGTCTGTGCCTTATTGTCGTTTTTTCCGTTATTGTCGGCTACGCCATTATTGTCGTCTTTGTCAGTATCGTCGTTTATGTCCGTACTTTACCTGAATCGTTAATCTCGTTTAGTCTACGTCGTTAGAGTAATTTATATCGTTATCCTCGTCTGTGTCGTTGATTTCAACTGTGCCATCTGTGTCGCTATATTCATTTATGTCGTTATTGTCGTCTATGTCCCTGTCAGAGTCTGGGTCATTATACTCGTCTGCCTCTTTATCATCGTCTGATTTATTATCGTCGTCAGTGTCGTTATTGTCGTCCATGTCGTTATTTCACTCTGAGTCATTATTGTCTTCTGAATCGTGACCGTCCTCCGTGTCGTTATTGTCGTGCAACTTATTATCAACGTCTGTGTCGTGATCGTCATGATTGTCGTCTGAGCTGTTAATGTCGACTGTGTTGTTATCGTCGTCAATGTCGTTTTTGCCGTCTTTGTCGTTAACATCGTCTGTGTTATTATTGTTTTTTATGTAGTTAACGTCGTAATTGTCATCTGTGTGGTTAATCTCATATATGTTGTTATCGTCTTTGTCGTTTTGTCGTCTGTGTCGTTATTCCTGTCTGTACTGTAATTGTTGTCTGTGTCGATACAATAGTGTTCATTTTATTGTCGTTGTACCGTTAATAGTGCATCGTCATTCGTGTTGTTATTGCTGTCTGAATCGTTATCGTCGTCATTCTCAGTTATCGTCCTGATTGTCGCCAATTTTGCTATTGTCGTCTATTTCGCTATCGTCGTCTGAGTAAATATCGACGTCAGTGTCATAATTGTCGTTCATATCGTCAACGTTGTTTATGTCATTTTTTCGCTGTCGCATTCTTTGTCGTTATTGTCGTCCCTGTCGTTTTCGTCCTGAGTGTCGTAAATGTCGTCTGTGTAATAATCGTCATTTGATAAGTAATTGTTGTCTTTGTCATTATTATCGTCTGTTTTATTATTAACTCCTGTGTCATAATCATCGTGCTTGTCGTTATAACCATCTGTGTTGTTATCGTTTCCTTTGTCGATATTGTCGTCTGTGGTGTTATCGTTGTCTGGGTTGTTATCATTTTGGCATAACCGTCGTTATTGTCCTCTGTGTCATTATTTGTGTCGTAAATGTCGTTATTGTTGTTGTCCTTATTATCATCGATGTCGTCTGGGTCGTAATCGTCCTTATTATAGTCTGTGTCGTTGTTGTCGTCAACCCCTTCTGAGTCTTTTTCACCGTTTTTGTCGTCTGTGTCGTTTTGTTGTATGTGTAACTATCGTAGTTCGGGTCGCTATCGTCGTCCTAGTCGGTATCGTATTCTTCTTGAATAAAATGTAATTATGGACATTATTTTGAGAATACGTTCACCATCATTCTTTAAAGCGCGATAACTATTGTAAGGACTGTGCTTAATTTTCGTCCTCCACTATCAAGCACCCAACGGCGTTGTTGTTTTTAACCCAGGACTAGGCGGCACAATTTTAGCCGTGTCTGAATCAAAGAAGTTACAGACGACAATCTTTTGATGGAAGGGTTTTTTTAACTAGCTATTTCTACATTTCCGAAAATGTTTTCTATAGCTTTTTTTCTTTGGTGACGTTAAATACGTAGGAATCTGCTAACTCGCAATAAATTCTATAGGTTGTCTGCAAGTTCTTTAAATTTGAAACAGTGTAAATGTTTGTATCAATAAAGCCATAACCTCAATCTTCCTATAGACTGGTACCACTTTCAACTTTAACAAAGCCGACAAGTATTCACCGATTCGACGGTACATACACGGGCAACCTCGTCCCTTAAGAACTTTGCCTTACTCAAATCGAAAACGAAGTTTACGCATTCGCAGCTACTTTTGTTGACAAAGTTAGACATTCTACGGGATTTCAATACGGCAAAAGATCTAGTAGTTTTAAAAGTACTCAGTTTTGATGTTTAAACATTTCTTACATCAGCAATCTAAATTGTGTATGAGGAAAGTCTTGAAATGTCATTGTTTAAATGTAAATTATATCAGGAACTCCGCCATATTGTTTACAAACACTCGATCAGCCAATTAGATTCAATACTTGAGTATACGTCATTAAATGCCCGCCATCCAATCTCATGATACAGTTGTTTGGTATCTACTTGCCGATTTTTTTTAAAAAGTCGACGGCGCTACCGGTATTAATCTTCCTATTCCAACTTACCGTTTTGATCTCAGTATACTGCGAGAGCCCATATTCTCCCCTGGAATTAAAAGTAAACACCCTGCGTAAGTGACATATCGAGAATGCCAATCGAAGAATCGAAGAATCAATCGGCTTTTCAAATCATTCATTTAGACAAGAAGTGAAATTTGAACGCCGGCCTCTACGTGAAGCAACGTTTGTTGGTTCGGCGTATCTAATGTCTTAAATACAAGTTATTAAAGCTGTAATTACCATTTTTACACCACCAACCAACCATTTTACTTTTTTGTTACACGTAACTTGCCATAAGTTTGGCGAAATAACGCCTTTAACTATCGAAAAGGAACTTTCTGTTGGAGTCAGTGGGCGTTGCCAACGGCGCCAGTGGGCTAATTGGACTTAAATTAATTTGTAAATACACGATAAAATTGACGGTCCGCCTCTGTCAATCAAAAAGTCGACTGACAAATTATATTATTAGATCGGGAATGAAAGACGACCTCATATAAATATATATATATATATATATATATATATGTCAAGTGTTTTTATTGGTTTGACGTATCAAACGAATAAACTACAGCGTTTTCAAGATGTAGTTGAGACGTTTAGTTCGTCAACCAACCATGTGCGTTTTATTTCTGTCCCTGATCATATAATTCATCAAATGATGTTTAAACCCTTTGTCAAACTCCTATATCGGAGGTGAGAGGGCGGGGCCAGCGATCTGTCTATCTAACATATGAATAAACTTACATTTCTCTACCAACACCAGCCATTTTAAACCCTTATGAATAAACTTACATTCCTCTACCAACACACGACGTTTTAAACCCTAACGAATAAACTTACATTCTTCTGCCAACACTCGAAATTTATACCCTTATGAATTAACTTACATTCCTCTGCCACCACACTACATTTTAAACCCTTATGAATAAACTTACATTCCTCTACCAACACACGATATTTTAAACCCATACGAATAAACTTACATTACATTTCTCTACCAACACACGACATTTTAAACCCTTATGAATAAACTTACATTACATTTCTCTACCAACACACGACATTTTAAACCCTTATGAATAAACTTACATCCCTCTATTAACACACTACATTTTAAACCCTTAAGAATAAACTTACATTCCTCTACCAACAAACGATATTTTAAACCCTTATGAATAAACTTACATTACTCTACCAATACCTGACTTTTGAAACCCTTATGAATAAATTTACATTTCTCTACCAACACACGACATTTTAAACGCTTACGAATTAACTTACATTTCTCTACCAACACCAGACATTTTAAACCCTTACGAATTAACTTACATTTCTCTACCAACACCAGACATTTTAGACCCTTACGAATTAACTTACATTTTTCTACCAACACACGACGTTTTAAACCCTTATGAATAAACTTACATTTCTCTACAAACACCCGATATTTTAAACCCTTACGAATAAACTTACATTTCTCTACCAACACCTGACATCTTTAACCCTTACGAATTTACTTACAATTCTCTACCAAATCCCGACATTTTAAACCCTAATAAATTAGCTTACATTTCTCTACCAACACCAGACATTTTAAACCCTAATAAATTAATTTACATTTCTCTACAAACACCAGCCATTTAAAACCCTTACAAATTAACTTACATTTCTATACCAATACCCGACATTTTAAACCCTTACGAGTTAACTTACATATCTCTACCAACACCCGACATTTTAAACCCTTACGAATTAACTTACATTTCTCTACAAACTCACGACTTTTTAAACCCTCGGGATTAAACTACATTTCTCTACCAACACACGACATTTTAAACCCTTACGAATTAACTTACATTTCTCTATAAACACCAACATTTTAAATCCTTATGAATAAACTTACATTTCTCTACCAACACCAGAAATTTTAAACCCTTACAAATTAACTTACATTTCTCTAACAACACAAGACATTTCAAACCCTTACGAATTAACTTACATTTCTCTACAAACACCAACATTTTAAACCCTGACGAATTAACTTACAATTCTTTACCGGCATCGGACATTTCAAACCCTCAGGATTAAACTAAATTTCTCTACCAACACCCGACATTTTAAACCCTTACGAATTAACTTACATTTCTCTACCAACACAAGATGTTTTCAACTCTTACGAATAAACATACATTTCTCTACCCACACAAGATATTTTAAACCCTTAAGAATAACTTACATTTCTCTACCAACACCTGACATTTTAAACCCTTACGAATGAACTAAATTTCTCTACCAACACAAGATATTTAAACCCTTATGAATTAACTTTAATTTTTCTACCAACACAAGATATTTTAAACCCTTACGAATAACGTACATTTCTCTACCAACACAAGATATTTTAACCCCTTACGAGTAACATACATTTACTACCAACACGAGATATTTCTTTTAAATTTTACGAATAAACTTAAATTTTTCTTCCAACGCCCGCATTTTGAATCCTTGCGAATCGACTAACATTTCTCTACAAACACCAGACATTTCTACAACTCTTACAAATAAACTTACATTGATCTACCAACACAAGATATTTCCAACTCTTACGAATTAATTTACATTTCTCTACTAACAAAAGATATTTTTTCAATATTACGAATAAACTTTCCTTTTTTCCCAACGTCCGCATTTTAAATCCTTATGAATTAACTTACATTTTTCTACCAACCCTCTGCAATTTTTATTCCTAATGAATTAACTAAGATTTCTCTGACAACACTTTGCATTTAAATCCCTAATTAATTACCTCGCATTTCTCTACCAACACCCGGTATTTTAAACCCTTATCTATTAACTAACATTTCTCTACCAACTCCCGGTATCTTCAAACCTCATGAAGTAACTAACATTTCTCTACAAACACCCGAGATATCAAACCCTTATGATTTATCTTGCATTTCTCTACCAACATCCGGCATTTAAACCCTTTCGAATTAACTTGCATTTCTCTACCAACACATAGCAATGCGCCCTTACGAATCAACTAACATTTCTCTACCAACACAGGACATTTTAAACCTTTACGAATCAACTATCATTTCTCTACCAACATCAGACATTTTAAACCCTTACGAATTAAATTTCATTCTTCTACCCACACTCGACATTTTTGGTATTTTCCTCACCAGTACTACCACCACATCCTTTCCTACAATCCCATTTTGGTTTACGATTATCCATCAAGACATTTTAAACCCTTACGAATTAACTTACATTTCTCTACCAACACCCGAAATGTTTTAGCCTTGAGAACTAACTTACATTTCTCTACAAACACCAGACATTAGAAATTTTGCAGACGACAATGACAATTGGATGCTAATTGAAATAAACCCATCCTTTGTGGTAGAAAATATTGTGGAAAAAGGAGAAATTGCTTGTAACAAGCATTTCTTCTTTTTCCACAATGTTTTCTCAAGTATAAAATCACGGGAACGTAAGATCCCGTATTTGAACGGGAAAGGGTTAATTAACTTACTTTTCTCTACCAACACCAGACATTTTAAACCCTCACCATTTAATTATATTTTTCTACCAATACCCGACTTTTTTAAGCCATAAGAATAAACTTACATTTCTCTACTCACACCCGACATTTTAAGCCTTAAGAATAAACTTACATTTCTCCACCAACACCCGATATTTTATAGCCTTAACCCATTCCAACTCAATCCCTCCTTTTTTCGCCCCTCAAGAAAATAGCTTTTGAAAACATTGTGGAAAAATGAAGAAATTGCTTGTATCAAGCAATTTCTTCATTATCCACAATGTTTTCTATCCAAAACGACGAAAAAGTTCAAAATTCCATCAACTTGAAATTGTCGTCTGCAGCTTCTTTCAATTTGGACCAGTCTAAAATTTTGCTGTGTTGGAATGGGTTAAGAATAAGCTTACATTTCAATACCAACAGCCGATATTTTAAACCCTTACGAATTAACTTACATTTCTCTACCCACAGCGACATTCAAGCCGTACGAATTAACTTACAAATTTTCTACCAACACCCGATATTTTTAAGCCTTAAGAATAAACAAACATTTCTCCACCAACACCCGACATTTTTAAGCCTAAACAATTAACTTACATTTCTCTACCAACACCAGACATTTTAAAACCTCCAAATGGTGCTTGGATACTAGTGGCATGATAGCAGTTGACCCTGAAATGAAAGGATTGGTTGATTGATTGATTGAATAGGGTTATGGTCTTCACTGCGAAACTCATTGAGCCATTAGGCGTGGAAAACATCGTAATTACAGCTTGGATAAAGCTGAAATTACGACATTTTGCTCGCCAAACGACGAAAGACTACATCTTTTAAACTGGTCTATTAGAATTTTCTACAATTTGAAATTGTCGCCTGCAACTTATTTGAAGACCCTGATCAGAGTCATTTTGAACACGATGATCTCAAGTGAACTTCAAACACCCAGGCGACGAACTTGCATGCAGAGTTTGCAATATTCCTGAAATACATAAGAACTACTTTTTATGCCTTAGGCATTTAATGGATTTAGTGGTTAAGCCTCCAGTGACAGTTTGCACTGGTTGAACTTTGGACGACCTCAAAATGTTGTCTGTTAACTCAAGCTAGCAGAGCTGACGCTTTGCTAGCTAATAACATCGTCAAGTCTAGACCTTAAATACATTTAGTTCTCAAATGGATGTAATAACAAAGAAAATAAATAAATCTTAAAACATGAAAAAATAACAAAAGGTTTGTCGCGTGATACCTAAATATTAAAGCCCATTCACACATAATCCTTCTTTTGTACAATCAACAGTTTTTTCCGTAAACATTGTGGAAAATGAATAAATTACTTGCAACAAGGTATTTATTCTGTTCTCGAGATGGTTTCCTTCCAGAAACTTAATTGATAAACTTGAAATTGTGTTCTTCAACTTCTAGTCTTAAAACTTATCTTGTTGTAATGGGTTAACCCAATCCAACTCAATCCCTCCTTTTTACGCCCCTCAAGTAAAAAAACTTTGGAAAACATTGTGGAAAATGAAGAATTGCTTGTATCAAGCAATTTCTTCATTATCCACAATGTTTTCTATCCAAAAAGACGAAAAAATTCAGAATTCCATCAACTTTAAATTGTCGTCCGGAGCTTCTTTCAATTTGGACCAGTCTAAAATTTTGCTGTGTTGGAATGGGTTAAACGACTTTCAACAATCTTCTAACTTACCACACAGATCCGGCCTTCACTCGACTGGTAAAGTTCAATGCGGTTTCCATATTGGTGGTAAAGCAAGCCGCGGCAAGTCCATATTCTGTGTCGTTAGCACGCTTTATTACTTCCTCCATATCCTTAAACTTAATGATCTGTTGAACTGGACCGAATATCTGAAAAAGGGAACATACAGTGGCTATTTTAAGTCATATCCTTTAATTGGATGATCTGTTGAACTGGAGCGAAGATCTGAAACAAGTATTAAACAGGGGCTATCATAAGCTGACCCATGAAAACTGGGGGCCAGGCTGGGCAATTGTAAATCTCACTCTCATTAAGAGATGAAGAGAATATTTTTTGTTTTCATGGAGGTATGAACCGAAAAAACCTAATCACACTGTATGAATACGCGAAGCGGATTCATACATTGTGTGATTAGGTTTTTCGGTTCATACCTCCACGAAAACAAAAAATATACTCTTCATTTCTTATAATGTAATAGCATCGAGCGAAAAAAAACAAAAGGCTTACAAATTTTGATACCATTTTGTATGGGACTATTTTATACCGGAGCATACAAAATCGCTGCGTTCTCAAAATTTTGTTCATGGAGTTATGATTTTTTTTTACCTTTCGGAACGCTCGTGTTTGATAGACGAAACTGAAAATTAAATTATTAGAAAGTGTGTCAGGTATGAAAAATGAGATACAGTCTTGTACAGTATTGAAACTATCCCGAAAAAAAATACATGTTGCAAGAAATGTGCAGATCTTTCTCACCTCTTCTCGTCCAATGGTCATATTTTCCGTGACGTTTGTAAACACAGTAGGCTCCACAAAGTACCCATCTGTCCCCTTCCTTCCGCCTCCACATTCTAGTTTGGCCCCTTCTTTCTTCCCACTCTCGATCATCTCAAGGACCTTTTGGAACTGTTTCTCGTTTACCTATAAGTTTAAATGCATAAACACATTCCCACACAAATAAACTTTTTACGTCCATCAAAATACACCATGAAAAATGTAGAAATTGCTTTTTATCAGCAATTTCTTCATTATCCACTATTTCTGTGCAAAAAGACACAGACTTTTTGAATTTCGTCAACGAAATCTTGCCGTATGCAAAATCTTTGAATTTGGACCAGAATTATTTTTTGTCGTCTGGTAAAGTGAAGTTTTACAATTATTAACAAGTGCGTCAAGTAAAGACTCAGAACAGCTTGTGTCATCTGAGCAGTCTGATCAGAGTTTTAACTATGCTGAATGCTGGTACAGTTATAACATTGTGAAATTGGCGGTTTCTTAACGATTTCAGAATAGACTCGAATGGAATGAGATTTGATTCATTTTTGTTTCATAGATCAATGAAAACAAAAAATATTCTCTTCATTTCTTAAGAATTAATGGCATCGAGCGAAAACAGAAAATATTTTTACAAAGTTTTCGTATTCAGGTCAGACCTGAGCTTTCAACTCCAACTTTGGACGCCATTCTTGTTAACATTTTTTGTTGGTTTGGCGACGTCAACGTCGACATCAAACCATTTTACTTTTTTGTTGCATGATACTGGACATTAATTTTGCAAAATAACGCCGTTAAAATCGAATCGGAACTTTCTGTCGGAGTTAATTGGCGGGGCCTAGGGGATCAGTGGGCGGGGCCAGCGATTGGTCAATTGTATCAGGGCTAAAGTGAATAGTCTTTTGTTTTCATGTAGATAGTGTAAATATAAAACGAACAACCTAAGCTTCGTGGCTACAAAGAGTGCTAGTTTATTTTTCAAAATCTAAAGGCGAACGAAACATTTTCTCTTACGGATTCTAATTTTCTATATTGCCAGAAAAAGACTCAACTAAGCAACGCAAAATTGTCATTATACAAACGAGTAATCACTATTGATAATCTATAATTTTACATTATATCGGTGAGTTTCTAGAAAATCGTAACTGCAGCGATTTAATTGATAATTGAAAATCGTCTTAATTCAGCCCTGTGTTGCTTAAACTCATTAGAACCGTCCCATTCAGACGACCAGGCGTAAATTACGCGAAAATTCAATCAATTGAATTGAATAATCGCTAGCACCGCCCAGTTACTCCGTTGGCCCCGCCCATCGACTCCCAGAAGGAAGTTTCGCTCCCACATTTTACAGCGTTAATTGGCAAAATTTATGGCCAGTAACAGGTAACGAAATTGTAGAATAGTTGGTTTGCGACCTAAAAGTCGTAACAGCAGCTTGAATAAGCTGCAGTTACAACTATTCAGTCACCAAACCAACAAAAATGGCGGCCAATGTCAGATTTCAAAACACTCTTCTGGTCTAAATAAGTAATTTGACTGGTCGACTGATTATTTGCTTGACAGCTGCGATTTGCCAATTACTGGATCGCATGCCAAATCGCCTTTAGTCCGACAATGCAGTTCGACTGCGGTCTAAAACTATTTTTTCCCAAGGAGTCGTTGTTGTATTCGAGTCATAAACTAAAATGAAGATCTCTAATCGGCGACACTTATATCATAACTACAGTTTTAATAAACAAACAAAATGATGTATATAACTTACGGAGATCAAAGTTCACTTCCAGATAAATAGGTCGTGGAGATACAATTTTTATTGACACTCTTGATTCGTCATTTGCATTTGGTTACCATTCTTTTTTTTTTTTTTTTTTTTTTTGCGACCACTTGTATGCAATGCATTGAGCGGCCACTTATAACAAGTTTGAACGTACTTACTATTGGTCCGCATTCGCTTGAAGGTTCGTACGGGTCTCCGACCTTCTTCGCCTTCGCTCGTTCCACAGCTCTCTTTACCACCTCGTCATAAATCTCCTCTTGAACATAGGTCCTCGACCCCGCCGTACACACCTGACCGTTGTTAAAGAATAAACCTTGGTGAGCCCATTCTACTGCAACATCCACTGAAATTGTGAAGCCTCGGTTAAGTGACACAAGTTTATACAGGTATTGATAGATAGGGGTTTAAACGCCACTTTAAAAAGTATGTCGGTCAAATCGCGGCGGCTGGAGCACCTAACCACGGATTCCTAGTATTTCTTACACAAGTACTACTACTAAACCATTCCCGAGCCTCCAGCTGCTCATGTCACTTAGTTCAATGATTGTCCAGGTGGGAGATAAATATCGGAAATGATATTCACCGCCAGGAATCGAACCCGGGATCCCTTAACTTATAGTCCTACTCGCTACCACAGCGCTATGGCCGCGGTATTTATAGGCATAACACGGACTGTTTTTCGGTGAGTTTTAAACCAAAATCTAAAAGGATCCTGTTTTTTTTTTTTTTTTTTTTTTCTTTTTTTTAATTTTAAGAAAATACATCATGTTTAATAAATTTATAGAAACTAAAAATCGTCCAAAACAGGTTTGTTGTCACCACTTATCGTATTGGAGAAGTAACTCATTTACCAAATACGCAAAGTAGAAAGATATAGTGACTTCCCTTGTGTAAAGGATCTGAATAGTTGCTTTCCTTCTTTTATTAAGTATCTGAAATATCCATGGAGGTTAACAAGAAATATCTGAGATTTGACCTTGTGACCAACATTATGAACCGACCGCATCAATTTCAATAGGTTCCATGATATTATCTGACAAAGTTTTGGAAGGATTGGTCCGAAAATTTGGCCCCTGTAGCTTAATCAAGAGTTTTCTAAGATTTGACCTTGTGACCTGCTTTTGATACGACCGCATCCATTTCAATACTTTCCATAATATTATCAGTATAAACATTCTGACAAAGTTTTAGAAGGGTTGGGGTGAAAATGTGGTCCCTGGAGCTTAAACAAGAGTTTTCCAAGAGTTGACCTGTGACCTACTTTTTGATTCGGCCACAACCGTTTTCAATAGGGTCCTGGAGATCAGCAATGTTGGCAATCTGACAAAGTTCTAGAAAGATTGGGTCAACCCTTTATCCATTTACATAATATTCATACTAAAAAGATGGCCCGATTTATTTATGATAACAATGGATTGTTTTGATTAGGCTTTTTTTTACTTACGATCAGCGTCTTTGAAAATGACTAGCGGGCTCTTTCCTCCAAGCTCAAGGGTTACTCTTTTCAGGTTTGATTTCGCGGCTGACTCCATTATTTTCTTCCCAACCTACCAAAAGAGAGAAAGAGGACAAATTATCATCTGTTGAAAACGGTTCGGAAAGCGGCCGAAATAACCAAAGCATTCTTTTTATAACCCGAGAATCGAAAAGGGACTTCCCGGGGCTTCTGTCACATAAATTGTAGTTGGGCGTGCACAATGTCGTAACTACAACTTAAAAAAAACCATAGGTGCGAATTTTGAACGCCCATCGGCGATAAAGATATAATTGATTGATTGATTGAATGGGGTTTAACGACGCTTTTAACAGTAGTTCAGTCATATCGCGGTAGCTGGAGCATCTAACAATGGATTCCTGGTATTTTTCACACCAGTACTACCACTACATCCTTTCCTAACCTTCAGCTGCTATCCCGCTTAGGTTTACGATTATCAACCATTGGTGAGAGACAAATGTTGGAAAGGATATGTGCCACTGTCGGGGATCGAACCCATGACATCCCATGATTGAAGATTGGAGTGTGACGCGCTACCGACTGCGCTATGAAGGCGACTGACGATATAGATAAAGCGATAGGATCGTGGAGACGCCAATATTCTATTATAGAAATTATGATAAGGTAGAATTACCATTCTAGATTTAGAAATTCTATAAAAAGAGAGACATGTTTCGATCCCGCCCGGTTTGCACAGTCTGTGTATCATCAAGCAAATCACTTTCTGCTGAAGGTAGCTTTAAACTAACCACAAGTCAGTATTAATCCATAAAGTGGTTTCATTCAGTTTGATTACGGGGGCTTATCTGTTTACCTTTTTCTTGTATTGTAATCATGGTTTTATGGGTTGTTGTTGTTGTTGTTGTTGTTGTTGTTGTTTGTTTTTGCCTTTTTTTATTATCATTATTATTTATTGTTGCATTTAAT
Organism: Fragum fragum; assembly: GCA_946902895.1. Classification (NCBI taxonomy): domain Eukaryota; kingdom Metazoa; phylum Mollusca; class Bivalvia; order Cardiida; family Cardiidae; genus Fragum; species Fragum fragum. Next base: position 23,265,732 of record OX336383.1, on the reverse strand, counting down.
TTTCAGATTTCTATTTCAAGAAAAAAGTGCTCTTGATCTCTTATATGAATTAATAGTTGTCACGATCTCTAATTAGATTTAAAACTCACCACTGTAGATCCTGTAAAAGCCACCTTATTTACACCAGGATGTAACGATATAGCCTCTCCAGCAGTCGGACCATACCCTGGTACCACGTTGACCACACCAGGCGGGAAACCAGCCTGTAACAGAATACAAGGGATAATCAAAGCACCGAGAGACCTGAGAGACAATAACACTTCTCAGACAGTAGGGAATTACCCTGTCAGCTCGTTAAAAATACCTGCCGATGATAGAGCAAAAGAGCATAAACAAAGCCCTGAAAGTCAAGAGGGGTGACACGATATTGCTTAAGACGATGTAGGATTGTACTCTGGTACCACGCTAATAACACCAGCCGGGAAACCGGCTTATAACAGAATAAAGGGGACTATCAAAGTACTGAGGATTCTGAGAAATAATATAGCTTCTCAAAGAGTAGGGAATTATTCGTCAAAGATACCAGATGGGAAACCTGCCAATGGTAGATTTAAAGAAGATAAGCAAAGCCCTGAAATGCCAGAGAGACGACATTGCTTACAGCGATTTTGGACCGTATCCTGGTACCGCGGTGACATCATCAGGCGGGAATCCTTGCTGTAAAAGAAAACGAATAAATACTAGCAAATCGCTGGGCTCCCTCCATTCAGCCGTACTGCTTGACTATAACACACCAAGAAATTTTTTTTGTCGTAGAGAGAATAATTCTGTTATTAGTTTTGTATATTAATACGGGCGATCAGGTTGGCTGAAAAAAAACATTCATACTTACATGAACAGAGCTTTAGCACGAAGCTATTTTGTGTACTTGCATAATATAGTTCCATGAAGAAATCGAAAGTTATATTTAATTTTAATGCTGTTGTTGTTGTTGTTGTTGTTGAAATGAAGATTTTTTTTATGGAGGTTTGAAACAAAAAAAAAATCACACTTATGTATGAATCAGTTTCGCATACTTAAAGCTGCATGAATTCCGATATTAACCTCTCTTCATTTTTCTAAGCTTTGGATAACACTAAATACATGTCGCAGAAGCAAAAAACGAAAAACGGGTCTTCCGCGAAATATATCGACACTAGTTAGACTGCTGGAGTTATACTGGCTGACCAGAGTGAACATGGTTTCTTGAGACCACTTCCTGCAGGTAGAAATGGAAATACTAACTCTGGTTAGCCTACCCTGGATCTAATTTCATTTTTCAAATATTTATTTATCGAATTCCAAATAGACCGATCGTGGCTGTAAATCAAATAATCAATCGACCAATGAAATCGTTCGCTTTGACTAGACGTGTGTTTTGAACACTGACATTGGTGGTAATTTTCATTAACCTCATTCGGTAGTTTAGGTCGCCAACCAACTATTCTACATTTTTGTTACATGATGATGGCCATAAATTTCGCAAAATAACGCCGTTTATAATCGAAGCGGGACTTTCTGCCGGAGTCAGTGGGCGTTGCCAATGGAGTAAGTAAGCGGGGACAGTGATACTTCTTTCTGTTTCGATCAGTCTAAAACTTACTCGTCTGGTGATGGGTTAATAGATCAATGAAGATACTAAGAATGGCTATGAACTAACGAGCATGTCAAGTTGACTTGGTCAATAAATCGATTTACTGTTTTAAATTACTTCCATAGTTTGACCAATCGCTGGCCCCACCCACTGACTCCTTTGGTCCCGCCCATTAACTGCGACAGGAAGTTCCGCTTCGATTTTCAACGGGATTATTTTGCAAAGTTAATGGCCAATAGCATATTTCAAAAAAGTAGAATTGTAGGTTGGCGACCTAAAGGTCGTTACTACATCTTGAATAAGCTGTAGTTACGATGTTTAAGTCGCCAAACCAACAAAAAAGTTATCAAATATGGCGGCCAATGTTGGAGTTCAAAACTCATTTCTGATCTAAATGGATGATTTGATTTGTGGACTGGTCATTTGATTGACAGCCGGAATTGGTCAATCGGTTAGTTTGTTTGACTTTTTTAGATATGTAATAAGCTTTAGAATGACTTTGGCCGCCGTCATAGCGCAGTCGGTAGCGCGTCAGACTCCTAATCTTCAATCATCGGATATCATGGGTTCGATCCCCGGCGGCGGCACATATTCTTTCCGACATTTGTCTCTCACCAATAGGTGGATAATCGTAAACCTAAGTGGGATAGCAGCTGGAGGCTATAAAAGGATGTGGTGGTAGTACTGGTGTGTGAAATACCAGGAATCCATTGTTAGGTGCTCCAGCTGCCGCGATATGCCTGAAATACTGTTAAAAGTGGCGTAAAGCCCCATTCAATCAATCAATCAATTAGACTTCACTTTGGCGTTTGTGTCTTCTGGATCCGTTTGCACCAAATTGTGTAATTCGCAATTCGATTTGAACTATCACGGCTTGCGGTTAAATATTTAGTCGACTTATGAAATTATTCATTTAGGGTTGAAATTAACTTTGAACCCATTGGCTTTGGAAGCAATTTATATGTAGTTTTTCTATTTGTTTGGCGACTTAAACGCTTTATTCAAACAGTATTTACGATGTTTAGTGTACCTACCATTATTCTTTTTTTAAAGTGCTACTGGCCATAAAGTTTGCAAAATAACGGCGTTTGAAACTTAGTGGAACATCATTGTTGTACTCAAAGGGCAGGGCCAACTGCGTAAGTGGGAAGGGGAGGCAAGCAATTGGTCAATTGAGCCCGTCCCTAAGTCGCGTTTCATATATTACTTCGCAAAGACTCAGATCAGCATGTGCATCCGGGACTGAACTTCAAACCTTCACCTTTTAAATCCCCGCCGGAATCGAGCAAATTGCCTTAGAGTTGTATACGATGTGTTGTATTTGTGTTAAAAAATGCAGTGAAAAAATAAATCTTAATTACATGTACTTTATACCTCTTTGATAAGTTGTGCCAAATAAAGAGCTGTAAGCGGAGTTTGTTCTGCTGGCTTGATAACCACTGTATTACCACAAGCCAGGGCTGGGGCTATCTTCCAGGAAAACATAATCATCGGGAAGTTCCACTGAAGTGAACACAAGAATCATGTACATACACACACCAACATAATCATCGGGAGATCCCACTGAAGTTTAGACAAGATATATCTTACAATCATGTTTACACACACACACACACATAAGAAATTTATACACTCACACGCAAACATAATCATCGGGAAGTTCCGCTGAAGTGCATACAAGAAATATATACACTCTCACACAAAATTAATCATCGGGAAGTTGCGCTGAAGTGCAAACAAGAAATATATATACATTCGCACGCAAACATAATCATCAGGAAGTTTCGCTGAAGTGTACACAAGAAATATATACATTCAAACGTAAACATTATCATCGGAATGTTCCGCTGAAGAGCAAACAAGAAATTTATACATTCACACGCTAAAATAATCATCGGGAAGTTCCGCTGAAGTGTACATAAGAAACATATACATTCAAACGTTAATATAATCATCGGGATGTTCCGCTGGAGTGCAAAAAATAAATGTATACTTTCACACGCAAACATAATTATCGAGAAGTTCCGCCGAAGTGTACACAAGAAATATATACATTCACACGTAAACAAAATCATCGGGATGTTCTACTGAAGTGCAAAAAATAAAATGTATACATTCACACGTAAACATAATCATCGGGATGTTCCGCTGAAGTGCATACAAGAAATATATAAATTCACACGCAAACATGATTATCGGGGAGTTCAGCAAAAGTGTAGACAAGGGATACAATGTTATGCAAAGCCACGTGATAGGCAGCTTTCCTTGAGAGCGACAAATACTAAAGTGGACCAGTTCACACATTTCATTTGTTTCTAATCGAGATCGTTAGCCATGACCATGCGACTAAAGTAATATTTTGAAATGTATAGAATAAAATACAAATCAATATTTAGTGACCTGAACGTTTTTACGACATGGATAAGTTGACGTTGTGAAGCTATCATTTTAACCTTTTCCTAGTCAATCCCTGTTTGTTTGTTTGTTTGGTTTTTTGTTGTTGTTTTGTTTTGTTATTGTTGTCGTTGGGGTTTTTTTTTTTTTTTTTGTTGTTGTTGTTTTTTGTTTGTTTGTTTGTTTTTCCTCGATGTTGTTTATTATTTTGTTGTTGTTTTCATCTCTGTTATTCTTTATTTGAGAAAACATTTTAGAAACAGTCGAAATTACTTGTAACAAGATATTTCTTTTGTTCCTACAATATTTTCTTTCCTACAGAATGGTTATCAAATCCACTTGGATTTTTGTCTTGAATTTTTTTGTCCGCAAGACCTTAAATTTTGACGGGTTAAAATTTTGCGAAACAGGCAAGGGTTAACAGAACAGAACAGAGCAGTGTTTTATTTTTCACCGAAGTATTTACAAATACAACGTTCAAGAAAGTGTTGGTAACAGAGCATAGTCGGTAGTGCATCAGACTCCTAATTTTCACTCATAGGATGTCATGGGTTCGATCCCCGTTGGCGGCACATATTCTTTCCGACATTTGTTTCTCACCAACGGGTGGATAATCGTAAACCTAAGTGGGATAGCAGCTGGAGGCAAGGAAAGGATGTAATAGTAGTACTGGTGTGACAAATACCTTGAATCCATTGTTAGGTGCTCCAGTCGCCGCGATATGACTAAGATTTTGTTAAAAGTGGCGTTAAACCCCGTTCATTGATTCAATCAATCATAATATATAGTAGTGATTTCATGGATTCGGACCGTGGCTTCTCTGCTTATTCCTTTAGAAAATATGAGCTTCCACAATAGGCTTGAATCATGGACTATGTTACATCTTTGCTAGTTAAAGTAGTGTTATTACAGCCGTAACTGAAAGTATTTATATACCGGAATTATTTGTCCACAAACTCCGACTGGTTCATGTCTGGTGTAGCAAAAGTATGTCCCGTCTATAATATGAAACACAAGAAAATAAATATTGTACATCAATGGCAACGATTGGCCAATTCTCTAACCTCTCAGGAAAATAAACCCAATGTTCTTTAACCAATTACCACACTATCCCGCATTTTTACGCATCGAAGAAATATAGCTATGGGAAACATTGTAAAAAAAAAATGCGCGTGACAAGCAATTTCTTATTTTGTCACCATGTTTTCTTCATTTTGATCATTATTCTTCTATTCAACCGATTCCCTCCTTTTTACGCCCCCTGAAGAAAAAAGTATTGAAAATAATGTTGAAAATGAAGAAATTGCTTGTACCAAGCAATTTCTTCATTATCCATATTATTTCTATCCAAAAAGACGAAAAAATTTAGAATTTCTCCAACTTGAAATTGCTGTCTGTAGCTTCTTTCAATTTGGACTAATCTAAAATTCTGTTTAGTGGATATGGCTTAAACCATTCTTGTTTTGTCGTCTGCAACCGCTTTGAATTTAGACAAGTCTAAAATTTTGTCGTTAGGTATGGGTTTATTGTCCCAGTACCACTTCATCTTCGATAGAATAATTTGAAAGATACCAGGTATTAAAAACTTAATATTTTTACGTCTCACCTTCAACGTTTAATCAAAATGTATATAAAAAAGCTTTTATCTTGAATTTAGAAACACATGAAAATTATGTGATCTATACCCAAACGACTCGTTCGGACCGAACACTTAATTTAAAAGGTAGACAGAATTGAATTTGAAACTAAAAGAAACATGCCACTCAAATAGTTTATCATTCGGAGAGTACAATTGTTTTGTTGTTGTTGTTGTTGTTGTTGTTAAATTACATTTTTATATAATAATAATAATAATAATAATGTCTTTATTTTATGAAGGTAAAACAATAAGACAATCATTTCAAATAAAACAATTTGAAAATAAATCATTTTTACAATTTTGCCTTCATTGAAAGAAAATTAAGTGAATGTGATGATTTAATAATAAAAAAAAATGATACCACGCCATAACCATGCTAAAGAGTAACAATATGCGATGACGTAAAAATGATGACATATTATGAAATTACGATAGATGGGTTTGATGTGAACGAATTAAAAGAATACATGCATTATTAAATTCTTGGACAGTCACACCCTGTACTTAAATGATTTAGATAATTTCTGATTGGTCAATTGATTTGTTTAATTGCAGATGCTGTTTGAATTTGTTTTTGAAGCTAGATAACAAAGTTGAACTTCTAATTGAAATAGGGATTTCATTCCACACAGTCATGCTACAGTATGAGAAAGATCGTTTCTTGTACAAGGTCTTATATTTCAAGTGTGTGATGTCACTATGTGTAGCTGATCTTAAGCTATAGTTAGTGTTGTTACAAAATGAAATGACCTCATTCATATTATAGGGATGAGTGTATTTTTCGCTGCGTTTATTGGAGTATAAAGTGCAATTGCCCTAGCACATGGAAAATAAAGCCCGTAGGGCGTTATGTTTAAGCCATGTGCTAAGGCAATTGCACTTTATACTCCAATAAACGCAGTGAAAAATACACTCATCCCTATAATATGAATGAGGTCATTTTTTCGCTGCGTTTATTGGAGTATAAAGTGCAATTGCCCTAGCACATGGCAAATAAGGGCGTTATGTTTAAGCCATGTGCTAAGGCAATTGCACTTTATACTCCAATAAACGCAGTGAAAAATACACTCATCCCTATAATATGAATGAGGTCATTTTTTCGCTGCGTTTATTGGAGTATAAAGTGCAATTGCCCTAGCACATGGCAAATAAGGGCGTTATGTTTAAGCCATGTGCTAAGGCAATTGCACTTTATACTCCAATAAACGCAGTGAAAAATACACTCATCCCTATAATATGAATGAGGTCATTTTTTCGCTGCGTTTATTGGAGTATAAAGTGCAATTGCCTTAGCACATGGCAAATAAGGGCGTTATGTTTAAGCCATGTGCTAAGGCAATTGCACTTTATACTCCAATAAACGCAGTGAAAAATACACTCGGTCCATATAATTGCAATACGTCTTTTTTCAAATCCGAAACGGATAGAGAGATGAAATTAAAAACAAATAAACGAACTGTGGGCGGAGTCACTTTTTCTTTGACAGGCGTATGGATACATTGACACAGTTTATCGCTCGAGTCGTTGTAAAGTCGGACATTTTATTTCGTCGCTTGGGTTTTTTGAAATGGAAATTCGAACATTCGTTGGATTTATTTGGAATTATTATGAGTAAATACTAACTTTAAACTCTGTAAGTTATGATATCTGGGTCGATAACAGTTAGAATTATGAATAGATGCTTTGTAAGAGACAAGAAATATAAACCTACCACATGGACACGATGCATGCTGTTGTGGCGAAGCCGATTCGACTTCTCGGATTTACGGCTAATAAAGGTGAGTTTTTATTATGAGAAGTTTATGACATTTTATTTCGTCGCTTGGGTTTTTGAAATGGAAATTCGAACATTCGTTGGATTTATTTGGAATTATTATGAGTAAATACTTACTTTAAACTCTGTAAGTTATGATATCTGGGTCGATAACAGTTAGAATTATGAATAGATGCTTTGTAAGAGACAAGAAATATAAACCTACCACATGGACACGATGCATGTTGTTGTGGCGAAGCCGATTCGACTTCTCGGATTTACGGCTAATAAAGGTGAGTTTTTCGAAATCTTCATGTTTAAAACGAACATCATAAGTCAACCAATTTAGTTTAGTAAAAAGTTCAATAGGTGGTGTTCTTGGCGCGGAGCCCAAAATAACGCGAGCTGTTCTTTTTTGGAGTACAGATAATTTAGAGGTCTTATATTTAGCACTTTTCCACCAAACTGTACAGCAATAGTCAAAGAGAGGAAGTATATACGAATTGTAAAATAGTTGCTTCATTTCTAGAGTGAGATAATTCGAAATCCGTTTGAGCAAACTAATTTTACTGTTAATTTTAGAGGTAGTTTTGTCAATATGAATGTTCCAGGACAGATGTTTGTCAACATGTACACCCAAGATCTAATGAGACTCAACGACTTCAACGCAAACGTCATTTATTTTTAAACCTAGCTTAATATTCTTTAATCTATATTTTGGTCCGACAAGCATACACTTGGTTTTAATTGGATTGACAAGCATGTTATTATTTGAACACCATGACAGTGTAGATTGCAAACCATTTTGTAGGTTGGTTTGTATTTCATTAATGTTTACTCCAGACTTATAGAGTGTCGAATCATCTGCATATAGGTCTAAGCTTGAGTCATTAATATGTAAACCCATATCATTTATGTAAATTAAAAACAGGAGCGGTCCTAATATAGAACCTTGTGGGACACCGCAAGATATAGTACGTGAAGAGGAGAAGTTGCTATTATTCTTAACATACTGTTTTCTGCCAGATAAATAAGATTCAAATATTGCTCAGGAATTCATCGAGAAGTTGTGTAACCTTAACTTATATGATAAAATTTTATGATCTACAAGATCAAATGCCTTCTTTAGGTCAATGAAAACCGAACCAATAATTTTTCCTGTATCAATTTCTTTTGACCATTCATCAATCAGTCTGATTAGTGCAGTTTGACAAGAATGTTTTTCTCTAAAACCTGACTGGTGCTTAGCTAGTACATTATTTTTATTCAGGAATGGTAATAACTTTTTCGATAAATGGCGTTCAAAGATTTTTGAAATAGTCGGCAATATAGATATTGGCCTGTAATTATTTGGATCTTTCTTATCGGAGCCCTTATGCACTGGAAGAACATACGCTTCCTTTAAACATTTGGGAAAATGCCCTTTGCAATACTGTTATTGATAATAGAAGTTAATGGTAAATCATATGATCGCCACAAGATTTCAAAATAGTGGCACTGATACCATCAATTCCAGTTTATTTATTTTTGTCAAGATTACGTATCATTTCACATACTTCATATCGTTACTTGCATTTTAACTATAACAGCCGCACGTCCTGCAATAATTAGTGAATTGGCCATTCACTTGCCCCCGACGACTAACTCCTTTGGCCACGCCATTTGACTCCAACAGGAAGTCCCGCTTTGATTTAAATCACGTTTCCACAAAATAGGTGGCCAGTATCATGTATCAAAAAAGTAGAATAGTTGGTTGGCGACCTAAACGTCGTAACTAAAGCTTGAATAAGCTGTAGTTACGACGGTTAACTCCCGAAACCAACAAAAATGCTTCACACAAATGACTGCCAATGTCGGAATTCAAATCTCAATTCCGGGCTGAATTAATTATTTGATTGGTCGATATTTTCCTTGATTGACAACCGCGATTGGTCATTTTGATTACGGTTTTCAAGCAAGGGAAATAACGCCACTTATTTGTGATTTGCCATTACCAGATGATTCTAAAAAATAATTGACCAATCGCGGCTGTCAATCACGAAATTAATCAACAAATCCGAGCATTCATTTAGCCCAGAATAAAATTCTTGAATCCAAACATAGACCGCCGTTTTCGTTAACCTATTTTCTTGCTTTGGCGACTCATTTCTTGCTTTGGCAACACAGTGGAATTTTAGACTGGTCCAAATTGAAAGGAGCTGCAGACGACAATATCAAGTTGATGAAATTTTAAATTTTTTCATCTTTCTGGATCGAAAACATTGTGGAAAATGGAGAAATTACTTGATCCAAGCAATTTCTTCATTTTCCACAATGTTTTCCAAAGCTTTTTTGTTGAAGGGCGTAAAAAGGAGGGCTTGAGTTGGAATGAGTTAAACGTCTCACCTACAGCTAAATCAAGCTGTAGTTACGAAGTTTAGGTCGCAAACCAACTATTCTACTTTTCTTTCTCTTGCTTCGAGTCACAAAGTTTGCAGAATAACACCGTTTAAGATAGAAGCGGAATTTTCTATCGGAGTCGATGGGCGTGGCCGAAGAAGTAAGTGGATGGGGCCAGCGATTGGTAAATTTGATTTCCATTGCTGTTGAAATTGCTTTATCAGACCCCTCAGAGGACGGCAAAAATAATGTTGCTTTCGAGAATGGTTACTTAACCCTTTCTCACACAACCCGTCCTTTTTACGACTCTCAAGAAAATAGCTCTGAGAAACAATGTGGAAAATGAAAATAAAATAAAAATGTTACAAGCAATTTCTGCATTTTCCACATTGCTTTCTACCCTAAAATGTTAAACTGTAGGCTGCAACTTCGTTCAGTTTGGACCGGTCTAAAATTTCGCTGTGTGGGAAGGGGGTTAACACATTTTTGTGACATATGATCGATTTTAATTGAATTCATAAATAGCTGCAATTCTTCCCTAATCCCTTTTTACACCCTCGAGAAAGGGGCTTTAGAAAACAATGTGGAAAATGAAGGAATTGCTAGTATTAAGGAATGTCTTCATTAGCCACGATGTTTCTGACCCAAAAGACTAGTAAGTCTTTCAAAATTTCAATTAAAGTAATCTGGAGTCTACTACTTCAATGACTTTGAACCTGTCTTAAATTTTGTTGTATGATAATGGGTTAACTCTATATTGTTTAAACTTATTATATCACTCTCATTTAGACTATTCTAATGATTTCAAACAAGACATATTTCATTTTTCCGACGATATTTTCTTTCTACTAAATTTTCCACTATTTATGAGCTGATGCTTTTAGGAAGGAAATTTTGATTCTGGTCGCCTAGTAAAAATGGTCGTTATATAGAGTTGTTCCCTTAAGATAAAATGAATGTGTGTTTAAATTAGTTTAATATTATTAATAAAACACCTACCGACAGGGATAGTTCGACCAACCACCTTGTCGGCCCATCCAGCGTAGTATTGCAACGTCTTTACGACGCCAGTGACGTCAACAAAAAACGCTTCTTTGTAGGGCTTGCCGTTATCCAATGTCTCCAAACTCTGTAATTGGATTAAATTTGAGTTAAGGATTTATTTAAAGCTGCAAAGGGTTTCTTTAAATTCTGAATAATTTAATCTTTAGTTTCGTCTATGATAATCGGGCGTTCTGATTGGTCGAAAAAAAATATTGATAACTCCATGAACAAAATGTTGAGCACCCAGCAATTTTGTATGCTTCCGCAAAAAATAGTCCCATATAAAATGTATCAAAATGTATCAAAATTTGTAAAGCTTTTGGTTTTTTCGCTCGATGCTATTAACCGATATAAATATCGCGTATTCATGCAGTGTAATTAGTTTTTTTGGTTCATACCTCCATGAAAACAAAAAAAATATCTCTTCATCTCTTAATTGAACTTATACTGGTGAGCATTAAAAATGACTAAAAAAATATGAGAAAAACAATTCAAATTAACCCTTTTATGTTGAACCTGGATTATTCCTGTTTGACAGGAGGTATAGACAAAGATCAGCATGTACATAAGTGCAGTCTGATCATAGTCTACACCTCCTGTTTGTCCCCTCAACCCAAAGCAGTTTATAGAACAAATTTTCAAAATGATTGTTCACCCTTAATTGGTGCTTCCAGTACTTTCAGGCCTTTGATATTTAAAGCACATTCAGACAAGGACTTTATTCAGCCTGACAAGGGTAAAATACGTTCTTGGGAACCCCGTTTATCGACTTTCTTTTTTTTTCTCTCTCTCTCTCAAAATTAATGCGGATTTGGATTAATTTCAATTAGTTGCCTCCTTCTTGATAAGTAACCATACTTTGCTTACTCCAATGTCGATTTTCCCCACAATTTGTATGTTCAATAATAATTTGGCTCTACTTTCTTTGTCTGAAATCTCAGATCATTATGAAAATAGGAGGTTTGTAATTTCAAAAACTAAGGCAGTGACTTTTAGTTTCTTTAATTCCCAGTATGTGAAATATGAGAAATCATGCAATGGCCTATCATTTTGGTGATTTCCTTGGCATTTAGATGAAATTGTAAAGTGATAATACGACAAGAAGTCTTAGAAAGCATTAAAGGAAAAAAAAACTTCTGTAAAGTGTGACGTTGTCCTTTATTTCTAGCAAGCCTAATTTCTATATGTAGACAGCTTATTTCTAGAAAAAACTTACTTCAAGGTACGCCCTGACTCTCTCCACAAGGTCTGCTAGTTTGTTCATCAGTTTACCACGAACACTAACGTAAGACATATGGGGTACCAGTCTAATTTCTAGAAGGTAAATTGCTTGTAAAACTTACCGCAAGGTCTCTCCAAAAGGTCTGCTAGTTTGTTCATCAGTATACCACGAACACTGACGTAAGACGGATGGGGTACCAGTCTAATTTCTAGAAGGTAAATTGCTTGTAAAACTTACTGCGAGGAACGCCCTGTCTCTATCCACAAGATCTGCTAGTTTGTTCAACAATTAACAACGAACACTGACGTCAGACAAATGGTGTCACAGTCTTATTTCTAGAAGGTAAATTGCTTGTAAAACTTACTGCGAGGTACGCCCTGTCTCTATCCACAAGATCTGCTAGTTTGTTCAACAATTTACCACGAACACTGACGTCAGACAAATGGTGTCACAGTCTTATTTCTAGAAGGTAAATTGCTGTAAACTTACTGCGAGGTACGCCCTGTCTCTATCCACAAGATCTGCTAGTTTGTTCAACAATTTACCACGAACACTGACGTCAGACAAATGGTGTCACAGTCTTATTTCTAGAAGGTAAATTGCTGTAAACTTACTGCAAGGTACGCCCTGTCTCTATCCACAAGATCTGCTAGTTTGTTCAACAGTTTACCACGAGCACTGGCGTCCATTGATCGCCACGTTGACCCAAACTCGAAGGCCTTGGTCGCCGCTTCCACTGCTGCGTCCACATCTGCCTGTTTTAGAGAAAAATGATTGGTTGATTGATTGATTGAATGGGGTTTAAGGCCGCTTTTAACAGAATTTCAGTAATATCGCGGAGGATGGAGCACACAACAATAGATTCCTTGTGTATCTCACACCAGTAAAACCATTACATCCTTTCCTAGCCTCCAGCTGCTATACCATTTAGGTTTACGATTATCCACCATTGGTGAGATAATTGTCGGATAGGATATGTGCCGCCGGGGATCGAACCCATGACATCCCATGATCGAAGATTTGGAGCCTGATGCGCTACCAACTGCTCAATGAAGGCGGGCCTTTCTCACCATTTCGCATGGAAACGCACAATGAGATATTTGAAATTACTTTTCTCTGAATCCAAAAAGCATAGAGTTTTTGTATTTCGAATATAGCATATCCTAGTGGACCCCTACTAAATCGTGGATTTGATAATAATTTAATTTTTAGTTTTGTCTATCAAAATCGAGCGTTCTGATTGGCCGGAAAAAATCCATACCTCCATAAACAGAATTTTGAGCACATAGCTATTTTGTATGATTCCGCACAAAAAAGTATCGAAATTTATGAATTATGAAATTTTCAGAAATGAAGTGATATTTATTTTTCATGGATTTATGAAACGAAAACCCTAATTACTCTTAAGAGATGAAGAGAATATTTTTTATTTTCATGGAGGTATGAACCGAAAAACCTAATCACACTGTATGAATACGCGAAGCGGATTCATACATTGTGTGATTAGGTTTTACAGTTCATACCTCCATGAAAACAAAAAATATTCTCTTCATCTCTTATAATTGAATAGCATCGAGCGAAAATTGCAACAACTTAACAAATTTTGATTCATTTTTGTATGGAACTATTTTGTGCGGAAGCATACAAAATGGCTGCGTGCTCAAAATTTTGTTCATGGAGGTATGAATTGAATTTTTCGACCAATCAGAGCGCTCGTTTTTGATGGACGTAACTAACAATTAAATTATTTATCAATGAACCCGCTTCGCGTATTTATATAATGTGGTTAGTTTTTTCGTGCCATACCTCAATGAAAACAAAATGTATTCTCTTCATCTATTAAACCATTTGGTCATACTGTGTTCGCACTATTGGGTCAATTCCACTCTGGAATTACTTCCGGGTGGTTGTACCCTAAAGTAGTCCAATAAGAAAATTTGATCTCCTCCTTTTGTCATGCTGTTTTAACGTTTATTCAATAGCAATTTGCTTGATGTTAGGTTCTGCAGAGTGAGAGATCACTGCTGCATGTCATGCATGTGATTCAAAGCATTTATCTGGGAATTATTTCCTTGTAGAAACTGACATTTGAAGGTTGTACCCTACAAGACTTTCACTCCCGAGCCTAAAGAATTTCATGGGTTAATGTGCAGACAGAAGATTTTCGAATGATACCATTTTCCTGGCCTGAAATTCAAGTTCAAAGACTGCTCTTTAAGACGGACTAAGATCTAAGGCCCAACGAGACTTTGGGGGGGGGAGCTTTTGGGCCCTTTTTGCTCTTTATTTAATGAGGCAACAACGGACAGGAGCGTAACCTATTATACCTACAAACAGAGAAGGCACACTTTGAAAATCTTCTTCTCTGAAACCAAAAGGCGTCGAGCTTTGGTATATGGTAAATGCTTACTGCAAGTGGACTCCTAGTTTTGTGCATAATGTGACTCAGGAGCCATAGTGGGCTCTGTCCGAATGCACTCTGTCTTAACCCTTGTCATGCTGAACCCGGATTAATCTTGCTTTAGCAGGAGGCATAGACATAGATAGCATATGAACAGGCTAATCTTAATCTACACCAGCTGTTTGCACTTTTTTAGGCCAGAGTTGGCAATGGGATCAATTCTCAATTCAAGCATTGACCCTAAAATCCAGGACTACAGTGCTATCAGCCCTTTCTTTTTTATGTAATCTTTGAAGGGATTTTATCAACATGACAAGGGTTGAATTATGTTAAGTGTAGTTCCCAATTTTACAATGTAACAAAGAATTGTAACGTTCCGAGCTTGTAGACAAAGCCTATCCATCCAGAGAAAAGGATCCTCAACCCTAAATAGGTCGACCTTGTCTATATATATCTCCAAATAGTCCCTTGACTTACTGAAGGTTCTCAAATTTGAATATCACAGCCAATTACCTCCCCTGGAACCCTTACATTACTCTCCCCTCCGAGAAGACTCGTCCCGAGTCTTGGCCTGGGAGATCCGTGGGTAAGGCAACTCCGGTCTGACAGTTGTCATCATCCCACCGCTGCCACCAATTGTAACGTTCCTAGCTTGTAGACAAAGCCTATCCATTCAGAGAACAGGATCCTCAACCCTAAATGGGTCGACCTTGTTTATATATAACTCCAAATAGTCCCTTGGCTTACTGAAGGTTCCCAAATTTGCACATCACATCCAATTACCTCCCCTCGAACCGTTACAGAATTAATTTTAAGATATATTCTCTCAGACCAGGTGTTATGTAGCATATTAATCAAATTTGTAGCAGTATTATAATCCGGAGACGGAAGTAGAATACTCCTTAGCAGGATATTCGCTCTCGTCTAGGCGTAAAATGGTGTAAAATGCCTGTAGTGCAGAGACGGAAATGTAATGCCAGGTAACGGATTATTAAAAAATTGTGTTGTCTTCAGCGACGTCCATCGCCGGGTCGCTGGCCTCGATTACTTACTCCGGTGGGAAGTTGACTTTAGATATTTACCCTTGTCATGCGGACCCCGGGATACTCCTGTTTGAACGATGGCTTTAGCAGGTGTATAGACTAAGATCAGTCTGCGCAGACTGATCTTAGCCTACAACACCTGCTTTTTTATTGTTCTTAAAGAACGTTAAACCCCTCGTCGATCTAATTACGTCAAAGATTTAGAATATTGTGAAAAGAGGAAAAAATATTTAGTGGGGCAAGGGTATATTGTCGTTATGATGCATAATTGGCCAGTCGCGGCTGTCAAAATTATTCTTTCAGTCCGGAAAAGAGATTGAAACTCCTACATTGGCCGCCATTTGTGTGAAACATTTTTGTTGTTTGGCTACTTAAACGTCGTAACTACAGCTTATTAAAGCTGTAGTTACGACGCTTAGGTCGCCAACAAACGACTGTCCTTTTTTGTTACATGCTACTGACTAAAGTTTTTGCAAAAAAAACGCCGTTTGAAATCGACTCGGGACTTCCTGTCGGAGACAATTGGCGTGACCAAAGAAGTAAGAGGGCGGGTCAGCGATTGGTCAATTTATGATTGGTAATGTGCAACAAAAAATAAAATGGTTGGCGACCTAAACGACGTAACTATAACGTGGAAAAGCTCTTCACCAACAAATATGCTCAACGTATTTGTTGGAGTTGAAAGTTCTTTTTTGGTTTAAGTGGCTTATCTTTTATGTCGAACGAATTTAGGTTGGCCATCTCACTTCGGCAAATGAATCGATCATACATGTTGTGCGAGAGACGGAAATGATAAACCGTGTAACGATATCAAACTCGTGAAATGGTTCCTTTTTGAATGCCAAGTTACTCCTAAGGCCGATAAGAAATCATTTACCAGTCTATCATTTGATGGTCAACCGAAACCATCAATTGTGATGGACATTCGTCACACGTTTACTTTTTGTCTGTAATGCATAACCGTAACAATCTAATATTGTTTATAAAAACAAAATAAAATAGTCTCAGGGAAAAGGACGGCTAGTCGTCACTGGTAAAAATGTGAGTGTTTATCATCACAAATATACGAATTCTGAATTTTTATACACTTTGTTGAACCGTGATAAACTTAAGAAAAATCGTGATGGGAAAGTTCATTACGGCATCACGTGCAGGTATATTGTGGCTATGCAATGAAAACCTCTTTTATTTATTTGTTTGTTTGTTTGTTTGAATGGGGTTTTACGCCACTTTCAAAATCTTGCAGTTATATCAGGGCGGCTGGAGCACCTAACAATAGAATCTTGGTATTTCTCACACCAGTACTACCATTACATTCTTTCCTAGCCATTAGCTGCTATCCCACATAGGTCTACGATTTTCGACCCATTGGTGAGAGACAAATAGTCGGAAAGGATGAGTGCCGCTAACGGGGATCGAACCAGGGACGTCTATTCCGGCGCGCTACCAACTGCGCTATGACCGCGGCTCTCTTTTTATTTATTCGAGAATGAACTTATTGAGAGTAAATTTATCTTCTAAACACCTTGTAAAAGGGTGATGCTCAACGTTACAGCTGATAAATAATGTCTGGCAATAAAATAACGCATGATTTCGATTCCAGTTGAAGAAATATCCATAAGCTTCATGTTTGGATCAAATGAAACGTGATTGGTGGTTATGGCAGGGGATAAAATCCATTTATCTGGAAAAATTGCATTGTGGCGATTTAGCGTCGTAATGGAGGTGACAGTTAGCCATTACATACTTGATTGTTTACCCTTTTGAACGAACTGTTGACCAAACAAATCGACACGAATGCTTTAAACACGTTAACCCTTGTCATGCTGAATACAACCCTTTTCAGAATTTCTTTGAAATCAAAGGGCTGAAAGCCCTGGAAGCATTTGATTTTGGCTGATATTTCTTCTGAAAATTAATTCCAAGAATATCTCTAGTTTGAAAGTGACAAACAAGTGGTGTGGACGAATTTCAGCCTGCACATCTTTGTCTATACCTCCTGCAAAAACAGGAATATTCTAGATTCAGCATGACGATTAAGATGTAAGTTTGCTTAAAAGGTTAGAAAAGGGTTAAGCCGACATATATTCCTTTACGTGAAAGGCTTCAAAGGTTCTAAAATATGACTCCCATGCTTTGAATAATAAACTTTGAAATATTCTTAACATATTGTGTTAAATCTAGTTTAAATGAACCCCTTCCTATTTAGCCTGGTTACTTCGGAGAGCAACAAAGCGACCACTTGAATACAATTGAATCCTGTTAATCACAACACCAATTTGACAATGCCAAAGGTTTTGTTAAGAGATGAAGAGAATATTTTTTTGTTTTCATGGAGGTATGAACCGAAAAAACTAATCACACTGTATGAATACGCGAAGCGGATTCATACATAAGTGTGATTAGGTTTTTCGGTTCATATCTCCATGAAAACAAAAAAAAACAATTCACTCCATTTCTTATAATGTAATAGCATCGAGCGAAAAAAACAACTTTACAAATTTTGATACTTTTTGTAGGGACTATTAATGCGGAAGCATACAAAATAGCTGCGTGCTCAAAATTTTGTTCATGGGGTTATGAATTTTTTTTTTCGACCAATCAGAACGCTCGTTATTGATAGACAATACTAAAAATTAAATTATTTACAATTAACCAAAAATTGCTATCAAAACGAGCTATTTGTTCTATTAATGTTAGCGTTAAATGTGCGTTGCAATTAAGCAATGAAATGCTATTATCAGGGTTGCGATTAAGAGGAATCCACTGGTAATTGATCAATAATCAATATCGCCAAGTGATTTAATGTTTCGTTTCGTCTATCAAAATCGGGCTTTCTGATTGGCAAAAAAAATCATAGCTCCGTGAACAAAATTTTGAGCACGCGGCTTCTTGTATGCTTCCGCACAAAATAGTTCCATCAAAAAGGTATCAAATTTTTAAAGTATTTGCTGTCTTTGTTCGATACCATAAAATTATTAGAAACGAGGAGATTATATTTTTTTCGTGGAGTTATTAAACGAAAACCAAATGGCACTTATTAGTTTTTGGATTCCTTGTTTATCTCTAACCAGTACCACCATTACATCCTTTCCTAGTCAGCTGCTATCCCATGTAGGGTTACGATGATCCTCCCATCGGTGAGAGACAAATGTCGGAAAGGTTATGTGCCGTAGGGGCCGACGATGGTGAAACATAAGCAAAAGGTCAGTCTCGTCTTATCAACTCCACTTGTAAAACAGATATAAACCTGTTGTTTTGGATTTCTATGATTTGAAAATTAAGTTGACGTCTCAACGACATTAAATATGACTGTTCGAAGAACGGGCTGTGTATTAACCCATCCCCCTCAAAGTACCTGCAATATTTCAGGATAACAATGTGGAAAATGCAGAAATTGCTTGTCACTAGCAATTTCTGCATTTTCCACATTATTTTCTACCCAGAATTAACAGATATATGTATAATTCAATGAACTTGAGCTTGTCGTCTGCAACTTCTTTCAATATGAACAAGTCTAAGTTGTTTGTGTGGTAATGGGTTAAAGTTAACTGAGTATCGACGCTGTCATTGGAATCAACGTAATGCTTTGGTTTAAGTATCACGGGCAAGTGGTCATTTCTGCGCACCACTAGCTAATGGCATTTCTCCGAAACACTGCACGGACCAGTGTGACCATAATGTCATCATCCAGGAAAACTAGTATTTATTTAGAATTATTTTAGTTTTTACTTGAAGATTTAGTTAAAATTATTGCAAAATGTCATGTCTCTTTAATTGTTAAACTTTAGACTTTTCTTGATTCTTGGATTTTGATTAAACTACCTTGTAAAAAAAATTAATTAAGCATTCGTTTTATTTGAATTGGACCTCTTTTGACTAAGAAATTCCTGGACAATGTTATGCAATATGCGGTATTTATGTTTCTACAAAGGTAATAAGTTGAAACCTAATGCCATAATTTATCTCTCTTGACAAGTAACTACTTGTTTGACATTCAGTTAGCAAATTTGTGGCCCGATGTCGATGTCTGATGGCTGTTCACCCTTTCTCAGACGTCAAAATTTCCCCTCTAAAGACATCAAATAGCTATTACTATCCAGCACTGGGAATAGCCAAGTGTAGCTGTGTACTGAGATTTAGCAGGAATTTGACATTGATTTATTGGAATTTTTCCCTCTGAACATATCAAATTGCTATTATTATCCAGTACTGAGATTAGCCAAGTGTAGCTGTGCACTGAGATTTATCAGGAATCGTACATTGATTTAGAGGAATTTTATCTCCTGTACATATCAAATTGCTATTAATATCCAGTATTGAAAACAGCCCAGTGTTGGTATGTTCTGAGTGTTATCAGAATCGTACATTGATTTAGAGGAATTTTATCTCCTGTACATATCAAATTGCTATTATTATCCAGTACTGAGAATAGCCAAGTGTAGCTGTGTACTGAGATTTATAAGGAATCGTACATTGATTTAGAGGAATTTTATCTCCTGTACATATCAAATTGCTGTTAATATCAAGTATTGAAAACAGCCCAGTGTTGGTGTGTACAGAGTGTTATCAGAATCGTACATTGATTTACTTGAATTTTGCCTCCAGTAGATATCAAATTGCTGTTACCATCCAGCAAAGAGCATAGCCCAGTATAGATATGTACTAAGAGTTATCAAGAAATTGACATTGGTTTACTGGTATTTTGCACTCTGATGAAATGAAATTACTGTTACTATCATATGTCGATATCAAATTACTTTTACTATCCAGCCGAGCGTTGCTGTCCACTGCTGCCCTCTTGCTTCGTTTTTAACTCACCTTATCACCCTCTTGTATCTGGCAGATTTCCTTTGCTGTGGTAGGGTTTACAGTCGGGAATGTTTTACCACTTTTAGAATTCACCCACTCGTTGTTGATAAAAATCTGAAGAAAAAAATAAGAAAGAAGGTGTCAGTCCCGGTATTTAAGGTAGATTGGTTGGTTGAATTGGACTTATACAACTTATACCAGTATTTCAGTCATATCACGGAGGCTGGTGTACCTAACCACGAATCCTGGTATTATTTACACCATTCCTACAACATCCTTTCCGAGCCTCAAGCTGCTCATCCCATTTTTGTTTACGATTTATCCCCCAAATGTGGGAGACAAATATCGGCAAGGATATTCGCCGCGACCGAGGATCGAACCCACGACCTAATAGGTAGGAATCTTACGCCCTACCACCGAACTATGACCGCGAACCCAGGGTAAAATATAACTATCTATTAAACGAAACATTAATATATATACAAGGTATTGAAGGGTAGAAAATGTTGTGGTTAATGAAGAAATTGCTGGGTTCCAGCAAAATCCTTATCAACAAAAATGTTTTCTCTGAATTCATCTCTTCATTATCTGTGGATATGTTAATTTCAATCCTAAATAAGAAGAATCAAAGTACTGAAAGGTACTGTAAGCTAGCAAAGCATTGTTTTGTTCAATAATCTTCTTTGTCAAACGATATCATGATAAAGAAACGAGATCAAAGTAACCAAGGAGTTAACCCATTCCCAAACAACCCTCCTTTTTACGCCCTCAAGAAAATAGTTGCGGAAAACAATGTGGAAAATGAAGAAATTGCTTGTTACAAGCAATATCTTAATTTTCCATATTGTTTTCTACCTAAAGAGATTAATATTTTAAATTTTTCAACAATTTGAAATTGTCATCTTCGACTTCTTTTAAGATCGATGCGCTCAATACATAGGAGACTTCCATACATAGTTTGCGAAATTCCTGAAATACATAAGAACTACTTTTTATAGCGTAGGCATTTAACGGATTAAGTGGTTAAGTCTCCAGTGGCAGTTTGCACTCATTGAACTTTGAGACGACCTCAAAATTTGTCTGTTAACTTAAGCTATCAAAGCTGACGCTTTGCTAGCTAAAAACATATCTTACTTGTCCGTATACAAGTGGAGAAAATCTTACCACACCACTGATACTAAAACAGATTTATGCTGATTGTCGATGGGAGACCAAGACTTCGTAACTCCAGCTTATTTAAGCTGAAGTTACGATGGTTTGGTCACCAACCGAGGACAATCGATGAATCGCCACTGTTAATCAAATCAAAGCACTGAAAATACTGTAAGCTAGCAAAGCATAGTTTTGTCAAAGGATATCATGATAAAAAAAACGAGGTTAAAGTAACCAAGGAGTTATCCTATTCCATCACAATATATCCTTTTTACGCCCCTTAGAAAATAGTTCTGAAAAAATGTGGAAAAGAAAGAAACTGTTTGTCACAATTAATTTCTGTATTTTCAAAATCGTTTTCTACCCAGACAGGTGAATATTGTAGAATTTTAAACAATTTGAAATTATCATCTGCACACTTCTATGAAGGTCCTGGTCAGAGTTATTTGAACACTGTGTGCTCAAGTTAGCTAAAATGACCTAGGAGATTGCAATATTCCCGAAATACGCATTAACTACTTTTTATGGCGCATGCACTCAATGAATTCAGCGGTAAAATCTCCAGTGGCAGATTACACTCGTTTGACTCTGATAAGACCTTAAAATCTTGTCTGGTACCTTTAGCTATCAAAACCGACGCTTTGCTAGATAAAAATCAAAGTATTTAAAGTACTGTAAGCTAGCAAAGTATTTTTTGTTAGGTAACCTTCTTTGTTTCAGACGACAATTTCAATTTGTTGGATTTATAAAGTCTTTGCCTTGAAGGGTAGAAAACATTGTGGACATTGAAGAAATTGTTTGTTACAAAGCCTTTATTTTAGATGTTTAAGAAGCGGGATTGAATCGGAATGGGATAGATAGCAAGATTTTGAAGAAGTTATCTACATACAATTGGAATAAAGATCATTCATGTGGCCTTACAAAGCAGACCGCATAGCGAAAACATAAGAACTAATTTTTGGGCGTAGGCATTCAATGGATTTAGTGGTTAAGCCTCCGTAGGCAGTTTGCACTCGTTGAACAGTGAGAAGACCTTAAATTTTGTCGCTTTGCTAGCTAAAAAACGATGGACCAAGCAAACCGTTATAATGTTGGTTTAAAGACTTAAACGTCGTAACTACAGATTATTCAAGCTGAAGCTACGACTTTTGCAGCGCCAATCAAGCATTTTATTGTTCATGTAACTGACCACAATTTTTGAAAGTAAGGCCGTTTTATATACACGTTATCAACTTACTGGGGTCAGTTAGCTTGGCCAGCGATTCGTCAATCAAAGGCTTATCACATTTTCAAATACATTTATACTTACATTAAGCGACCAATCAATGGACGGTCAAAATGTGGTCGTTTAAGAGAGTGGTCGCTTAATACATTTTTGTGACATATACGAATGGTCGATTCGACTGCATACGTAATTTTTTCTCGCTTAATTCAATATTGATATAACTCATTAGAATCGTCTCCACCAAAATATGGTTTATATTTTATAAGTTTATCAGCAAAAACGCTAAATTATGAGGATCCTTTGTTTCTGGAAAGGGAATTTTGATAGTGGTCGCTTAGTCGTAGTGGTCGCTTAAACGTAATGGTCGCTTAGTCGTAGTGGTCACTTAGTCGTAGTGGTTGCTTAGTCGTAGTGGTCACATAGTCGTAGTGGTCGCTTAGTCGTAGTGGTTGCTTAGTCGAAGTGGTCGTTTAGTCGTAGTGGTCGCTTAGTCGTAGTGGTCGCTTAGTCGAAGTGGTCGCGTAGTCGTAGTGGTCGCTTAGTCGTAGTGGTTGCTTAATCGAAGTGGTCGTTTAGTCGTAGTGGTCGCTTAGTCGTAGTGGTCGCTTAGTCGTAGTGGTCGCTTAGTCGTAGTGGTCGCTTAGTCGTAGTGATCGCGTAGTCGTAGTGGTCGCTTAGTCGTAGTGGTCTCTTTGTAGTACTGGTCGCTTAGTCATAGTGGTCGCTTAGTCGTAATGGTCGCTTAGTCGTAGAGGTCGCTTAGTCGTAGTGGTCACTTAGTCGTAGTGGTCGCTTAGTCGTAGTGGTCGTTTAGTCGTAGTGGTCGTTTAGTCGTAGTGGTCGCTTAGTCGTAGTGGTCGCTTAGTCGTAGTGGTCGTTTAGTCGTAATGGTCGCTTAGTCGTAATGGTTGCTTAGTCGTAATGGTCGCTTAGTCATAGTGGTTGCTTAGTCGTAGAAGTCGCTTAGTAGTAGTAGTTGCTTAGTCTTAGTGGTCGCTTAGTAGTTGTGGTCGCTTTGTAGTAGAGGTCGCTTAGTCCTAGTGGTCGCTTAGTCGTAGTGGTCGCTTAGTCGTAGTAGACGTTTAGTCGTAGTGGTCGCTTAGTTCTAGTGGTCGCTTGCTAGAGGTGGTCGCTTGAGCATGGTTGTCTGTTTTTGTTTTAACCCTTTCCTGTTTTATGAATTTTTAGACTGGTCCAATTTTAAAGGGGTTGCAGACGACAATGAAAAATGCACTCAATTTGAAATCTGACCATCCTATGTGGTAGAAAATATTGTGGGAAAGGGATAAATTGCTTGTTACAAGCAATTTCTCCTTTTCCCACGATGTTTTCTCAAGTATAAAATTACAGTGACTTAAAATCCCGGGTTTGTCGAGAAAAGGGTCAAGCTTATACCGGCTTGTCCCTTTTTTTTTCGACGATAAGGTACATGTTAGCTTTGTTAAATTACCTCTCCGGCTTTTACCATCGACCAGATACAATTTTGGACTTGTCCATATTCAAAGAAGTTGTTGACGACAATTTTCATTTGAAGAATTTTTAAAATTATTTATCTTTTGGGGTTTTAAAAAATTGTTGATCATGAACTAATGGCTTGTGACAAGCACTTTCTTTTAAAAATGAGCTTGGACAGGAAAGGACAAAGCTTTTATAGTTATCATTGTACACTAAATCTAGATCTTTTCACCACCCAATAAGGAGGAATCGACCAATCGCTGACCCCGCCCACTGACTACATAGGCCACGCCCACGGACTCCAACGGGAAATACCGCTTCGATTTTAAATGGCGTTATATTACTTAGTTCATATCCAGTAGCATGTAACTAGTGATTGGAACAGTTGGTTGGTGACCTAAACGTCATAGCTATAGCTTGAATAAGCTGTAGATATGACATTTAGGTCGCCAAACCAACAAAAATGTTTTTCAAAAAATGGTGGCCAATAGCGGAAGTCAAATAATCTTTTCTATCCTATAAGGCAAAATTTTCCTAAATTCCACCAATTGAAATTTGTCTGCTGCCACTTCTTTCAATTCGAATTAGTTTAGCCTTTTTTTTTTTTTTGTTTTGTTTTGTTTGGGTGTTTTGTTTTTTTCTTGTTTTTTTTTGTTTTGTTTTGTTTTGTTTTTGTTGTTTGGTTTTGTTTTTGTTTTTTTTTGGGGGGGGGGGGGGGTCTTTTTCTTATATTTATTCTTTTTTTTTTTTTTTTTTGTATGAGTCATTGTAAAAGAAAAGAAAGTACAGCTTAAATCTGCATGAAAATTGTTTTGCTGATTTTAATTCAATGATCAGATCCACATAAGCTGCTTCCTAATATATAATATTTAACATAATATCAAAATGAACATCGTGGTAAAAGAAGAAAATGCTTGAAAAAATCAATCTATCTTTATCACGATGTTTTCTACAGATAAAACACTTTACAATGTACACTGAATTGGTCTTGCATATTTCAGATAAAGCGGTGAAACGTTTCCCGCCACAATCTTCAAGTAAAGCATTGCCGCAATATTTTCCTGTTATACGGTTTTATTACCACCGTCATAATTCAACTTCGTTGGCAACCATGAATCGTGACAAGTCATGATCAGAGTCATGAGTGACAAGTTAAACGCTGATAAAGCAAATCGTAATTTAAACCTACATCGCCTCTTACCGATAACGACCTTCAAAATGTATACTCAATGCGAAAAGAAAGGCAGGTCAGAAGGAGATTTTAGAGCGTTTACCGTGACAAGAAATGATCAGAGTTATAAAAGAAAAGGAACCGCTGATCAAGAAGGTTGTAATTCGAACAAACTTCGAACCTTCGTGATAGCGCCATGTATCTAAAGCCTTCAAAGCGTCTCAATGAAAGTCTGGCCTGAAGTTAAAGTTAAAGGTTTTGGGTTTATAACCTAGCGTATTCAAAAGACTTTACACTTTAAGCCCCAATCATTGAATTGCAAGTCGGTTGTTAACTTACGGTGCACTTGGCAGCAACAGCACATTGGCTTGCCACCCTCACAGACACCCATTTTTACACATAGGTGGAGATGAGCAATGTTGAGTAAGTTTTCTGCTCAGAAAAGTTCCCGCGGTCCTGGCGGAATTCGAACCCGGGATCCTCCGATCTCGAGGTCCGTATCTTTCCACTAGACCAAAGACTGCACAGATCGAGACGCCAGAAAGCTACCACGTTTCCTGAACACGATACAACAAATAGAAAAAGAAACTGTTGTAGTATTCCCTATTTAGTGTACGTCTACAATTATTCCAAAGTAAAATTTATACATCCCACACCGACATAATAGGACACGTCATAAAAAAATCCGTATCTGACAGAGTCAAATACGGTTCTATATAAGGTAGTCGAAGATGACGTCAATCTCGCTTTGTAAGCATATCAAGTAAAAAACTTTGAAAATCATTGTGGACAATGAAGAAGGTGCTTGTGACAAACGAATTCTTCAATGTCCACAACGTTTTCTACCCTTACAAGGCAAAGGTTTTATGCTTCCACAAACTTGAAATTGCCGTCTGTAACTTCTTTTTATTTGAATCAGTCTAAGATTTAGTCATACATGTTGTAATGGGGTAACTCCTGGTTAATCTTAAACCTCGTTTATTTATCATGATAACCTTACTTAACAAATCCATGCTTTGCTAGCTTACAATACTTTCGGTACTTTGAATATCGTATGTAGTTTTGACCATTCGGTTGCACTATAAGACCAATGATTTTAATTCGTTATCAGCCGGACTCTGGACCAATACTCAACCCTTTAATGTCCTAAGTAGTTTAACGCAAGTAACGACAACTTAAGGTTATAATATGTGACAAGTAACTTGGTGATAACGCAAGTTGCGAGTTCAACAAATGTCGCTCCATATTGATAATGAGATGTATGAGCTTTTCCAAATGAATACTGAACGCAAAAAAAATAACATGGTCAAGTCAAAGATAGAGTCTCTAATTTATAACAAGTTATTCTTTTGGTATTACTTCATTCATTTCATTTTTCGGGGAAGGGGGATACGGGCTGCAACGTATTAGTTCGAAAATGCTATTTTCTCTTCTAATATTTGGTCTTTAACCCATTACCAGACAGCAAAATTTCAGACTGGTCCAAATTGAAAGAATTTGTAGACGACGCATTACAATAAATGAAGCTTTGGATTTTTATTTTTGGGGTACATGGTTCATAAATGAGGGAATTGATTGTTGCAATAATTTCTTCATTTTCCACAATGTTTTCCCAAGCCTATTTTTCTTGGAGCATCAAAAACAGTCATTGTTTGGGAATGGGTTAAATCGCAAAATTCATACAATTTTATATACACATATATTCATTTGGCCTACATGTATGTATGTGCCGCGGCTAAAGGGCAGTTGGTAGCGCGTCGGGCTTCTAATTATTGGGTGCCGGGTTCGGTCCCCGTTTGCGGCAAATATTCTTTCTGATCATTTGCCTCCCAACAATTTGTGGATAACCGTCAACCTAAGTGGGATGAGGAGCTAGCTGGAGTCAATGGAAGAAAGAAGTCGTAGTACTGGTGTGAGAAATACAAGGAATCCATTGAAAGGTGCTCCATTCGCTGCTATATAACTGAAATACTGTTAAAAGTGACGCTAAACCCCATTCAAACAAACAACTATATATGTATGTCATTTATTTTCTTCTGGGTAAGGATAAACAAGCGAAAGATAATTAATTGGCCAATCTCGGCTGTCAATCAAGGAATCAACCGACCAATCAAATCATTTATAAAGCCCGGAACTGAGCTTTCAATTCCGACATTGGAAGCCATTTTTGTTAACCTTTTTTGTTGGTTTCGCGACTTAAATGTCGTAAATACAGCTTATTCTATACAAACTTTACTACCTTTTTTGTAACATGCTACTGTCCTAACATTTTTCAAAATTACGCCATTTAAAATCGAAGCGGGACTTCCCGTCTTAATGTTAATGGGAGGGGCTAACGAAGCAAGTGGGAGGGGCCAGCGATTGGTTAACTGGTTTTATAAAACTACAAAAACACGTATACAGCTTCTTCAGAAGTACATAATAAAACAAACTTATACAACACAAACGTGACGTCATAAAAGTTACGTCACATATAAACTAGCGGAAAAGATTGATTTACGCTTTTAAACGCGTGTGGTTTGCCGTTATTGGATAACACGTGCGTAAATGAAATGATTAAAACATACCGAAGAAAAATATAGAAAAAAATAAGAAAAATATTACGCATTTAACCCTTATTCAGGCTCTAGTTAAAATGTTTAAGCAGCTAACAGACGAAATACGAACCCCATAAATGGAAGAATTCGGAATTAGATCTACATGGCACATAAAAAGTGTTTAAAAAACACGACAGATAAAATAGATAAGATGAAATGAGTTTAATATCTGTTTATTCATTCAATAATTTATTTTTATCATTTGCTTATTTAATGACCTATTCGTCTATTCATTTATTTATTGAAGCATTCACCAATCGTTGTAAATTGCGTGGTATTGTTATGATCCTGGTCCATGTATGTTGTTTTCGAAAGATGACACCTTTTTTGTTGTTGTTGTTGTGGTTGTGGTTGATGTTTTTAATTCTACACGTAAAGCGGTCATGGTAACATTTTTAACCCATTCCTAAACAATGCCGCTTTTAAACGCCTCTGAAGAGAAGGCCTGAGGAGATCAAGGTTCAAGCTTGTTACAAGTAATTTCTTCATTTTCAATCCTGTTTTTTACCCCCGAAAGACGCAAACTCTCTGAATTTGGACCCGTCTTATATTTTGCCGTTTGGTAAAGGGCTAACTCCAGTCAACCTATAAAGAGCTATTACGCAATTTCAGATCAGACAAAAACAAAAATATCCTGAATAAAACATGTGACTGCAACTGGATGTAAAAATTCGGTTAAGTAAACTCAGACTTTTTGAAACATTTTTTTAAAACAATAAAAAATCATTGGGTAAAAACCTATTCGGAATAATTCAAATGTCTTGAATTTTGTTTCTTTTCGCCCTTGAGTATACTCAGTTTGTTTTTTTGTTTTTTTTATAAGAGTTTATGTCAACCTTGGGTGAAAGCTAGGACGTTATTTCAGGACAGCCGAAAACAAACACACAAAAACACGTTCGAAACGAAAAACCAGAGTCCTACTAAAGGCGAACGTATTATTTGGCATGTTCTGATTATTTGCCATATCACTTAAGTCGATGGTCTGTATTGATAGAATAAGCAGAGGCCATAGAGTAGTTGAAACGCATTGAACACAATCCCCGGGCTTTCCGACATTAGTCTCCCATGAAATGGGTGAATAATTGTAGTCCTAAGTGGGATGACCTACTGGAAGCTCGGAAAAGATGCTGTGGTAGTACTGGTGGGAGAAATATCAGGAATCTATGGTTAGGTGCTCCTGTCGCCGCGATGTGACTGAAATACTTTTAGAAGAGGCGTTAAACTCCATTCAATCAATCAATCTTTATTGGCCAAGTAAAGATAAGCGATTTGTTCCGATTGTTCAGTGGCTAATCTTAGGATATATGTCTCACGTCATGCGAATTTTGACCAATCACGTCTGTCAATCAATTAACTAGTCGACCGAATAAATCATTTCACAGGGACCAGAAATGAGTTTTGATCTCCAACATTGGCCGCCATTTTTGTAAACCTTTTTTGTTGGTTTGGCGACTTAAACGTCGTAACTACAGCTTATTCAATCTGAAGTTACGACGTTTAGAACGCCATCGAACTGTACTACTTTTTTACATGCTACCGACCATATATATTTTTTTTTCAAAATAACGCCTTTTAAATTTTTACTTTCCCGCTAGCAGAAAATGGGAACCCTTTGGGACCCACATGAGAACCAATCAAGCACCCTTGCCACTGGTAAACCGGGACAAGCTGGGGGTTTTTTTTGTTGTTTTGTGTTGTTGTTGTTGTTGTTGTTGTTGTTGTTGTTGTTGATCGTATGTGGGAATTCTACGAAAGGCTAGATTTTGGTGCGCGAGACGTTAAAATTTAACGAAATATCTCTCGAGAGTAGTGTTGAGACCCGTTTACTAATTAACGATTCCACACGGTTCTTCTACAAAATCACCACGGTACACGAAGATCTATAAATCGAGTCTAATCATAGCGACACCGTAGCCAATCAAAGTTATGAAAGTACTGTAAACTAGCAAATCATGGTTGAATTTAGAAAACCTTCCCTTTTTGGGTAGAAAACATTGTGGCCATTGAAGAAATTGCTTGTTACAAGAAATTTCTTCGTTGTCCACATTGTCTTCCAAAGCTTTTTTCTTAAGAGCGTAATTGACTCGGAATGGCTTAAATAGCATGCTTTTAACAGAGTTCACTACAATTTGAATAGAGTTTTCAATATTCCTGAAATACATAAGAACTATCTTTTATGGTGTAGGCATTCCGTGGATTTTGTGGTTAAGCCTCCAGTGGCAGTTTGCACTCGTTGAACATTGAGAAGACCTCAATTTTTTTTCAATTAACTAAAGCTATCAAAGCTGGCACTTAGCTATAGCTAAAAGTCGTGAATGTGTAAACAGGCCTTTAGATACCAAAAATCTAAACATCTTACCTGAGTGTATTTGATTTCAGGGTTTTTGACAGGCGGGGGAGGATCTGGCATCATCATCTTGATCGTTTATCTCGTTGGAATCTAGCGATGGCTTCAATAGAAAAGAGCAAAACGAATGAATTACTGAACATAGGTTTTTTTTTAATCAACAAACTGTAAAAATACGTTTGGACATATTCTTTAACTTCGGTTCATATTGAGAGTTTGGATCGCCGGTGAAAATCAAAAATCAATTGAAAAATCAAGTTATGTTCCTACATTAAGCGAAGTATACTTTGTTGTTTGGCGACTTAACCCATTCCCACTCGATGGCGCTTTTAGACGCCCCCCCCCCCAAAAAAGCTTTGGAAAACATTGTGGAAAATGAAGAAATTGCTTGTTACAAGCAATGTCTTCATTTTATACAATGTTTTCCCGAATTTTCATCTTGGGGGTCTTGTTAAAATAAATTTCTTCATTTTCCACAATTTTTTCCCGATTGTTCTTCTTGAGGGGAGTCTAACAGCTTCATCGTATGGGAATGGATTTAATCGCCAATCCAATAAAAATACTTAACAATGTCGGAATTATAAAATTAACTATACCCGTCTAAAGGAATGGGTTCACCTATCGACTGATTATTTGACTAACAGCCGCGGTTGATAAAATTATATATATTACATATACTAAATCTTGACCCTCATAGATACTGCATAAGTCGATAATAGAGGAAAACCTTGGTGTTATTTTATAGAAGTCAGAAAAAAAGTTATGGTGACACAAGAAATGGCTCGCGCTATCAACATAAAAATGACTGACCAATTAAATCATTTATTTAAGAGATGAAAATATTTTTTTTTTTTCATGGAGGTATGAACCGAAAAGATTAATCACACTATGAATACGCGAAGCGGATTCATACATAAGTGTGATTAGGTTTTTCGGTTCATTTAAGAAATGAAGAGAATATTTTTGGTTTTCATGGAGGTATGAACCGAAAAACCTAATCACACTGTATGAATTCGCGAAGCGGATTCATACATTGTGCGATTAGGTTTTTCGGTTCATACCTCAATGAAAACAAAAAAAATATTCTCTTCATTTCTTATAATTTAATAGCATCGACCGAAAAAAACAAAAGCTTTTGATACCTTTTTGTATGGGACTATTTTGTGCGGAAGCATACAAAATCGCTGCGTGCTCAAAATTTTGTTAATGGAGTTATGAATAAAAATTCGACCAATCAGAACGCTCGTTTTTGATAGACGAAACTAAAAATTAAATCATACCTCCAAATAAACAAAAACTATTCTCTTAATTTCTTATAATTTAATAGTATCGAACGAAAAAAGCAAAATATTTACAATTTTTGATACCTTTTTGTATGGAACTACTTTGCGCGGAAGCATTCAAAATCGCTGTGTGCTCAAAATTTTGTTCAAGGAGTTATGAATAATTTTTTGAGACCAATCAGAACGCCCGATTATGATAGACGAAACTGAAAATTAAATTATGTAACCCTTTTCCCGATTTTTGAATTTTCACACTGGTGCAATTTCAAAGACGCTGGAAATGCCAATGGGAATTGAGCGTGATTTCAAATGAAACCATCCTAAGTGTTAGAAAATGATATAAGAAAAAAATTGATTGTGACAAGTAATTTTTTTCACAATATTTTCTGAAGTACAAGACCAAATGGATGTTGAAACAATGGACCGCACCGGAAAGGGTCAAACCGAAAGTGAACTCCGGCAGTTATGTTAATTAACCCATTCCCACACAGTGACGCTTTTTTCATGCCTCTCAAGAAAAACAGTTAGGAAAACATTTTGTAAAATGAAGAAATTGCTTGTACTCAGAAAGTTGGAAGAAAACTATTATCTCATAAACTTTCAATTGTCGTCTGCATCTCTTTTCAATTTGGACCAGTCTAAAAATTTGCCGTTTGGTAATGGGATACTTTTGCTAGCTTGGCGACTTAAACGTTTTTCTAACTGTACTTGCAATGTTATGTCGCAAAACAACCATTTTATTTTTTGTTAGAATTTACTGTCCGTAACGTTTGCAAAAAATTTAAGTTGGACCTCTTGTTGGAGGTCGGTGGGCGTGGCCAGCGATCCGTCATTTTACTCTTACCAGATAACATAATTTTAGACTAGTTAAATTGGGAAAAAACGGGGATTGCGAAAATATTCAAAGATCGTGAAAATGAAAACAAACAGGACATATATGAAACAAATCTATTTTACTACTTGCCCTCAACTGACCAATCGCTGGTTCCGCCCACTTATTTGGGCCCGCCCATTGACTCCAACAAGAGGCTCCGCTTCGATTTTTAAAGGCGTTGTTTTGCAAACTTTATGACTAGTAGCATTGTTCCAAATAAGAATAATGGTTGGTTGGAGACCTAAACGTCGTAACTATAGCTTGAATAAGCTGTAGTTACGACCTTTAGGTCGCCAATCCAACAAAAAATGATTCACAAAAATGGCGGCCAATGTCGGAGTTCAAACTCAACTTCCAGTCTAAATGAATAATTGCATAGGTCGACTGAATTATTTGGTTGACAGTCGCGATTGGTCCAATCTCCATTCGATTATTGATAAAACTTGTAGTTAAACACTATCCTGTTCAGACCCGAGAATTTACGTTGCTGTGCTTTCATACTTTAGAAACCAATGTAGAAATAGAAGAAATTGCTTGTGACAAGCATTTTCTCCTTTTCCCACAATATTTTCTACCAAATAGAATGATTTCATTTCAAATAGCACCCATTTATTAATGTTGTGTACAACCTCTTTGAATTTTGACCGGTCTAATATTCGAAGATCAAAGTACTGAAAGTGTTGTAAGCTAACAAAGCATAGTTTAGTAAAGTAATCTTCTTGCTAAAGTTATCATGATAAATAAACGAGGTTAAAGTAACCCAGGAGTTAACCCATTATAACATGGCGACATCTAAGACAAATTGAAAGAAGTTGCAGAAGATAATTTCAAGTTGGTTTAATTCAGAAAATCTTTCCCTTGTTGAATAAAAAACATTGTGGACAATGAAGAAATTGCTTGTTACAGGCAATTTCTGCATTGTCCACAAAGTTTTCCAAACCTTTTTTTCTTGACATGCTTTAAAGCGGAATTGAGTGGGAATGGGTTAAATAGCATGCTTCTACAATTTGAATAGAGTTTGCAATATTTCTGGAATACATAAGAACTACTTTTTATGGCGTAGGAATTCATTAAATTTGGTGGTTAAGCCTTCAGTGGCAGTTTGCATTCGTTGAATTTTGAGAAGGCCTCAAAATTTTGTCTGTTAATGTGAGTTATCAAAGCTGACGCTTTGCTATCTAAATTCATGGAATGTCATGGGTTCGATCCCCGGCGGCGGCACATATTCTTTCCGACATTTGTCTCTCACCAAAGGGTGGATTATCGTAAATCTACGTGGGATAGCAGCTGGAGGCTAGGAAAGGCTATAGTGTTTGTACTGGTGTGAGAAATACCAGGAATCCATTGTTAGGTGCATCAGTCGCCGCGATATGACAGAAATGCTGTTGAAAGCGGCGTTAAATCCCAATCAATCAACCAATTGCGATCTAAAAACAGGAAAGGGTTAACTGTAAAGGGTTGTCTACGAGCTGCATACAAACTTAGAGCAAAGGTTACATCGACACAATTAGAGACCCATTTAGTTCTTACATCAAAGTCAATGTTCTTATTAATAAGGAGAAATAGCATTTGTACTATAACTAATTCATGAACTGATATGCATAATAAATACCTAATAGATTTTTTTTCTTCTTCTTAATGTGTCTACAATATGGTAGATGAAAGATGATTAGTAAATTTTGTCTAAGGCGCAGAACTGGATGTTTTTAACCCATACCAAAACAATGGCGAATTTAGAAGCCCCCAAGAAAAACAAGCTTTTGAAAACATTGTGGACAATGAAGAAATTGCTTGTAACAAAAAGTAAAAAAAAACCCCAAATTTGGTAAACTTAAATTGTCTTCTGCAACTCCTTTCAATTTGGACCAGTCTAAAATTTTGCCGTCTGGTAATGGAGATATCAAACGGTATTATTTGTAAAAAAAAAAAAAACATGGTAACAGAAATACACAAAATAAAATTGTTGCTTGGCGACCAGAGCATCCCAGCGTTTTGTGAACGGCAAATGCATGGTGTATATCCTATGCCGCCAGATCTCAATTCCGTCCCCAAATACAAGCATTACATTCTGTTAATTTCCTTGAAAGGAACGCCACAAATGCAGCGTATATTGTGTTACCTAAAAGTTTTTTTCCGTCACTGCTATATAATACCGCGACAGGAAATGAAGTATGAAGTAATGCTGAGAAGGAAATGAAATATCGCGTAATACGATTTATACCATGATATTAGGCGTGTCGATATATCTCTTTCCAAGGTCTCGGCCTCGGGTTTGGTCCACATTGCAATATCGAGTGGAACTGTCGAGATATGCAAAAGAATAAACATACATATACGTTGTTACGACATTTTAAAAGTACGTATCGATGGCTCAGCGCGGAACATATATATGGTTATGAGCAGTTACAACTGTTTCGAAGTGAACCATCGACATACTTTAATTAGCAGTATTATTCAATAAGAAGGTCATTTTTCTTTTCATGTCTTACTTTCTAGTTGGTGGGAATTTAGAATCTATTAAGAGAAGTCGTGAGAATTCATGTTATCGTAGCACAGTCAGGCTAAAAGGCGCTTATTAGATTCTGGAATCGATCCTAGCATCAAACAAAGCTGTCCAGCACATACTACGTATGTTAATTAACGCAGCCTTGGCTCATAAAGCGCCGCGTGTATTCTGAACCGGGTTTCATAGGCTTAAAATTGTCTTGGAACCAATCGTAAGCCAAAATGTATTTGATATGTCACAGAGTCGGGAATTTGATCGCCGTACGGTAACCTAAAGGAGACCGTGTTCTATACCACGGCCAGAGTCGGGGTTATGATTGCTGTACGGTTACCAAAAGGAGACCGTGATCTGTATTACGGCCAGAGTCGGGAATAAAATCGCCGTACGATAACAAAAAAGGAGACCACGTTCTCTACCACGGTCAGAGTCGGGAATATGATCGCCGTACGGTAACCAAAAGATAACCATATTCTATACCATGGCTAGAGTTTAGAATATGATCGCCGTACGATAAACAAAAGAGACCGTGATCTATACTACGGACAGAGTCGGGAATATGAACGCCATACGGTAACCAAAAGGAGACCGTATTCTAATCCAGTGCAAGGGTCGGGAATTTGATCGCCGTACAGTAACCAAAAGGAGACCGTGTTCTATACCATGGCCAGAGTTTGGAATATGATCACCGTACGGTAGCCAAAAGGAGACCGTGTTCTATACCACGGCAAGAATCGGGAATATGATCGCCGTACGATTACCAAAAGGAGGCCGTGTTCTTTACCACGGCAAGAATCGGGAATATGATCGCCGTACGGTAACCAAAAGGAGACTATGTTCTATACCACGGCAAGAGTTTGGAATATGATCGCTGTACGGTAACCAAAAGAAAACCATGTTCTATACCACGACAAAAGTCGGGATTGTAACCAAAAGAAGACCGTGTTCTATACCACGGTCAGAGTCGGGAATATGATCGCCGTACGGTAACCAAAAAGAGACCGTGTTCTATACTACGGCCAGAGTCGGGAATATGATCGCCGTATGGTAACCAAAAGAGACCGTGTTCTATACCACGACCAGAGTCGGGAATATGATCACCGTACGGTAACCAAAAGGCGATCGAGTTCCATACCACGACCAGAGTCGGGAATATGATCGCCGTACGGTAACCAAGAGGAGATCGTGATCTATACCACGGCCAGAGTCGGGAATATGATCGCCGTACGGTAACCAAAAGGAGATCGTGATCTATACCACGGCCAGAGTCGGGAATATGATCGCCGTACGGTAACCAAAAGGAGATCGTGATCTATACCACGGCCAGAGTTGGGAATATGATCGCCGTACGGTAACCAAAAAGAGACCGTGTTCTATACCACGACCAGAGTCGGAAATATGATCGCCGTACGGTAACCTAAAGGAGACCGTGTTCTATACCACGGCCAGAGTCGGAAATATGATCGCCGTACGGTAACGAAAAAGAGACCGTGTTCTATACCATAGCCAGAGTTTGGAATATGATCACCGTACGGTAGGTAAAAGGAGATCGTGTTCTATACCACGGCAAGAGTCGGGAATATGATCGCCGTATGGTAACCAAAAGGAGACCGTGTTCTTTACCACGGCAAGAGTCGGGAATTTGATCACCGTACGGTAGCCAAAAGGAAACCGTGATCTATACCACGGCCAGAGTCGGGAATATGATCATCGTACGATAACCAAAAGGAGACCGTGTTCTAATCCATGGCCAGAGTTTGGAAATATGATCGCCGTATGATAACCAAAAAGGAGACCGTGTTCTCTACCACGGTCAGAGTCGGGAATATGATCGCCGTACGGTAACCAAAAGATAACCATATTCTATACCATGGCTAGAGTTTAGAATATGATCGCCGTACGATAAACAAAAGAGACCGTGATCTATACTACGGACAGAGTCGGGAATATGAACGCCATACGGTAACCAAAAGGAGACCGTATTCTAATCCAGTGCAAGGGTCGGGAATTTGATCGCCGTACAGTAACCAAAAGGAGACCGTGTTCTATACCATGGCCAGAGTTTGGAATATGATCACCGTACGGTAGCCAAAAGGAGACCGTGTTCTATACCACGGCAAGAATCGGGAATATGATCGCCGTACGATTACCAAAAGGAGGCCGTGTTCTTTACCACGGCAAGAATCGGGAATATGATCGCCGTACGGTAACCAAAAGGAGACTATGTTCTATACCACGGCAAGAGTTTGGAATATGATCGCTGTACGGTAACCAAAAGAAAACCATGTTCTATACCACGACAAAAGTCGGGATTGTAACCAAAAGAAGACCGTGTTCTATACCACGGTCAGAGTCGGGAATATGATCGCCGTACGGTAACCAAAAAGAGACCGTGTTCTATACTACGGCCAGAGTCGGGAATATGATCGCCGTATGGTAACCAAAAGAGACCGTGTTCTATACCACGACCAGAGTCGGGAATATGATCACCGTACGGTAACCAAAAGGCGATCGAGTTCCATACCACGACCAGAGTCGGGAATATGATCGCCGTACGGTAACCAAGAGGAGATCGTGATCTATACCACGGCCAGAGTCGGGAATATGATCGCCGTACGGTAACCAAAAGGAGATCGTGATCTATACCACGGCCAGAGTCGGGAATATGATCGCCGTACGGTAACCAAAAGGAGATCGTGATCTATACCACGGCCAGAGTTGGGAATATGATCGCCGTACGGTAACCAAAAAGAGACCGTGTTCTATACCACGACCAGAGTCGGAAATATGATCGCCGTACGGTAACCTAAAGGAGACCGTGTTCTATACCACGGCCAGAGTCGGAAATATGATCGCCGTACGGTAACGAAAAAGAGACCGTGTTCTATACCATAGCCAGAGTTTGGAATATGATCACCGTACGGTAGGTAAAAGGAGATCGTGTTCTATACCACGGCAAGAGTCGGGAATATGATCGCCGTATGGTAACCAAAAGGAGACCGTGTTCTTTACCACGGCAAGAGTCGGGAATTTGATCACCGTACGGTAGCCAAAAGGAAACCGTGATCTATACCACGGCCAGAGTCGGGAATATGATCATCGTACGATAACCAAAAGGAGACCGTGTTCTAATCCATGGCCAGAGTTTGGAAATATGATCGCCGTATGATAACCAAAAAGGAGACCGTGTTCTCTACCACGGTCAGAGTCGGGAATATGATCGCCGTACGGTAACCAAAAGATAACCATATTCTATACCATGGCTAGAGTTTAGAATATGATCGCCGTACGATAAACAAAAGAGACCGTGATCTATACTACGGACAGAGTCGGGAATATGAACGCCATACGGTAACCAAAAGGAGACCGTATTCTAATCCAGTGCAAGGGTCGGGAATTTGATCGCCGTACAGTAACCAAAAGGAGACCGTGTTCTATACCATGGCCAGAGTTTGGAATATGATCACCGTACGGTAGCCAAAAGGAGACCGTGTTCTATACCACGGCAAGAATCGGGAATATGATCGCCGTACGATTACCAAAAGGAGGCCGTGTTCTTTACCACGGCAAGAATCGGGAATATGATCGCCGTACGGTAACCAAAAGGAGACTATGTTCTATACCACGGCAAGAGTTTGGAATATGATCGCTGTACGGTAACCAAAAGAAAACCATGTTCTATACCACGACAAAAGTCGGGATTGTAACCAAAAGAAGACCGTGTTCTATACCACGGTCAGAGTCGGGAATATGATCGCCGTACGGTAACCAAAAAGAGACCGTGTTCTATACTACGGCCAGAGTCGGGAATATGATCGCCGTATGGTAACCAAAAGAGACCGTGTTCTATACCACGACCAGAGTCGGGAATATGATCACCGTACGGTAACCAAAAGGCGATCGAGTTCCATACCACGACCAGAGTCGGGAATATGATCGCCGTACGGTAACCAAGAGGAGATCGTGATCTATACCACGGCCAGAGTCGGGAATATGATCGCCGTACGGTAACCAAAAGGAGATCGTGATCTATACCACGGCCAGAGTCGGGAATATGATCGCCGTACGGTAACCAAAAGGAGATCGTGATCTATACCACGGCCAGAGTTGGGAATATGATCGCCGTACGGTAACCAAAAAGAGACCGTGTTCTATACCACGACCAGAGTCGGAAATATGATCGCCGTACGGTAACCTAAAGGAGACCGTGTTCTATACCACGGCCAGAGTCGGAAATATGATCGCCGTACGGTAACGAAAAAGAGACCGTGTTCTATACCATAGCCAGAGTTTGGAATATGATCACCGTACGGTAGGTAAAAGGAGATCGTGTTCTATACCACGGCAAGAGTCGGGAATATGATCGCCGTATGGTAACCAAAAGGAGACCGTGTTCTTTACCACGGCAAGAGTCGGGAATTTGATCACCGTACGGTAGCCAAAAGGAAACCGTGATCTATACCACGGCCAGAGTCGGGAATATGATCATCGTACGATAACCAAAAGGAGACCGTGTTCTAATCCATGGCCAGAGTTTGGAAATATGATCGCCGTATGACACCAAAAGGAGACCGTGTTCTGTACCACGGTCAGAGTCGGGAATATGATCTCCGTACGGTAACCAAAAGGAGATCGTGTTCTATACCACGGCCAGAGTCGGGAATATGATCGCCGTACGGTAACCAAAAGGAGATCGAGTTTTATACCACGGCCATAGTCGGAAATATGATCACCGTACGGTAACCAAAAGGAGACCGTGTTCTATACCACAGTCAGAGTCGGGAATATGATCGGCTTACGAAAACCAAAAGTTGATCGTGTTCTATACCACGGCAAGAGTCGGGAATATGATCGGCTTACGAAAACCAAAAGTTGATCGTGTTCTATACCACGGCAAGAGTCGGGAATATGATCGCCGTGCGATAACCAAAAGGAGATCGTGTTCTGTACCACGGTCAGAGTCGGGAATATGATCATCTTACGATAACTAAAAGGAGACCGTGTTCTTAAGCACGGTCAGAGTCGGGAATATGATCGCCGTACGATAACCAAAAGGAGACCGTGTTCCTAACCATGGCCAGAGTCGGGAATATGATCGCCGTAGGGTAACCAAAAGGACTGTGTTCTTAACCACGGCCACGCCAGCTGACTTCGAACATTGCAATTCGACTAAGATACTTATGACATAAAGATAATATTTTTTATGGAGGTGTTATTGATTGGTTGATTGATTGGTTGATTGATTGGTCGGTTGATTGATTGATTGGTTGATTGATTGGTTTGATTGATTGATTAATTGATTGATCCATTGGTTGATTGATTGATTGATTGGTTGATTGATTGATTGATCGATCGAATGATCGAATGATCGAATGATTGATCGATTGATTGATCGATTGATTGATTGGTTGAATGTGGTTCACAAACGCTTTTAACAGTATTTCAGTCATATCGCGGCGGCTGGAGCACCTAACAATGGATTCTCGGTATTTCTCACACCAGTACTACCACTACATCCTTTCCCAACCTCCAGCTGCTATCCTACTTAGGTCTACGAATATCCACCCATAGGTGAAAGACAAATGTCGGAAATATGTGCCGCCGCCGGGGATCGAACCCATGACATCCCATAATTCAAGATTACGAGTCTGACGCGCTACCAACTGCGTTATGGAGGTTTGAACCAAAAAAATATCACACTGTATAAATATCCAAAACGTGATCAGCTTTTTCGGTTCATACCTCCATTTAAACAAAAAAACATTCTCTTCACTTCTTATGATTTAATAGTATCTAGCGAGAAAAGCCAAGTTTTATAAACTTTTATACTTTTTTGTACGGAACTATTTTGTGCGGAAGCATACAAAATAAATGCATGCTCAAAATTTTGTTCATGGAGTTATGATTTTTTTCGACCAATCAGAATATTTTTTGTTAAACGAAACTAAAAATTTAGGCAAATCTTTGTATGGCGACCTATACTTCGTAATAACAGTTTAAATTAAGACGCCAAACAAAGCAAAAATAAACATAAATCTCGGGTTTCAAAGTTCATCTCAAGTCTAAATGGGTTAATTGATTGGTCAATAGATATTTAGGTTGACAGCGGAAATCCGTTTATTTCATTGGTTGGGTACAAATTCGCCTGACAATTTTCATGCAGGCTGTAGCCGCCCACTACATATCCCTGACCTTAATCGTGTCAACTTTGATTCGCTAGCAAAGCGTCAGCTTTGATAGCTTAAGTTAACAGACGAAATTTTGAGGTCGTCTCAAAGTTCAACGAGTGCAAACTACCACTGGAGGCTTAACCACTAAATCCGTTAAATGCCTACGCCATTAAAAGTAGCTCTTAATGTATTTCAGGAATATTGCAAACTCTATTCAAATTGGAGTAAACTGTGTCAAACGCACGCTGTTTAACCCATTCCCACTCAATTCCGCTTTTTAAGCATTTTGAAAAAAGCTTTAGAAAACATTGTGGACAATGAAGAAATTGCTTGTACAAGCAATTTCTTCAATGTCCATAATGTTTTCTACCCAACAAGGGAATTTTTTTAATTCAACCATGCTTTGCTAGCTTACAGTGCTTTCAGCACTTTGATTTGATTCGCTAGCCATGTTAGCGAGGTAAGAAGACCATGGAATGGTTCTTCACACTGTGGAAATTGGCGAACCGCAACTGTCAATCAAAGTAAAAATCGACCAATCAAATCATTCATTTAGACTGGAAGTGGAATTTGAACAACAACATGGGTAGACATTTATCTGAAGTATGTTGTTGGTTTGGCGTCTTAAATATTGTTAATACAGCTTTTTCAAGCTGGAATTATGACGTTTATGTCGCGAACAAATCATCTCACTTTTCTTTTGTTACATCATGTGCTCTGGTCACAAATGAAATGGGTGTCCGACTTTTGTTTGTTTTGATTGTTTGTTTGTTGTTGTTTTTCCCAGCTTTGCTAGTTTTAGACATTTCAATCAAGCAGTCACAAATCAACGAGGCACCTGAGGACATTTTGCAAATTCATGGCTAATAACATGTAATAAGTAACATGGTTGGTACGCGATCTACATATAACAGATAGCTCTCATAAGCTGTAGTAACGACATTTAAGTTGAAAAGGCAACAAAAATGTTTCACTAAAATGTCGGAGTTCAAAATTCACATAAGGTCAAAATAATTTAAATTTTAGTTTCGTCTATCAAAAAAGAGCGATCTGATTGGTCGAAAAATTTAATTCATACCTCCATGAACAAAATTTTGAGCTCGCAGCTATTTTGTATGCTTCCGCACAAAATAGTTCCATACAAAAAGGTATCAAAATTTGTAAAGTTGTTGTATTTCTTGCTCGATGCTATTAAATTATAAGAAATGAAGAGAATGTTTTTGTTTTCATGGAGGTATGAACCGAAAAACCTAGTCACACTTATGTATGAATCCGCTTCGCGTATTCATACAGTGTGATTAGTCTTTTCGGTTCATACCTCCATGAAAACAAAAAATATTCTCTTCATCTCTTAAATGAATTACATCATGATCAGCAACTTGTGGGATGCGGTATTTGTCACGTTGATCATTTCAAGGGGAAAAATTTCCTTATAAACAATAAGACAATAAGATAATTCAACCCTGTCCTGTTTGGGTTTTTTGTTTTGTTTTTTGTTTGTTCTTTTTTTTTGTTTTGTTTTGTTTTTATTTTAGACTGGTCCAAATTGAAAGAGGTTGCAGACGGCAATGATATTCGGATACAATTTGAAGTGAAACCAACCGATGTGGAGAAAATACTATGGGGAAAGGAGAAATTGCTTGTAAACAAGCAGTTTCTTCTTTTTCCATAATGTTTTCTCAAGAATAAAATCCCAGTGACGTAAAATCCCTGGTTTATACAGAAAAGGGTTTAAAACATAGATGTTTAATTCTTATTGAACCGAGCTTATATTTGTACTGTATATCTGATATTTTTTTTAACAAATTAACTTTTGTATAAAAGACAACAAATTTTTAACTACTCTTATTTGAAAGGGGTTTTTGACATTACTTGAGTTCATTTATTTAAAAATTAAAAGACTAATGGCGCAGGAAGATTTTTTGTTAAAAAAAAGACTTTAAGTCAAAAGGAATTTCTTCTTTTCCAACAATGTTTTGCTACATAAACTATTTGAAGATTGTGAAAAACACTGATTGAGCGGAAAGGGGGTACAAAATCATTCTCGCGAGTCCTTGATGTTTTTTTTTTTTTTTTGAAAAAAAAGAGAGAGAAAACTTTAGATTTATAATCAAACATGGAAACAAAACTCACTCAATGAAACGAGAATAATCCCGATTGTTAAACTACCCCAGTACAAGTTCAAATAAAGGCACTATGTACAAAGCTTAAATATGAACTGCGTCCCGGGCTGACCTTTTTTATCTTTAAACATTTTATCAGACGACAAATTTTAACTTACACAAGTCTAGAAAAGTTGCAGACGACAACTTTGAATACAGAGGAATGGCTGAAAAAAGAGAAGTAAAAGAAAACAACACTGCTGAAATAATTAATGCAGTTTCTATTTTCTCAATTGTTTCCCCTTTGCACTGTTGGGTTTACGAAATAGTAATGGTCTCTAAAATTGCTATTTGTTTTAACAAATAATCGCACATAAATTGAAACCTCACT
Source organism: Fragum fragum (assembly GCA_946902895.1). NCBI lineage: Eukaryota > Metazoa > Mollusca > Bivalvia > Cardiida > Cardiidae > Fragum > Fragum fragum. Next base: position 23,222,202 of record OX336383.1, on the reverse strand, counting down.
GCATATTAACGTCTCTCAGTCAGCCCGATTAGCTCAGTTGGTAGAGCACTTGACTTCAAACCTCAAGATCACGGGTTCGAGCCCTGGGCTGACCATATCTACTAACAAACTAATTGTCTTTCGGATGAGACGTTAAACCGAGGCCCCGTGTGACGGTGCTATCCACCGAGCACGTTAAAGAACCAGGCGGAGCTCTCAGCAGTTTCGTCCTGTATCCTCGCACTATCCCCCGTAACAACTAACTGTCTTCTGGGGGAGTCGCTCATATGGGCATGTGCTACGGTAGCGACGATAAATAAACGGAAATAATCAATCATATTGACGTCTATTTAACTCTTTCCCACACAATGACGATTTCCAACTCCCTGAGAATCATAAACATGGAAAACTTCTCGAGAAAAGGAGAAATTGCTTGTAGCAAGCAAATTCGTTTTTCTCACAATATTCTTTTTTATCTTATTTTATTTTATTTTATATACATATCATATTTGTCACATATCTTGCAATTTTAGTGCAATTTGAACTGTCGTCTGCATCTCCTTTCAATTTTACAACAGTCTCAAATTGTATCGTCTTGGAATGGGTTAACTACGCCCTGTCCGAGTCCAATAGATTTAAATATGTACTGTCTTTAAATATGAGATACGTCCCGAGGCTGACCTATCTAAACCATTTAGTTAAAAAAAATGAATAATAACAAGCTTCTAGTCTGGGGGGAAATGCGATGTGGGGGAAAATGCGATGAAAGAGAAAAACAATTTGTTCTAAGCAGTTTGTTCTTTTTCCCAATGAAATCTGATAGTTTCTTAGAAATGCCTATGGGAGAACTTTGTGATATTTTATAAACTTCTTTTCTTAAAAGCGCCAGGGTAACGTCGTCATTAGATAGCAAAGCGTCAGCTTTGATAGGTTAAGATAAGGGACAAAATGTTAAGGTCTTCTCAGAGTTCAATGAGTGCAAACTGCCCCTAGAGGCTTAACCACTAAGCCCATTGAATGCCTTCGTCATATAAAGTAGTTCTTATGTATATCAGGAATATTTCAAACTCTGTCTGCAAGTTCATCTCCAAGTAAGTTTAGCTCACTTTGGGCATAACGTGTTCAAAATGAGTCTGATCAGGGGTTCACTATGTGCACTGATTTGTATGGCCACACGAATTAACTTTAATCGAATTTTAGTGACCTCCGCCAAAACATGTAATTTAACCCATTTCAACTCATCTTCGCTTGTACGCATCTCACGAAAAAAAAAAAAAACTTGGAAAATATTGTGAACACTGAGGAAATTGCTAGTGACAAGCAATTTCTTCAATGTCCACAATGTTTTCAATCCTACAAGGCAAATATTTTCTAGGTTCCACCAACTTGAAATTGCCGTAGGCAACTTCTTTCAATTTGAACCAGTCCAGAGATTTTATCGTGCTGTAGTGGCTAAACTTCCGGGTTATTTAATCACGATAACCTTTGACAAATTAACAAAACCATGGTTTGCTGGCTAAGAGTTCTTTCAGTACCTCGATATCTAAGAATGCGCGTGGATTACCTCTTGTTTCTAAAAAACTGTTTAAGGGGAGTCGTAATTCTTATCAATAGGTGATTCTAAGAAAATGGTAAATTATCTCGCTATCTCCAGAGTTCACGATAGGTCAGCTCGAAACAGTTGTAACTGCCTATATATTCATAGGCAGTTACAACTGTTTCTCGCTGACCCATCGATATCTTCGTGCTTCTCCAGAGTTCACGAGAACCTTTTAACCCATGACCTGACGGCAAAATTTCAGACCGGTCCATATTGGATTGAGTTTGAGACAACAATGAAACGCTAATGAAATTTTTATTAATTTTTCAATTTTTTGGATAGAAATCCTTGTGAAATATGAATAAATTGCTTGTTGCAAATAATTTCTTCATTTTTACAAAATGATTTATGCCATTTTTTTAGGGGGGGGGGGTCAAAAGCGACATCGCATGGGAATGGGTTCTACTAGTTCAATGTTAATAACAAAGTGACAAAGTGACATGAAAATAATATTCCGCGTTATCTAGACGATCATTTAACCTGCACTGAAATAGTTTGTTTGTTTGTTTGAATGGGGTTTTACGCCGCTTTCAACAATCTTTCAGTTATATCGCGGCGGCTGGAGCACCTAACAATGGATTCCTGGTATTTCTCACACCTGTACGACCATCACATCCTTTCCCAGCCTCCAGCTGCTATCCCACATAGGCCTACGATTATCGACCCATTGGCGGGAGACAAATAGTCGGAAGGATGAGTGCCGCCGTCGGGGATCGAACCCGGGACCTCTAGAATGACAGTTCGACGCGCACTCAAATAGGTTGTCGGTCGAAGTATGTTTTACCACCGTCCTGTCTTTTTCTTATTCCGGTAAACTAATCGATAAACTTCCTTTCATGTATTTGGTAGGAAAAAGAAAATGTTTTAGACATCACCATCATATGCCGTCGAGTATAAAGATTATTGAGATGAAAATCGAATGAAAATCTGCGGCACGAAAAGTAATTTCGTGAATTTGAAAATTCGCTCTTTTCAAGAGTGTAAAAACCAGAAACAAATTATTTGCCGATTACTTTTTCCTGTGCAGCTTCTTGGTTTCAGCCGACGATGATTTTGATCCGAAGTTCTTTAGTTCAAAACTTGGTATTGTCCATTAAATATCATTATAGCATTTTCCCATATGAGCGAAGAAGAAGACTGTCACTTGTTGCGGGTGTAAAAACGAGTACTCTTTTGGGGTTTTTCACGTGCTTGGTGCAAAACACCGATAAACGGGATCTTGTAGCCTGTCTACCAGTCTGTCAGTAGGTGAAAGTAACTAAGGTACATCACTCATGTTTTACATTTCATGCCCTGAAATTACCTCCCTTACCTTCAAGAACTGACACTGATCGATAACAGCTAGAAAAAATAAACGTTTAACTAATATCGTACCTCTCAAATTAATAAATATCAGTGAGACTGGGTGCCAGACTATGGATCTCGGTTTAAAACATTCCCGCACAAAGAAGCTTTTTTACGCCCCTCAAGGGCAAGGTTTTGGAATACATTGTGGAAAATAAATTGATTTATTGATTGAATGGGGTTTAGCGCCGCTTTTAAAAGTATTTCAGTCATATCGCGGCGGCTGGAGCACCTAACAATGGATTCCTGGTATTTCTCACACCAGTACCACCACTATATCCTTTCCTAGCCTCCAGCTGCTATTCCACTTAGGCTTACGATTATCCACCCATTGGTGAGAGTCAAATGTTGGAAAGAATATTTGCCGCCGCCGGGGATCAAATCCATGACATTCAATGATTGAAGATTAAGAGTCTGACGCGCTACGAACTGCGCTGTGACGGCAGCTTTGTAGAAAATGTAGAAATTACTTGTAATAAGCAATTTATCCATTATCCAAAATATTTTCTGCCCCCAAAAGACAAAGATTGCTAAAATTTCATCAACTTGAAACTGTCGTCTGCAAATTCTTTCAATTCGGACCAGCCTAAAAATTTCTCGTATGGCAATTGGTTAACATCTCAGTCGTCCGAAAACCAGGTAGTTTGTAAGCTTTGTCAGCTCAAGGTTTGAAAATCGAATGGTCTACAAACTCAGCTAGTCGTACTGACTTTCGTTCCGATCTTTATGATTCCTGATTCATTTAATAATTTGTAATTGATTCGTTCAACCATTCCAATATTTACTTATTTTCAGTTATTATTACTTTTACTTATTCATTTACTAATCCATTTTGTAGTTATGCGGCACAAGAACGCCTTAACTTTTAGTAGGGGCGGTAATTAAAAAAGTCTCGATCATTAGAATACTAGCAGTTACTGCCCTTCTATGGTTTACGTTGACGGTTTAAATTCTGGTGAGACTTCACTTTGGAAAATAGCATTTGGACGGTGATAACGCATGGTTCTTAACAAATAAAGAACTCAGAAACGTCTTTTCGAAGACAATGCTTTTTTTTTTCTTACTTTATTTTTCTTATTTTTATTTTTAGCTCAAAATGTTTCGAAATGTTCAATCACGGGACCTTTTTCTAAATGAATTCAGCTGCGTATCGTCTACTACTCACTATAAGCAAGTATATTTTAAGAAGTCAATCACACAATTTGCGTGAATAAATGTTTATGGACGTTGGGAGATCAAAACATCGTAACTGCAGCTTATAGTTACGATAAAGTTACCCATTCAGGGAATGGAATTTACAAAGTTTCATTTTAACTCTCTTAGTAAATTTTCGGCTTATGTAACCCTATTACAGACTAAGTAAGAGACATCTGAACGTTTACAGACCAGGTTACATTCCATCTGAACGTTTGCAGACTAAATAATATCTACAGACTAAGATACATTCCATCTGAACATTTGCAGACTAAATAACATTTAAAGACTAAGATACATTCCATCTGAACATTTGCAGACTAAATAACAGTTAAAGACTAAGATACATTCCATCTGAACATTTGCAGACTAAATAACATTTACAGACTAAGTTACATTCCATCTGAACATTTTCAGACTAAATAACATTTACAGACTAAGATACATTCCATCTGAACATTTGCAGACTAAATATCATTTAAAGACTTAGATACATTCCATCTGAACATTTGCAGACTAAATAACATTTAAAGACTAAGTTACATTCCATCTGAACATTTTCAGACTAAATAACATTTACAGACTAAGATACATTCAATCTGAACATTTGCAGACTAAATATCATTTAAAGACTAAGATACATTCCATCTGAACATTTGCAGACAAAATAACATTTACAGACTAAAATAAGTCCATCTGAGCATTTGCAGATTAAATAACATTATCAACAATGCTTTTTACCCAGAATACAAAGATATTTTAAATTTCATAAATTTTACATTGACGTCTACAACTTCTTTCAATATGGACCAGTCTAGGGTGTTCTCTTGTGGTCGTAAGCTAACGCAAGTTCAAACAGAATTGTTATCATTCCGCGAATCAAGTTTATTTCGCAACGGCTCATGTAACTATTCACAGCTCCCTGTCGTCTCTCTAACTATTAAAACCTCAACAGAGGCCGCGGCAATAGCGCCTTGGTGGCTTGTAAGACTCCTAGTCATTGGGTCCCGACTTCGATCACCGGTCGCGGTGAATATCCTTTCCGAAATTTGTCTCCCACCAATGGGTTGAAAATCGTAAACCCAAGTGGGATGAGCAGCTGGAGACTCGGAAAGGATGTAGTGGTGGTACTTGTGAGAGAAATACCAGGAATCCTTTATTACCTATCTAGCCGCGATATGACTGAAATACTGTTAAACCCCATTCAATCAATAAACAACCAAAACATATAATTGGAACACGAATGTCCCCCTTATAGACTCACAGACAATGACGCATTCATGAAATGCTGAAGAAATACTTTGGCCGAGTCGGGATATGAAGCCTCGCATCAAGTTAAATGATTGATTGAATGGTGTTTAACGCCGCTTTTAACAGTATTTCAGTCATATCGCGGCGGCTGGAGCACCTAACAATGAATTCTTGGTATTTCTCACACCAGTACTACCAGTACATCCTTTCCTAGCCTCCAGCTGCTACCCCACTTAGGTTTACAATTATCCACCCATTAGTGAGAGACAAATGTCGGAAAGAATATGTGCCGCCACCGGGGATCGAACCTATGACAACCCATGATTGAAGATTGAGAGTCTGACGCGCTACCGACTGCGCTTTGACGGCGGCGCATCAAGTTAAAAGCGCATCGCGTTACCTAGACGGAGCTAAGTGGACTCGACAGTCACTTTACGAACCTTTCTGCATTTCTAAGTTATCCTCTTGAAATTCTGTAGACTGGCAAATGTTTCGATCGCCTGATCCCGGGGGGGGGGGGGAAGGGGGGTCAACGTGCGCTTTCGTGTTCACAACCAATTAATCGAACGCTTCAAGGAATGTCTCTCCGCCCTATATGAACTTAGTTGTCGACATGCCAAAAACAACGTTCATTAATTCATTGAAACTTAGGGGTATATAGAAGTGAGGTTGTTCGAACTTCCGTCCATGTGTACGCTCGTCTCACTCTGTCCATCCTCCCGCCTTTCATACTCCTGCAGCCCTGCTACAGTACACGTCCTTTTCAATATCCCAAACTTAGCATGTGGGTAGAAATTGGTTAGACGGGGAATACTAATGAATACTAACACGAGGGTCAAAGGTCAGGTTCATGTGATCAAATTTTGTTTTGGCCCCGTGTTCTCTCTACTGGTCACATTATGTCACCAATTTCTATCAAACTTTGAAGAAGGATAGCCCTTAATCAGGCAAGGAATCAAATAATGTTGAGGTCACTCAGTAAAAGGTCAAATTCAAAAGGTTCAATTTCGTTTTGAGCTTGTGGTCGCTCTGCAGGTCACGATTTTCAGATTTTTCATGCAAAAAGCAATTTTTGGGACGAGCCTGAACCTTATTGGTGCCTGAACCTTATAGGTTTAAAGGTTACCATGTCAATTGGCAATGCACATTTGGTCTTGCTGTAATCCACATTTATAGTCCAAGTTTCATTTCAATTGACCAATCACGGCTGTAAATCAATGAGTAAAACGACCAATCAAATCATTTGCTCAGTCCGGAATTGAGCTTTGAAATCCAAAAGTCGGCGCAATTTTATCATTATCATTATTTATTTTTTAACTTTTTTTTCTGTTACACAACCTGTTCCAATAAATATTGATTTCATACTACCTACAATATACAACAGGAATGTAATTAAAAATGAATTTCACAATTTAACCATTGTCAATCTGATTTAAGTTCTTATCTGAATTTGCAGAAAAAATCAACGTTCTAAAAACACTGGAAGTACTAGTTGAGGGAAAACATCATATAAAAATTTAATTTCATAAACAGCTCTGGGTTGAAGGACACAAGCGGGAGGTATATACTAAGTTAAGACTACACTCATTTGCGGGCTGATCTTTGTCTATACCTTCTGCCAAAACAGGAATATTCCAGGTTCAGCATGACAAGGGTTAAATGAATGATTGTATAACGTCGTCGGTTGGGTGATACAACAGCGTAACTTTAGAATATTCAGGCTAGAGCTAAATTATTCTGATCCCCAACAGAGTAAGAAGAAAATAATCCATCTACACATTTACAGACTAATTACATCCATCTGCACATTTAAAGACAAAATACATCCACCCTGATATATACAGACTAAGTACAACCATTCTCTTATTTACAGAATAAGTACATCCATCCTCACGTGTACAACCTAGTCACATTCATCCTAACATTTACAGACTAAGTACATCCATCAACACATTTACAGACTAAGTAACATCAATCTACACATTTACAGACTAAGTACGTCAATCTACTAATTTACAGACTAAGTACATCCATCTTCACATTTAGAGACTAAGTACATCCATCCTCACGTGTACTGACTAAGTACATCCATCCTCACATGTACAACCTAGTCACATTCATCCTAACATTTACAGACTAAGTACGTCCATCTACAAATTTACAGACTAAGTACATCAATCAACGCATTTACAGACTTAGTACGTCCATCTACTAATTTAAAGTCTCAGTGCGTCCATCTACACATTTACAGACTAAGTACATCCATCTACACATTTACAGACTAAGTACGTCCATCTACACATTTACAGACTAAGTACATCCATCTACACATTTACAGACTAAGTTCATCCATCTACACATTAACAGACTAAGTACATCCATCTACACATTTACAGACTAAGTAAATCCAACTTCACATTTACAGACTAAGTACATCCATCTACATATTAACAGACTAAGTACGTCAATCTACACATTTACAGACTAAGTACATCAATCTACATATTTACAGACTAAGTACAAAAATCAACACATTTACCGACTTATTAACATCAATCTGCCCATTTACAGACTAAATAACATCACTCTACAAATTTACAGACCAATTACACCCATCCTCACGTGAACAGACTATTTTCATCTGCACTTTTACAGACTTAATACATCCATCTTCTCATTTACAGACTAATATTATCCATCTGCACATTTACAGACTAAATACATCCATCCTCACATTTACAAACTAGGCACATTCATCTGCACATTTACAGACTAAGAACATCCATCCTCACATTTACAGACTAAGTAGCATCAATCTACACTTTATAGACTAAAAACACCCATCCTCTGATTTAAAGACTTTGTGTATCCATCCTAACATTTACAGACTAAGTACAAACACTGTACATTTACAGACTAAGTACATCAATCTGTACATTTACAGACTATGTACATCCATCCGCACATTTACAGACTAAGTACATCCGTTTGCACACTTACAGACTAAGTATATCCATCTAGACTATTACAGACTTAGTAAATCCATCTACATATTTACAGACTAAGTACAACAATACTAACATTTACAGACTAAGTACATCCATACTCACGTGTACAGACTAAGTACATTCATCTATACAATTACAGACTAAGTTTATCCATCTACACACTAACACTAACAGACTTAGTACATCAATCTTTACATTAACAGACAAAGTACATCAATCTGCTCATTAACAGACTAAGTACATCAATCTTCACATTTACAGACTAAGTTCATCCATCCTCAGTTGTACAGACTTAGTACTTTCATCTACACAATTACAGACTAATTTCGTCCATCTACACAATAACAGACTTAGAACATCAATCTTTACATTTATAGACTTAGTACATCAATATACACTTTTAAAAAACAAGTACATCAATCAACACATATACCGACTAAGTAACATCAATCTACAGATTTACAAACTGAGTATATCCATTCTTACGCGTAAAGACTAAGTACACCCATCGGTACATTTACACAAATAATACATCCATCCTCACGTGTACAGACTAAGTAAAACCATCTACACATTTCCAGACTAAGTACATCCATCTAAACATTCACAGACTAAGTACATCCATCTGCACATTTCCAGACTAAGAACATCCATCCTCACGTGTACAGACAAAGTACACAAAACTGCACATTTACAGATAGAGTACATCGATCTACACATTTTCAGACCAAGTAAATCCAACCTCACGTGTACAGACCAAGGACATGCATCTACACATTTTCAGACTAAGTAACGTCAATCTGTACCTTTACAGACTAAGTACATCCATCTGTACCTTTATAGACTTAGTACATCCATCTGCACATTTACAGACAAAGTTCATCCATCTACACATTTTCAGACTAAGAAACATCCAACCGCACATTTACAGGCTAAGTACGTCCATCTGCACGTTTACAGACTAAGAACTTCCATCTAAAATTTACAGACTAAGTACATCCATCCTCACATTTTCAGACTAAGTAACATCAATCTGTACATTTACAGACTAAGTACGTCCATCTACACATTTACAGACTAAGTACATCCATCCTCACATTTACAGGCTAAGTACATCCATCAACACATTTACAGACTAAGAAACATCCATCCCCACATTTACAGGCTTAGTACATCCATCTACACATATACAGGCTAGGTACATCCATCTACACATTTACAGGCTAAGAAACATCCATCAACACATTTACAGACTAAGAAACATCCATCCCCACATTTACAGGCTTAGTACATCCATCTACACATATACAGGCTAGGTACATTCATCCTCACATTTACAGGCAAAGTACATCCATCAACACATTTACAGACTAAGAAACATCCAACCGCACATTTACAGGCTTAGTACATCCATCTACACATATACAGGCTAGGTACATCCATCTACACATTTACAGACTAAGAAACATCCATCCCCACATTTACAGGCTAAGTACATCCATCTACACATTTACAGACTAAGAAACATCCATCTTCACATTTACAGGATATGTACGCCCATCTGCACATTTACAGACTAAGAACATCCATCTAAAATTTACAGACTAAGTACATCCATCTACACAATTACAGACTAACTACATCCATCCTCACATTTACAGACTAAGTACATCCATCTAAAATTTACAGACTAAGTACATCCATCTAAAATTTACAGACTAAGTTCATCCATCGACACATTTACAGACTAAGTACACCCATTTACACATTTACAGACTAAGTACATCCAGCCTCGCGTGTACAGACTTAGTACATCCATCTACATATTTACAGACTAAGTACACCCATATGCACATTTACAGAGTAGGTAACAGCCATCTGCACATTTACAGACAAAGTAACATCCATACTCACAATTACAGACTAAGTAACATCTATCGTTACATTCCATAACTAGGCAACATATCCTTATAGTTACAGACTTAATAATTCCAATCCTCATATTTTTAAAAAACGTTTCGTCCATCTGCACATTTTATTTCAAAACCGTTTTTAAATAGGGTACACTATACAGAGAAATTACCAAAAAATGTCTTTCATTAATAAATTTTATTTAGATTTAATTACTTATTCTTATTATTTTGTTTTGTTTCGTCACCATTTTATCCAATTTTATGCAAAATACACCCCATTACGAAATGTATCCAATTCTTAATTTCATTTCAAAGAGAAAAAAGATGAAAAATAAACCAAGTGAAACATAAAAACATTATGATTATCATTTATCAAGCTTCATTGGGCTAATCAACTTAATTTGTAATATGAAAATCATTTTAATTTTTTTTTTTTTTTTCGCTGTGCTGTTTATGAAATATTTCTCTAAAAAAATTCTAAAGATGTGTGAGATATTTCCGACAATTCCCATGGGCGCTAGGTAAAGAGGATCAGTACGTGTCTCCACACAGTCTGATCAGAGTCTTCTATTTGAGGCCGCGGACATAGGGCAGACTTCTATACATGGGGTTCCGGAATCGATCTCCGGTCGCTGCAAATAACCCTCCGACATTTGTCAACCACCAATGGATGGGTAATCGTAAACCTAAGTGCGATGAGCAGCTAGAGGCTCGAAAAGGATGTAGTGGTAGTAATGGATTGAGAAATACCAGGAATCAACGGTTAAGTGCTCCAGCCGCCGCGATATCACAGTAATACTTTTAAAAGTGGCGTTAAAGCCATTCAAAAGAAACTTTCGGACTGTCAATCTAGAGGTCCCGGGTTCGATCCCCGACGGCGGCACTCATCCTTTCCGACAATTAGTCTCCCACCAATGGGTCGATAATCGTAGAGCAGCTGGAGGCTAGGAAAGGATGTGATGGCGGTACCGGTGTGAGAAATACCAGGAATCCATTGTTAGTCGATCCAGCCGCCACGATATAACTGAAAGATTTTTGAAAGCGGCGTAAAACCCCATTCAAACAATCCGTCGATAGCTATTCAATCAATGTTTCTTTAGCCATTCAGCGAAAGTTCTCCATGCACTGTAGGGCTGTTTAGTTTGCTCAATGTGCGTGCTTTAGGCACATGCGGAATTGATGGAAATATCACGAACAAGCTCATGGATAAGTGTAGTGTTGTATTGCGCTATTTACGCTAAGATAGCGATTTAAAAGCATGTTTTGTTTTATATCCTCGGGCTTTCCCCGACCAGAACATTGCAACCGGCCCATGCACGGATCCAGGGTGAAGGGCAGGGGTCCATATGCCACCCCCTGCCCCTAGAATTTCATCAAAAATATGCTAATGAGATTCAGAGGATTTGGAAATCAATGTATTAAATTGTCAATGGGTAACCTAAATGTCGTAACTACAGCTTTGTACAAGCTGTAGTTACGACATTTTGTTCTCCCACTGGCGAAAACGAGCACATTTTCGGTTGGAAACTCCAGTAAAACGGCACATTTTGTACGTACCTTCTACATAAATTACGAGATGAATCCTAACCGTTCATTCCACCACACACCCCTTCTTCCGCGACTTTTTTTTAAATCCGCACATGCGTCCTGAAGCCAGATAACATGGACATCCTAAATTATGCAAATGTTTCGCGAACTTTGCCGGATGACCAGTATCTGTATCAATTCTTTTCCAATTCTCTAGTACGGTGACGGCTCAAATATATCCCGATAAGGTGATATACTTGATTGATTGAGTGGGGTTTAACGCCACTTTTAACAGTATTTCAGTTATATCGCGGCGGCTGCAGCACCTAACAATGGATTCCTGGAATTTCTCACACTGGTACTAACACTACATCCTTTCCTAGCCTTCAGCTGCTATCCCACTAAGGCTTACGATTATCAACCTATTAGTGAGAGACAAATGTCGGAAAGGATATGTGCCGCCGCCTGGGAGCGAGCCCATGACAATCCAAGATTGAATATTAGGAGTTTGCGCTATGACGGCGGCCCCCACGTTGATATACACGAGAATATATGAGAAATACAATGGCCCTTGTCAAACTTGCAGGATTACCATGGAAATCATTTTGTACTTTCTTCTAGTTTTTGAGTAGTAACTCTGTCGTGATTGTTGCATCATTGAAAGCGCTGAACAACTTCGTTGTTTCTAGAAATAATTTATGCAACGGGAACGGATTAAAGACGGCTAATTCTATTTATCTCCTGTCGAGCAAAAATATGTTTTAACTCGTGTGTAAGAAAGTGTACATTTTTCAAGAAAGACAACCAAAAAGGGGCCATCTCGTGAGTAAGGCATTTCAGGCATTTTCATAGACGCATGGTGTCTTATTGATACAGTCACACAGTCACAGAGTGGGTGGGGTTCGTCTTTAAAAGAAATGAAAGGCCAGTTTACGCAAAGAAATTCCGGTTGAAATGTTTCAAATAATTTATACTTATAGATACGACGTGTTTTGAGGGCAAATCTGACGGAGATTGAAGTCACAGTTTGGGTAAGTCAAAAGACTTGGTAGATCTTTGTCTCTAAGTCTTATTTTTCTGTAAGACAATGATAACTTTCAAGGTCTGTGAATTTAACTGAATTGGTTAAATGCATTTTTATGCATGACATTATGAATGAATTTACAGACCGCGGTTTTGAATCAAAGAAACCAATCGACATTTGTTTTAGACCGGAAGTAAACTTTGGAATCCGCAGTTAGCTGGAATTACTGTGAAGCATTTTTGTCGGTTCGGCGACCTAAACGTCGTAACTACAGCTTATTCAAGCTGTAGTTACGACGTTTAAGTCGCAAACCAACGGATTTTTTACTCTCTAAAGGTTACATGTTACTGGTCATACATTCCAGGCGTCTGGTCGAAATGATCGCCGACATTGACTGATCGCTTGACACGCCCACCAACCTCCGATTTATTGTACTTAAACCTTTCTGTTTTATGAAATTTTAGACTGGTCCAAATTGAAAGGTTTTTCAGATGACAATTTTAAGTCCAACTTATTTGAAATATAATCATTCAGTAGGGTAGAAAATATTGTGGAAAAAGAAGAAATTGCTTGTTACAAGCAATTTCTCCTTTTTCCATAATGTTTTCTCAATCATAAATTCACAGGGACGTAAAAACCAGGGATTAACCAGGAAAGGTTTAATTCTTTATGCCTACATCGTTCAATCGCCTTTATCGACAAATGGAATCTGCCATTCTCTTATCATCGGCCCTGATTGATTATTAAAAAAGTGTTTGATTTTACAGAACTCATTAACCAACTCTGTTAAAAAATAACACTTTCTAGTTCAAACTCTTTTTTATGTCTCAGGGATTTTATGTTTGAGAAAATAATGTAGAAAAGAGAAGGAATTGCTCGTAACAAGCAATATCTTTTTTCCCCAGAATGTTTTCCAAAGTATGAATTCATGTCGATGTAAAAACTCGGGTTTGTATAAAAGGGTTAATCGATTCCGAACCAATTCCTCTAAGAGTGTCCCTCGGGTCAGATGAACAAAGCTTTAGAAAACACTGATGGAATTTATCAAGAAATTGCATATAACAATCAATGCACTGGATTTCTTTATTTCCAAAACATTTTCTTTCCATGACACAGATTTTTAAAATTTCATCATCTTGCGACGCCGCCCAAAACTTTGAACTTGGACCAGACTGATATATACTTGGTCGGGGTACAGATGGTTGATGGTTAAAGCCCTGTCACACTGGGGTGGCGATCCCACGCCGCTCCAACGGCGATCCAAAAATTTCCAGAGCGCTGTGAGGACTTCTTGGCATCGCCATGACTCACTGCGGGATGGCAATGGGAGCGCCGTGCAGTCGCGTATAGCGGCGAGGGACGGCGCGCATTTTGAACATGCACAAAACAATCGCCTAGGGAGCGCGTTGTGATAAGTGCGCAGTAGGAACGTCGTGCGGTCGCCTTAAGAGCGCCACGGGGTCTCCTACAACGCCATAAGAGCACCGCGACACCGCGATGTGAGCGCAGTCAGAGCGCAATGGCAGGCAATGGCACTTGCACGGAGACTATACCACGTTCTATATATATATATACATCCCCTGCGTCTCTACTGCGCTCCTACAGTGTCTCAAGCGCGCCGGCAGCGCAGTGCAATCGTCGTGAGAGCCTAGTGCACGCGCCATGACGTCTCCTTGATCGCGGTAGAAGCGCTTTATAAGTGCAGTCAATCGCCGTAGGAACGCGATACATCGCCGTGGTATCGTCGAAGGAACGCCGGAGGAGAGCCGTAGCATCGCCGTGTATCTCTATTTTCCCGAAAATTATTGGTGTTTTCCGGGGATCCCATCGCGCTCTTAAAAATGCTAGAGCGCTATGCAATCGCTGTGTAGTGTGACGGGGCTTTTAAAAGCTTAATTAACCAATCGCTGGTCCCGCCCACTTACTCCCTAGGCCCCTTCCATTAACTCCGACAGGAAACCCCGCTTCGATTTTTAGAGGCGTTATTTTTAAACATTTATCTTCGGGCCGTCAGTATGAAATGAAAAGGTAAAATGGATGGTTGGCGAACTAAACGTCGTAACTACAGCTTAAATAAGCTGTAGTTACGACGTTTAAGACGTCAAAGGAACACAAAAGGTAAACAAAAATGGCGGCCAATGTCGGAGTTGAAAGCTCAGGTCCGGACTGAATAAAAGATTTCATTGGTCGAGTGATTCTTTGGTTGGCAGACGCGATTGGTCAACTCAAGGGTATTGCTACCATTTTGACAAGAAAAATGTTCGCAACGCAACATGAAACATGTACAAAATTTGCAGCAATTTATTTCGTTTTCGTTTTTTTCTAAAAGAAATTCCCTGTTTATCCCATTCCCACACAAAAACGGTTTTAGACACAAGTCAAGAAAAATGATTGGAAAAACTTTGTGTAAAATGAAGAAATTGCTTCCAAGAAGCAATTTCTCAACCTTACACAATATTTTCTTCACAGATAGTTGAAAAAAAATCTAAAATTTCATGAAATTGAAATTGTCATCTGCAACTCCTTTGAATTTGGACCAGTCTAAATTTATCTTGTGTGGTAATGGGTTAAAAATTAAAGTGATTTCTTTTATAAAGAAAACAGAAGCAATTTTCAAGTTAACAATTCGATTTATCTAAGATAATTTATATTTTAAATTGATTTATTTGTATGTTGTTTTTTTAGTAATATTCTCCTATTTACAAAGTTAATTATTTATTTTGATATGAATTCGCAATGAAAAATTATCCCCCCCCCCCCCCCCCCCAACACATCTCCCCGAAAAAAAAGCTATAGAAAACATTGTGGAAAACAAAGAAATTGCTTGGAACAAGTTTTTTTTATTATTAACAATGTATTCTATCCTATTAGAGAAAGATTTGAAAAATTGTATCAACTAAAAACTATTATATGTACCTTCATTGAATTCGGACCAAGCTATTAAGAATCAGAAAAGATCGGGTCTTAAATTACCCTTCAAGAGCCTCTAGTTTGCTTTCGATCTTGAAAGTAGGGCGATTAGCAAAATATAGTTCGAATCATAATTCAAGTTTTCTTCGTGACATATCATGAATAAAGTTTATCTGAATAAAAAATATCTTTAAACATATAACATTGTACATTAACATTGGTGATATTATGTTGACATGAACTTTTTTACAATCCAATTAAGAGAAGCAGGCGCGCGCTCACCGCGGATGAATATCTAAATAAGGTCATCAATGTGTAAAGCGTCATCACAAAGAAAATAGAATAAAGTGTGTACAGTTCAGTAATATGAATGTATTTAAATCTCGTACGGGCTTCGGAATTTTGTGATTTTCTGTGGATTTTAGCTTCAAAAGGAAGACAATTTGGACTAAATTACCATGGATATACCCGGTGAGATGGGGAAAGGCCGACCCATGGACACACGGTTTATGGGGTAAGCAAAACTTAGTTCGAACCCATCCGCTGCAGCCCCGTAATCTCGCCATTTTGGTGCCTTATTATTGTTCAAGCTTTCCGAGCGACCCCACGAGGGTTTTCCCGGGCCTACTCAAGAGATCGGTCCTTGATTGACATATTTGCCGCACGAAATCGAAAGATTAAAGACTATTCTATCGAGGTGACAATTCAAAACCGTGTTGAGAAAATCGTTTAAGTGAGAATTTTACCATGATATCGACATATGGGTCAGAAAATGAACGGAGAGTCGGCGCCGCTATGTCTAGCCCGACAGGATTTTTTTGAGAAATCACGTGACCATTAAATCTACACCTAGAAGGTGACGGTTTTATGTCGAGTGTAATTTTTTGTGTATTGCTGAAAACCTGGTTTTGGTATCTTGTCAAGGATTTATCTGGCAGAGAAAGCTTTTAACTGTCAGCATTTCAAAATGAAAGTAGGCGAAACTGGCTTGCTAATTTGCTTTAATTGGTATTTACTTGATCAATTTAAACACCTTTCTAGATCTTAATTCCCCCCCCCCCAAAAAATATATAGTTTCCTTTATGTGGTCCTTTGGAATATATGGGGTGAGAGGGTTGTGAGAGTATGAAATATATAGTTTACATTAATGATTGAAAAAAAAAAAAAAAAGAATTGAAAATCAACACATGTATGGAATTGATTTGAATGTTTTACATGTATCTCAATTTTTCAGGGTAGATCTTTACATGTCTGCCTCTATGGCTGAGTGGTATAGGTGCTTGACTCGTGATCTGAAGGTCACAGGTTCGAGCCCCAACGTCCCAGTGGTGTGTTCATGGGCCAGACAGTTAATAGCCAGCCCCAGTCTACCCAGCTGTAAAAATGGGTATCAGTGGGATTCAGGCACTGCCTCTCTTTCAGGGACGTGAAAACATCTGAATTGTGAGTGTATCATCTGCCAGTAATATCCGAAAGGGGAGTTAGGCATTATAAATAGATAGATTGATGTCAAATTGGGAAAAAAATCAATAGTTTTCGTCAAATTCTACTTTCAGAAAAGTGAAAACAGAATACAAAAAAAACTTCATTACTACAATAATCAAGCTATGATACGATAAACAAATGAGAAAACATTGTATAAAATGGAGAAACTGCTTGCAACAATACTTTCTTCATTTACCAAAATGTTTTCTTCCAGAAATTGAAAAAAAAACAAATTTCATATCATTGAAATGTTGTCAGCTACATCTTTCAATTTGGACCAGTCTAAAATTTTGACGCCGCCTTCAAAGCGTAGTTGGTAGCGCGTCAATCTAGAGGTCCCTGGTTTGATCCCCGGTGGCGGCACTCATCCTTTCCGACTATTTGTCTCCCACCAATGGGTCAATAATCGTAGACCTATGTGGGATAGCAGCTGGAGGCTAGGAAAGGATGTGATGGCGGTACTGGTGTGATTGTTGAAAGCGACGTAAAACCCCATTCAAACAAACAAACAAAATTTTTTTTCGCCTGGTATTCGGAAAAGTGATGATGGCCAGCTGTTTAAGATTTGACTTTGATGTAATTTTACAACTGGGTTTGGTTGAAAATATTATTGGAGCCAAACAGCAGATAGATGTTAACCCTCTACCAGACGGTATTAGACTGGTCCAAATTGAAAAGAGCTGCAGACGACAATTTATAGCTTGTGAAATCTTCAAATTTTTAGCTCGGCTGCTTCCTCTGTTGTTAATGAAGATATCCTCTTGAAACTTGACATGTTTATTGACCATCACAAGAGCTATCTAGACTATCAAGGGGGATAACTCTTAAAGCATTTTTGTAAAAGTTATGCCCCTTTTTCGACTTTGAATTTTTGCATTATCCAGCGCCAGCAGCCGAGCGTTGGCATCTGTGGGTGGTGCTCTTGTTTAACTTTATGGGTAGAAAACATTGTAAAACAAGAAGGACATCTTAATGTGTTATTGTGTGGGAGTGGGTTTACCCATTGCCTAACAATGATAAAACTGGTCCTAATTCATAGAAGTTGCAGATAACAATTTTTTAAGTTGATAAATTTTGAAATTACTTGTCAGAAGCTATAACTTCACAGGGTTCTCCCCAGAAATTTTTGAAGGCGTAGTGGCAAATGCGCGGTGTGTTGTCTGTTAACATCTTGGTATGACTATAGTACATAATAAAGGTCATTAAAAGTGCTTTTTAGCTTGATTATTGACATCATGTTGTTTTATTGAGAGTTATTCTTGAATTATATTCTTCAACTTTTTAATTATTATAAGTTGATTTATCTATTCTGAGGCTTATTTTGATACCAACCAATTGTGACATTACTCGGCTTACTTCAACTCTCTATCCTATTTGTTGGAAAGGGCACTAAATTGTCTCACAAAAAGGATGTGAAAAGGAAAGATAATGAAAGAATATACCCAAAAGTCCCAAAGGAATGAGTGAAAAAAAGTGTCAACTGCTTGTCTATTAGATAGGATTAGCTTTTCATGCTTGGCCATTTTATCAAGTCTGTCCAAAAATCATATCCTTGAGGACTCTTTAAACAAGCATGGATAGTTGGATTGACAAAAAATGCCCTTCATCAGAAAAAAATAGAAATCATTATCAGTAATTTCAAAAATGTATTTATAAGGTTCCTGTGTGAAATACCTGGTTTCATTTTCAAATTTTGCATCTTAGAGAGCTCAATTAGATTCTCTGTGTAAAATTCGAAATGCTCATTATTTGCCCATTCAGAAGCCTTCGACTGTCTGACACTATAACTATTCTTTTAACAGTACTTTCAGCTATTTGATCTCAATAAGTTAATAAAAAATGTATAATATATCAGCAGTGTCCAATCTTAACCTTATTTCTCAAATTATAACATGAAACTTGATCAAATTTATTAAAAAAGTGTCTTTACTCTTCTCTTCTTTAAGTGATTTCAGCACTTTGATTTTCAAAAGAGGATTTTGTTTTCCACATATTATAGCGTGAATGATCTTTTCCTGTTTCTAAATAATTATTAAACTGTTACTTTTGATAAAAAAAAATCCCTAATTTGTCTAAGGCATTCTTTTCTTGAAGTGCTTTCAGCACTTTGATTTTTATGGGGATATTATTTCTTTTTGGGGAAAAAACATGAGAGGATGAGATATTATCAGATGATTACTAAAAGTATGATAATTTTTTTCATCAAACTTTTAAAACAAATTTATTGAAAAAATAGGTTGAATAAACCAGGGTACGAATGTTTAAGATAATGCCCTCCATGTTGGTTAAAAAATAGATGGACTTATTCCAGAAGATACATGTGTGTAATTATTAAACTGAGTTGAAAACAAGATCTTAGTATAACTAGGATTGCTTCTATACAAATCTGTCTTTATCATTTTGTCAAATTCTCGTAAGGAAAAAAGATCGCGAAAAGGGTTTGTTTTCAGCGATCAATGTATGAAATAAACTGACCAAATTAATCTTTTCTTCAAAAAATTAAATTTTAAACCACTGTGGCTTTAGTTTGATAGTTGTCACATCAAATAACCACATCTTTCACTTTTAACTAGACCAATCTCAGCCGAAGTGACAATTTTCCGGAAGCGGGTCGCCATTTTGAATTCATTGTTTACATATTGGTACCTATCATGCTTGGTGACTGATAGCGAGGTACCAGTAAGAAACGCGAGAAAAAATCGATAATCACCAATTAGTAAGAGTGTAAGGGTCTTATCAAATAGAGATGTTATGTCATACGTGGCATACAACACTCTAGATAAAGAGTCTGTCGTGTCCGCGCTTCTGCAACCAATTTTAATGGTTTGCTTGACCCTTTCTTCTCCTGGAAATTAAGCCGTATCGGTGACTAAATTTAAGCGTATCGGCGACCTGAAGGCGTATCGGCAAACTCTCTTAAGTAATGAAGGCGTATCGGGGCCGATACGCCATAATGGCCTGGGGAGAACCCTGCTTCATTTTTCACATCGTTTTCCTGAGCTTTTTGCTTGAAGTGCACAAATAGGGGTAGGGCTGTAACGATACAGAAAGTGACGAATACGAATACAGATCACGATACAGGGTCATGAATATGAATATTTATTCATGAATACAACTTATTCCAGGAACAGACATATTTATCTATACATTTCTTTGAGTAAAGAATGAAACAAACTTATGCTTATCTGTGATACCGACAGCTGTTTTATGTTATCTATTTTAATATTTCTGCAACAGCAATCAAAGGTGTATGGCGAATTCAAGCCTAACAAAGGGTGAATCAAGATCCTTCATTGTTTGAGGCTGGATCATTTCATATTACTTGCCTCTATATCATGGATTTCACGTATTTGTATTTTAAATTTGTATATTTTGAATCATGTTGTAAACTTCTATCTGTTACAAACTTACCAATTAATATGAAAAATTTTGTCACTAGAATTGATCACTTATAATGAAAAGACGAAATATTTAAATTTTAGCCATCATTCAAGGTATATTGGACATGCAGCCATAGCTTACCTTCTATTTTTTTAAAGGGAGGTAATATATACGTTGCATAATTGAAGACAATGGTCTTTGCTCGGAAAAATTATGTCATTCAATTTCTTCAAAATCTGCACTTAATGGTCAATAAGATAGAAAAATTAGGCCATAAATACTAGCTTTGAATTGAAAATCTTGATTTAAAAGGTTTAGTAGAACTAAGACTGACTTAAAAAGATGATTTTTGATTGTTAGTATTAACAGAGGTCTAACCGTTGACGGTCAAAGTCATGCGTCGATTGTCCAGTTAATCTATTATTCACTACTCAAAATGCCACTAGTAGACAACAAATAGATAGCTGTCACAAGTGAAATAGAAATTCTTTGATTTAGTATCTAGAAAATGTATTCAGTTGCATCAGAGGCGCCCTCTGTCAATCGGCTACGGGAGCCGCCTAGGCTTTAAGGATTTACGTCTTTCTTCATAAATTTGATGAAACCGTCGTTATAGCTTGTGCATGTTGGATATCTATGACCTCTTGGATATTTTTTTGCACTTTGCATCCAGGAAAAATATTTCACATTTTGTATTCGCCAATATTCGGTTCTCAGACAGACGAATACGATACGTACTCGCTGGTAAAAAATTATTCGATTCACCGAATATTCGAGTGTATCGTTACAGCTCTAAATAGGGGTGACTGTGATGGAATGTGTTGAGCAATGACATTCTTTTCTCAACAAAACTTTAATTAACTCATTCCCACTCAAGCCCTCCTTTTTACGCCCCTCAAGAAAATAGCTTTGGAAAACATTTTGGAAAATGAAGAAATTGCTTGGATCAAGCAATTTCTTCATTATCCACAATGTTTTCTATCCAAAAGGACAAAAAATTTAATATTCCATCAACTTGAAATTGTCGTCTGCAGCTTCTTTCAATTTGGACCAGTCTAAAATTTTGTTGTGTGGGAATGGGTTAAATAATGCTGTCTTGGGGATTGTGTTTTACTTGTAAACCAGGGTTTTGACCTCTAAAAATCAAATATATTCTATTTATACCCTTTAAAATTTCAAATTAGGGTTGACTCATAGAATTTCATGGTCAAGAATCAATGACTCCTCTATTTCAATCCCAGGTTCGATCCCCGATAGCGGCACTCCGCCTTTCCGATTATTTGTCTCTCACCAATGAGTGGATAATCATAGACCTAGGTAGGATAGCAGCTGGAGACTAGGAAAGGACGTGATGGCGGTACTGGTGTGAGAAATACCAGGAATCCATTATTAGGTGCTCCAGCCGCAGCGATATAACTGAAAGATTGTTGAAAGCAGCGTAAAACCCCATTCAAACAAACAAACAAACTCCTCTATTTCAAAGTAATACTATATTTTATGCGAGAATATTGTCAAATCGAGGCCTTGACAGAACACTGAAAGTGGTTTTAAACCCTGTTCAAACAAAACAAGCAATTCAGCATGACAAGGGTTAAAAATGTGTACTTTACTAGATAGCCAGCTTGGGCAATGTAAACATGCTTGCTTGGCAACAGTTTGTTCATGAATGAAAAATCTGAAATGTGCAAGCAATGTGTTTTGTATGGCCTGGTTTGCGAAGTCCAACATATGTGACCCAGGGCTCCAGATAGACAAGGCGATTTAGATTTCAAAACAGCATTTTAAAATACTTTCTTCTCAATAAAACCCTATGTTGTGGGTACTCATTTGAATTGTCTAGATGAGACAATTCAAATGAGTACCCACAACATAGGAATAATCGCATTATTGTTGGAATGTTTGAATCTAAAATCCAAATTATGCCCTCTATCTGTTTCACTGCTTATGTTCGACTCTTTAGTGTTCAATTTAGAAGAGGTGCATTGCAAGAAAGGCCATCTTAAGTATGAAATGATCCCCTTTTTGCACTAAGTTTGCAGTTTCAATTTGAATAGAATTAAAGTCAATTTGTCTATGAAGAAGTACATAGATAAATTTTAAGAAAAAGCCTATGAATAAAATGCTGGAATCAAGTATTTTCCTCATTAACCTCATGTCTCCATAGTCTAAAAAAAGTGGGAAAATTTCACATAATCAATGGATCACATATGTTTAAGTATCTAGATACCAGGGCTTTGCAACTGAAGGGGGAGCCGCCGTCATAGCGCAGTTGGTAGCACATGAGACTCCTAATCTAAAATCATGGGATGTCATGGGTTTGATCCCCGGCGGCGGCACATATCCTTTCAGACATTTATCTCTCACCAATGGGTGTGTAATCATAAAGCTGAGTTTGATGGCAGCTGGAGGCTAGGAATGGCTGTAGTGATAGTACTGGTGTGAGAAATAAGCCACTGCGATATGACTAAAATACTGTTAAAAGCAGTGTTAAAATACCATTCAATCAATCAATGCTACTGATGGGACATTGAAGTTTTGTTGAGAATGGTGTGAAAATGCAGCCATTGCAGGTCGCTGCAATGCTCTAATATATATATAATGATTTATCATTGAGATCTATTTGTGCCAATTAATCCATTCCCACACAGGGGGAAAACATTTCTCCGGAGAGTGGAAACAATCTAGAATTTCATAAACTTAAAATTTTCGTCTGCAACTCCTTTCAATTTGGACCAGTCTAAAATCCCACTGTGTGATAATGGGTTAAAGATTGGCTTTAAATTTGGTATTTACTTTCCCTGGACAAGTTTTCTTGAAAATGTACTTGTCCACAGTCCACAATTACAAAATCCCAAGTCGGACAAGTCGGCCATTGGGATTCCATACCGCAAGGGTGTGGAATTAGCATGCCCGACTTGTCCGACACAGGCTTTCCTACCTGTTGGCAAGTACATTTTTCGAGGCCACTTGTCCGTGGACAAGTAAATATCGGAACAAATCTTGGAATGGTACTAAATAGATAGAAGAGATTTATGAGCGTAATGTTTGTATCTAAGGCTAGAATTATTGTTTTTAATGAAGAAAATGTTGAGTTCCAGCATTTTTTTTTTCAAAATAATGTTTTCTCAAAATTTATCTGTTCTTCATCTTTTCACTGGCAAGTCAATTTTGATCCTGGACACGTAGAAAATCACATTTTATATGTCCATTGACAAGTTGTGAAAATCCATTTTTCCACATCCCTGAATACCCCTGCAAAGAAGTTGAACAATGAGCCGACACAAGATGTAAATAAACATTCTTGCAACAGATGATAACCTGCTTGCTATAGATTTAGAGTACATTAATGCTGACAGCTGATGCTTGTTAGTAAAAAGTCATAACCAACTGCTTGTCTGAAAAAAAGCTAACACCTGGTCAAATAAAAGGGAAAAGATGTTGAAATTAAAAAAAAAATTCAAATAAGTTTTCAGGTTGGGTAACCATACTAGTGTAACCTGCAAATAAATATTGGACTCCGTTGGGATTCGAATCGGACCTCTCCGTCCCAAAGCAAGCTCTCTACCAAGTGGCTATAAAAGCTAGCTTGTACGGCAAGGCAGTATAAGCACCCCGTTTGTTATACACTATACCCGGCTACATACACCCCCTTGACAATTAAGATTCTTCCACGAATCTTCTATATTCAACATCATCAACTCCCTAATCACAAAACCACCACCTTATATGGTTTATTAAATGTGGGCGCCAAATGTAACCTGCAAATAAATATTCGACTCCGTCTGGATTCGAACTGTTCAAACTCTGGTAATGAAACATTCTGATACAGAAAATATCAAATGGCCTTATTACTCTCTAAAGGTCACCATTTGTGGAGAAATAGACCAGGTTTTGTTATGACATTTTGTAGACAGCAAATTACGTAGCAAAAACAAAACTACAATGTTAAATAAATGGCACCATTTTGTCATGTCCGACTTACATGTACAATGAAACTTATGAGAGAAACCAATTGCAAATCAAATTCTACAGTATGAATTCTTGTTAGTTTCTTGCCAAAAACACGTAAATATCTTGCGTTTTGTTTGAAAAATAACAAATTTGGACTTATTTAAAAACATGATTGTGAGGCCATCATGATCCTCATTATACAAACTTTTCCAACTGCTGGTTCCCCCATTCTATAGACGAAAAAGACCAGAAAGAAGCAATGCTTCTGTCGCATGAAAAGGAAATCACTTGCTCCAGATACAATTTTGTCCTACTTTGCTTGCAATTTTTGGGTTTTTAGGGAAAAGGTATGCTTGTAGAGTTTCGTGTTTTATTTGCTAATAATTTTAAATGCACACACACGTAATGGCATTTTTGTTTCTACGTTCATTTAATTTTCTGTTAGTTCATGCACGTCTTGGTGTAAGATTTGTACGTGAACTGACGTAATTGTACTTGAATTATGTACTGCAGTACGTGAATGGGCACCCTGAAAAGGGAATAGACAGTTCTATATCTAATCCCCTTATGCAAAGGAGGAGGTTCAAGGAATTGTAGAGCCACTGGCATAGCGCAGTTGGTAGCGCATCGGACTGTCAATCTAGAGGTCCTGGGTTCGATCCCCGACAGCGGCACTCATCCTTTCCAACTATTTGTCTCCCACCAATGGGTCAATAATCGTAGAACTATGTGAGGTAGCAGCTGGAGGCTAGGAAAGGATGTGATGGTGGTACTGGTGTGAGAAATAAAATGAATGATCCATTGTTTATTGCTCCAGCTGCTGCAATATAACTGAAAGATTGTTGAAAGCGGCGTAAACCCCTATTCAAACAAAACAAATCAAGGAATTGAAATCAACCAGTTTTTCAGTCTAGCCGTCTGTCTTTTCTTGTCCAATTCTTCTTTTTGCACAATATGTATACCCTGCTAACTGATTGTGTTTCAAATTAAATAAGCTCTCAATTGTCATCAGCAAAACCTTTTAAATTAGACAGGTCTAAAATTTTGTAAAATAGGAAAAGGTTGTATACCTCTGGCTTTTCTGCCAGTTATTCCATTTTCACTAGATGACCCACAAAGATAATTGCATAAACATTGTTTGAAGTGAAGAAATTGCTTGCCTTAACCATTTTCTTCATTTCCACCATGTTTTCTACTCAGAAAGTTGAAAAAGAATCTAGAATTTCATAAACATGAATTTTTGACTGCAACTCCTTTCAATTTGGACAAGTCTAAAATTTTGTCATCTGATAAAGGGTTAAATTCAAGTTAAGCAGGAGATAGGAAGTGTCTCTGAAAAATCTTGCCCTCTTTAGGATTCAAACCAGAGACCCCTTTGGTTTGCAAGCGTTCAGGTATTCTACTTGCACTGCCAATGGTGCAGGACACATCAAGCAATTGCCACATGTTCTGTTCCTTATGACTATTTTTATGCAGTCATCAAATCCTGTCATGTTCAGGATTCAAACCGCAGACCTTAGGATTTGCATTCAGGTATTTTAGATAAGATAGGGTAACAACATTAGAAAATCCTTACCTCTCAATAAAACCCTATGGTGTGGGTATTCATTTGAAAAATGAGTACCTACAACATAGGTCTAATGGCGTTAGTGTGACATATCTAAAATCCAAATTATGCCCTGTATCTGTAGCCCTGCATGCACATCTTCCAAAACAGGAAAGGGTTTTAAGGATAAAAACTATATGTGCAAATGGATCTCAGAGTACTGGGGCATGACATATTCAAGTGTAATTTACTCCCTAAAAACACCTGTCCCCAGGTCAAAGGTCATGGGCTCTGATTGGCTGCTGTGAAAGGAAGCATTGAAATGTGTAAACTAAAGCTCCTGTTAATAGCAGTGTTTCTGATTTTTCATTTTTATAAACTTATCTGTCAAACTAGCCCTGTGTTGTGGGTATTCAAGTAAATTGTCTGCTTCAGACGATTCCATTGATTACCCACAACATACAATTTCTAGGGTAAATAACAGTTTGAGATTGCGATAACTCACTCTTACCCACAGCACTAATGTAAATCCAGTCGCGTGTCTCGGGCTGGGGTAATCTTATAAGAGTCAAATGGATTTTTGTAACGCTTAACTCCAGTGTGTAGGGATACTTTTGATCAATTATCGTGGGAATGGATCTTTTAAGTCTGGGAGAGGACTTGTATGTACATTTTCTAAATTATATTCAATCCTTGTCATGCTGAAAAAATTCCTGCTCAAAAATGCCTCAAAATCAAAGGACTGAAAGCACTGGAATAAGATGTGTCATTATTATTTTGAAAATTAACGTTTTAAACAACATTGAATATAATGTCAATATGTTAACTAGGTGGTGTAGACTAAGATCAGACTTCACATATGTGCAGTCTGATCTTTGTCCATACCACCTGCCAAAACAGGAATATCACAGGCTCAGCATGATAAGGGTTAATTACTAGTAATTTAGTTAACCCTTTCCTGGACAAACACGGGATTTTACTTTGCTATAATTTTATACTTGAGAAAACATTGTCCAAATAGGATAGTTTCGTTTCAAATTGTATCCAATATTCATTGTCGTCTGTAAGCTCTTTCAATTTGGACCAGTCTAAAATTTCATAAAAGTGGAAAGGATTAAGATAGTTCACTTTGTCAAATCAGGTGCACCACTTTACACATTCTGCCACAAATGTTAAAAAATAAAAAAAAATGTGGAAAAAGGAAAAAGAGAAAATTTCAGGAACATGCAATAAATGCTATCATTTTCTCATAATGATAATAGTTAGTACTTTCTTCCTTACTGATAAATATCAGTATCTTGACTGTAAAGTTATTTTGTTGTTCAGTATATATTTATCCACTACCAGACGACAAAATTTTTGTCCAAATTGAAAGGAGTTGCAGAAAACAATATTATGTTTATAAAACTTTAGATCTTTTTCAATTTTCTGGGTAAGAATACATTGTCGGATATGAAGAAATGCTTGCTACATTCTCCTTTTCTCACAATGTTTTCATAACCTGTGTTTGTTTAGTGCGTGAAAATCTGGGATTAAGTGGAATTGGGTAAACCTTTTTTCAAAGTTGTTCAAAATTTTAGACTGGTCCAAATTCAAAAGCCTCAGTGGAATACCAGCTGGAGGCTAGGAAAGGATGTAGTGCTGGTGAGAGAAATACCCGGAATCAATGGTTAGGTGCTCCAGCTGTGAGATATGACTGAAGTACTGTTAAAAGCTGCATCAAACCCTATTCAATTAATCAATTAAACCAAATTCAAAGGGGCGGGGTAGAAGACAACATTATGAAGTAAGTACAAATCATTAAGAACAATCCTAAATGCAGGAAAATTTGTGTTCCTAGTATATCACAGAGACATAGAACTAATGTTTTCTTCTAAGTATAGAATGAAGTCAAAAATCAAAATTATTTTTCTGAATATCTGACAAAGTATTATTATTGAACCATGTAGCTAAGGGTTTTGTATGCACTTTAGCACCTTTACAACATTATTTTTTGAGTCAGATTTGTACTAAAAACTTAATGAGCCATATTGTAACTTGTGGTCCGAACCTAAATAGAATTTTGGTAGGTTTGGTTAGCAGGGAAAATCGGGGAAATCTTATGAATCTTACACAGCTAGAGGCTCAGAAAGGATTTCCTGGTAGTAATTTGTTTGAAAAATACCTTAGGTCTTGGAGCCATTTTGTTTTAAACACAATTTCTTTATTGTCCACAATGTTTTTTAAAACTTTTTTCTTGAGGGTTGTAGGAAACAGGCGAATGGGTTAATTGATTTTATCAGGTTCACCCCTTGCCTGTTCAAACCCGAGATTTCCTGTAGCTGTGATTTTGTACTTGAGAAAACATTTCGGAAAAAAAAGACATTGCTTGTAAAAAGCAATTTCTTCTTTTTAGCTCACCTGAGCACGTAGTGCTCAAGTGAGCTATTGTGATCCCCTTTCGTCCATCGTCCGTCTGTCGTCCGTCGTGCGTCGTCCATCAACAATTTCTTTAAACGACATCTC
The DNA here is from genome assembly GCA_946902895.1 of Fragum fragum. NCBI lineage: Eukaryota > Metazoa > Mollusca > Bivalvia > Cardiida > Cardiidae > Fragum > Fragum fragum. The sequence continues at coordinate 23,193,584 of OX336383.1, read as the reverse complement.
CTCCCAAACCACTGGGACAAATTGAACCAAATTTGGCAGAAATGTTCCTTAGGTGGTCCCCTTCAAAAATAGCTAAAAGGATTGAAATCCATTAAAAACTCTGGTTGCCATGGCAACAAAAGTGAAATTTTAAAATAATCTTTAAAAATCTTCTCCTCCTGACCCAGAAGGTGTAGAACCTTGATATTTTGCATGAAGCATCATGCAGTATATTGACCTCTTTCAAAATAGCTAAAATCATGATCCTCAGGTCCCAAGGGGTGGAGCCCCAGGGGGGGGGGGGAGAGTTATATAGAAATAAAGAACGATTTTTTAAATGACAACTCCTCCCAAACCATTAGGCCAATTTGCCATGGCAACAAAAGTGAAATTTTAAAATAATCTTTAAAAATCTTCTCCTCCTGACCCAGAAGGCGTAGAGCCTTGATATTTTGCATGAAGCATCAGTATATTGACCTCTTTCAAAATAGCTAAAATCATGATCCTCGGTTCCCCAGGTGCGTAGCCCCAGGGGGTGGGGTTTATAAAGATATAAAGAACGATTTTTTAAATGACACCTTCTCCCAAACCACTGGGCCAATTTGAACCAAATTTGGCAGAAATGTTCTTTAGGTGGTCCCCTTCAAAAATAGCTAAAAGAATTGAAATCCATTAAAAACTCTGGTTGCCATGGCAACAAAAGTGAAATTTTAAAATAATTTTTAAAAATCTTCTCCTCCTGACCCAGAAGGTGTAGAGCCTTGATATTTTGCATGAAGCATCAGTATATTGACCTCTTTCAAAATAGCTAAAATCATGATCCTCAGGTCCCAAGGGGTGGAGCCCCAGGGGGGGGAGAGTTATATAGAAATAAAGAACGATTTTTTAAATGACAACTCCTCCCAAACCATTAGGCCAATTTGAACCAAATTTGGCAGAAATGTTCCTTAGGTGGTCCCCTTCAAAAATAGCTTAAAGAATTGAAATCTGTTAAAAACTCTGGTTGTCATGGCAACAAAAGTGAATTTTTAAAATAATCTTTAAAAATCTTCTCCTCCTGACCCAGAAGGCGTAGAGCCTTGATATTTTGCATGAAGCATCAGTATATTGACCTCTTTCAAAATAGCTAAAATCATGATCCTCGGTTCCCCAGGGGCATAGCCCCAGGGGGTGGGGTTTATAAAGATATAAAGAACGATTTTTTAAATGACACCTTCTCCCAAACCACTGGGCCAATTTGAACCAAATTTGGCAGAAATGTTCCTTAGGCGGTCCCCTTCAAAAATAGCTAAAAGAATTGAAATCCATTAAAAACTCTGGTTGCCATGGCAACAAAAGTGTAATTTTTCAATAATCTTTAAAAATCTTCTCCTCCTGACCCAGAAGGCGTAGTGCCTTGATATTTTGCAAGAAGCATCAGTTTTTTGACCTCTTTCAAAATAGCTAAAATCATGATCCACGGGTCCCCAGGGGCAGAGCCCCCACCAGGGGGGGGAGAGTTATATAGATATAAAGAACGATTTTTTAAATGACAACTCCACACAAACTTCTGTGCAAATTTGAACCAAATTTGGCAGAATTGTTCCTTAGATGGTTCCCCTTAAAATTAGCTAAAAGAAATGAAATCCATTAAAAATTCTGGTTGCCATGGCAACAAATGTGAAATTTTAAAATAATCTTTAAGAATCTTCTCCCCCTGACCCAGAAGGCATAGAGCCTTGATATTTTGCATGAAGCATCAGTCTATTGATTTTTTACAAAATAGCTAAAATCATGATCCTCGGGTCTCCAAGGGTGGACCCGGGGGGGGGGGGGGGTATAGGCATGAAGCATCAGTTCACGGACTTCTTTCTTATTTCTGAAATTATAACCCATGGAAAAAGTTTTTTCCTTCTTTCAAATCATCACTTAAGCCTTGTAATTTGTAATTCAGACTTTTGGATCCCCAGGTTCATAGTCTTTATATGTAATTGTGGCCAACTTGTTTCATAATCCTAACCTTAACATGAAATTAGACTGTTGAAAGAAAAAGAGCCTTTATCTCAGGTGAGCGCCCCAGGGCCAACGGCCCTCTGGTTCCACAATATTTTCTACCACATAGGATGGTTACTTTTAAAACTTAATCCAATTTTTAATGACATCTTCTTGTTTTCTGCAACCTCTTTCAATTTGGATTGGTCTAAAATAAAACAACAGAAAATTGTTAACATGTCTTTGCTGTGGCATATTTGAACTTGGCTTATATACAAGCTCACATGAATATCTTTTCTCTTTTCAGACCAGCGTACAGGTTTGGCCAAAATGACAAAGAGCTGAATGACCTGTTGGATTTTAGTGCTGTAAGTAACACATAGTAGATTCAAATCAGACTGAGAGAAGAGCTTGTGCACCCATTACCAGACAACAAATTCTTAGACTGGTCTAAATTGAAAGAAGTTTTACAGACGACATTTCAAATTGTGCCGAAATCAAAAACTATGTGCTAACTAGAGAAGAAAACATTGTGAGAAAAGGGAGAAATTTACTTGTGAAAAGCAATTTCTCCTCTGCCACAAAGTTTTTCATTGATTGTTTTATCTTCTGGGCATCAGAAAGTGTTGTTGTGCCAAGTGTGGTAATGGGTTGATAGGGGTTAATGACAATCTAAAATTGTTAATTTTCCACAAGTCCTTATTATGTGACAAGTAACCCTTGTCATGATGGGCCCGGAATATTCATGTTTGGCAGGAGGTATAGACAAAGATCAGACTGCACATGAGTGCAGCCGGATCTTTGTCATCACCTCCTGGTTGTATATTCATGTTTGGCAGGAGGTATAGACAAAGATCAGACTGCACATGAGTGCAGCCTGATCTTTTTCATCACCTCCTGGTTGTACCTTCAACCCTTTCCTGTACAACCCCTGGTTTTATGTCCCTGTGATTTTATACTTGAGAAAACATTGTGGGAAAAGAAGAAATTGCTTGTAAAAAGCAATTTCTTCGTTTCCCACAATATTTTCTACCCTGTATGTTGGTTACTTTTCAAATTGCATTCACTTATAATTGTCGTCTGCAACCTCTTTGAATTTGGACCAGTCTAAAATTTTGAAAAACAGGAACGGGTTGAGCCATAGTTGTTTTAAAGATTTTTTTTTCAAAAGGAGGCCTTCCAGTGGTGTCGTTCCGTTCGATTTCAATGCGAATTCTCTATAGGATTTTAATTCATCATGACAAGGGTTAAAATTAGAACAGATAGGTTTTAGATCAGCTTACTTGAAACATTCATGTACAAAATTAGAACAACTGCTTCTTTCCATCAGCCCTTTGAGATATTACAACCTTTTTTGTCAAGCCTGCTTGTGTCGAGCATGACACAGTTGTTACCATGACAACTCTGTGTATGTGTGTAAGTGTATTAATGCTCTGGTCTTTCGAATTTGTCCAAGCCATAAATCCTCTATTTATTGATTTCATTTAGTACAATGTCTTACATCATGACTAGATTTGTCATTTAAAACAAACTTTTAGATAGCTCCAAGGTCAAGGTCACTGCTCCAAATTAAACTTAAATTATGCTTAATCAGAGCATATCGCCTACTTTTGTAGATGGATTTCAAAATTACTTGACTTACATATAACTGTTCATAATCATGAGTAGATGTACCATTTGAAACAGTCTCCCACCAATGGGTGGATAATCGTAAACCTAAGCGGGATAGCAGCTGGAAGCTAGGAAAGATGTAGCGGTAGTACTGAGAAACAGCATGCCCAGTGGGTTTTCATTTTGGGGGTACATGTACCCCTTAGGTTTTGAAATGGGGGTACAAAGAAAAATTTGAGGGTATAGTGTACCCTTTATTTTTAGAGTTAAGGGTACACCATACTAAACTTAACCCTTTATCAAATGACAATGTTATAGTTACATCTACTTTGTTAATAATCAGTAAATAAGTGCCACAAGTCACCTGTCAGTTTCATATAAATTTAGAGCGAAGGATAGTAAAGCTGATTTTTGACAATTCACTTTTTCTTAATTACTGGATTTTGGAAGGGCTGAATGGGATATGAGAGCGATGGCTAAACAACTCTAACAGGTTAATTGCGTGGGTGGGGAAGGCATTTTGGAGCCGACCATAACGTACCAGGCATGTCAACTTATTGTAAACTGTGGTATTGAAACAATTCTAGTACAGAAAATATCAACTGGCCTACTACTGTCCAAAAGTCACCATTTGCGGAGAAATAGAATAGGTTTTGTTGTGACATTTTGCAGACAGCAAATTACGTAGATAAAACAAAACTAAAACGTTAAATAAGCGGCTCCATTTTGTAACACCCGACTTACACATACAACGGAACTCACCAGAGAAGCTCATTCCAAAATCAAATTCTATAGTACGAATGAATGTCATATTCTCGCCAAAAATACGTAAATATCTTGTGTTTTGTTTGAAAAAAGTGAAATGTTGGACTTATTTCAAAACAAACTGGTCAGGCCATCAAGATCCGCATTATATGTCATTTTACAGCTGCTGGTTCCCCTGTTCCCTCTATAGAAAATAGGCCGGAAAGACGCGACAGTTCTCGTTGAATGAAACGGAAATCACTTGCGTCCGATGCAATTTTGATCTACTTTGCTTACAATTTTTTTGGTTTTTAGGGAAAAATACGAACGTAGAGTCTCGTTTTGTATGCTAATAATTTTTCAATGCGCACACACGTAATGGCTTTTTTGTTTCTACGTTCATTTATTTTTCTGTATGTTCATGCACGTCTTGGTGAAAGATTTGTACGTGAACCGATGTAATTGTACGTGAATTACGTACTGCAGTACGTGAATGGGCACCCTGAGAAATACAAGGGATTAAGTTCTAGGTGCTCAAGCCACTGCAAGATGACTGAAATACTGTTAATATTGGCTTTAACCCCATTCAATCATTCTTTCAACAATTTTTCAGATAGTTACAATGTCAAGGTCACAGCTCAAGTTAAAACTTCTAAGATAGTTACAAGGTCAAGGTCACAACTTATGTTAAAACTTCTAAATTATGCTTGTCGAGAGCATAATTATCTCTTACATTTGTGGATGGATTTCAAAATTACTTGACATTCATGTAATTGTTCTTTATGTGCCATTTGAAGAAATTGTAGATATCTCCAAGGTCAAAGTTGTAACATCTTAAGGTCAAACATTGAAAGAGAGTATTTCCTACAAGGATCTCAAAAAATTTTTTGGCAATCGTCTTCTTCATGAGTAGATGTGCCATTGGAAACAAGTCCCCAGATAGCTCCAAGTTTAAGGTCATAGATCGAGGTCAAATTTTTAATGGGCTTGTTATCCCTGGATTTCGTACTAGTCTTTACTTTTCAAAGTTTTTGGTACATTCCTCACAGCTGTCCTTGCCATCTTGAATTTTTAATAGATTCTCAGAAACTACAGCTTATCTATTTAAAAGATTGATTGGTTGATACCTTGATTGACAGCTGCGATTGGTCAATTAAAACAGCTTTAGTCCCTCATTTTTTGTCCAAACTTAAATTAGTACCAATACATGGGGAGGGGGGGGGGGGGCTTAGCATGGTTAGACCATGCAGATTGGGTTTAAACTTTTCACCAACGGTAGCTTTTTTGAATTTGGAATGTTTAATCTTAATTTATATCTTATTGGGATTTTGTTTATTTTTTTATTGACCTGTCCTGGATTCAATCAATTTTTCTATGATTTTACTTTTACAGGCCCTTGTTTTTTTTTGCATGATTGGTATATTGAATGATACACAATTCTATATAATATATCAAATGACAAAATTTTAGACTGCTTCGAAGTGAAAGTGTGCTTGTTTAGGATCATAAGCTCTAAACAAGAAAAGGAGAAATCCCTAGTAATTAGCAAAATCTTCTTTTCCCCCACAAACTCTTCCATTTTTCTTTTTCTTGAGAGTGTCAAAAATTTCAGGAATTGAGCGTAATTGGGTTAAAAGAAAAAAGTCAACTAAAATGACAACAAAATGTTGAATATTGTTGCTTTGTGTATGACATCTTTCTGGCACCAGGCCTGCTATATATATGCTGCAAATGTCAATCGTATTTAGCCTATTACTCAAAAAGGGAACTTCTAAAGTTTTATTTATTTGGGGTTTGTTATTCCCTTGCACAACTTGGGCTTTTCTACTTGCAGACAAGTACATTTTTCAAGGTCACTTGTCCAGGGACAAGCAAATACTGGGGAAAAGCTTGGGAAAAGCTTTGAATGGTACAAAGATCTCAAAGATTTATTGTCTGAATGTTTATATTGATGGGTAGAAAATATTGTTAATGAAGAAAAAGCTGGGTTCCTTGCTGGTTCTAGCATTTTCATCATAAGCCACATTTGCTCAAAATGTATATATTCATGTTCAAGCAGGCAAGTTCATTTTGATTGTAGACAAGTAGAATATTACTTGTCTAGAGACAGGTGGAGAAATTGTTTATTTACACAACCCTGTTTTTAGCTCACCTGAGCACAAAGTGCGAGGTGAGCTATTGTGATCGGTCGTTGTCCGTCCGTCTGTCCGTCTGTCCGTCCATCCACAATTTCTTTAAAAATCTTCTCCTCCTAAACCAGTAGGCCAATCATGCTGAAACTTTGCAGGGATGTTCCTTGGGTGAAGTTCTTCAAAAGTTGTTAAAAGAATTTAATTCGGTCTAAAACTCTGGTTGCCGCGGCATATGAAAATGGGAATCTTTAGTTATTCTTTAAATATCTTTAAAAATCTTCTCCTCCTAAACCAGTTGGCCAATCAAGCTGAAACTTTGCAGGGATGTTCCTTGGGTGACGTTCTTTAAAAGTTGTTTAAAGAATTTAATTCCGTCAATAACTCTGGTTGCCACGGCATTTGAAAATGGGAATCTTTAGTAATTCTTTATATATCTTTAAAAATCTTCTCCCCCCGAACCAGTTGGCCAATCAAGCTGAAACTTTGCCGGGATGTTCCTTGGGTGAAACTCTTCAAAAGTTGTTAAAAGAATTTCATTCTGTGAAAAACTCTTTTAATCGCGGCATATGAAAATGGGAAATTTTAGAAAATCTATTTTGTCTTTTTTTTCACAGACTACGAGGCCAAAGGGTTTATATTTTACAAAGAACTTAATCATATGGTTCTCTACCAAGTTTTTAAATATTTAATCTCTGAGGTCAAAAATGGCCCCGCCCCTGAGGTCCGAAGTTTGGAAAATGCTTAATTTGAGCAATTTCAAAAGACTTCACCTCTTAAACTATAAGGTCTAGGATATTCATATTTTGTATGTAGCATAACTAGATGGTTTTGTACTATATCACCAAAAGTTGTCTTCCTCGGGTCAAAAACAGCCCTGTACTAGGGGTCCAAAATTTGGAAAAACACAAAATTTGAGTATGCTAAAAAAAAAGAAATCTTCATTTTAAGGAGGAGGGCATTTATATTTTGGGTGAAGCATAGCCTGGCTGTTATCTATCAGTTTTGATTAAATTATGCCTGTAGGTCAATAAACACCCCTTCCCTGGGTGTCCAAAGTTCGTAAAAATGCTCAATTATACCATGTTCAATAGTCTTTTCCTCCCAATGTACAAAGTCTAAGGCATTCATATTTGGTATATAGCATATCCAGATGGTTCTCTACCATGTTGGCTAAAATCTTAGCCCTGGGATAAAACATGGCACTGCCCCAGAGGTCAAAATTTTTGGAAAACACTCAATTAGAGCAACATCAAAAGTCTTCTCCTTCTGAAATATAAGGTGATGGGCATACATATTTGGCATGTAGCATGACTAAATAATTCTGTTCCATGTAACAGGAAAACATGCTCTTAGGATAAAAAATATCTCTGCTCCTTTGGTCAAAAATTGTGTAAATCGCATTGAAAGAATTTTTGTTCGTAAATATAGGTTCCAGAGCATTTACATTAAAAACAAAGGATAACATTATTGTTACCTACCATGTTTACATCCTTTGGACAAACATGGTCCTTCCCAAGGCATCCAAAGATATGAAAAACGCTCAATAAGAGCATGTTCAAATATCTTCCACTCCTCATGTATAAGTTGTAATGCATTCATATTTTGATTTATAGTACATCCAGATTGTTCTCTACCAAGGTTGCTAAAATTACACCCATTGAAGTATCAGACAGTAATAAGAGTTTGATTGAAATCTAAATACAAAGAATTTCAGGTAGAAAACACAGTGAGAAATGGATAAATTGCTTGTCACTCCCTTTCTCACTATGTTTTTTTTTCAAAACCTGAGGGTGACAAATTCTTGGATAGTTTGGTAATGGATTAAACTATAAAGCCAAAGGAATCAATCTTATTGTAAAGCATTACTGGATTGTTTTGTACAAAGCCCAAAATCTTATATTTGTTTTATTTATTTTGTTCAAGTTGTGTCTTTTTTATACTAAAAAGTACTGTAATTTGCAGATGCCTCAGGTGAGCGATTTAGGACCATCATGGTCCTCTTGTTTCTTGTAGAATTATGAATATGATCCAGTAATCTGCCAAGGTTTTTGAAGCAAGTGGACAATGTCACCATGGTCTGAAAAATGTTGGGACATCTTTCAAAATCAATAGATCACAGTAACAGTCGAGCTACCATCAAGGGGACATTGTCCCAATGGTCTTAAAAACTGGGGACATTAATTGGATTTAGGAGACAAGGGTGAAAAAATGTAGCCTTAGCTGATCACCGATGATCTAACAGTCAATTTAAACTAAAATGCAGTCGGTAGCACGGAAGACTTTCAACTTTAAGGTCTAAGTTTTGATCCCCATATGTGGCAAATATCCTTTCTGACATTTCTCTTCAACAATATTTCAGTTCTTAGCCTATTTCCAAACAATTCCTCTTTTTTGTACTCCTGAATAAAAAAGCTATGGAAAATGGTTAGGAAATCGAAAATGAACAAATTGCCATTTTGGTATTTCCAATGTTTTCCACCAAAGAGGACAAAGATTTTCAAAATTGAAACAACTTGAATCTGTCATTGTAACTTCTTTCAATTTTAACCAGTCTTAAATTTTGTTCACCTGTAATAGGTTTTAGAAAAAATATTATTCAACCAGAGACAGGTTAGGCAGTGGTGTGAAAATACAGATTTTCTCTCCTTGTCTTTGGAAAAATAAAAATATAATTTTCTGATTGTCCAGAATTAAATCAACTCCTCCCTCCTCGTCATCCTCCTTGTCAAGAATTAAAATGAACTTTTCCACAAAAAAGTGAAAAAAACATTGTCGTTTACTCTCCCCCTTTTTTTTTTATTAACAATTTTAGACTTGTCCAATTTGAATGAAGTTGCAGACGACTACTAAAAGTGAGTGCAATTTGAAAACAAACCAACCTACAGGGTAGAAGACATTGTAGGAAAAGAGGAAATTGCTTGTAACAAGCAATTTCTTCTTTTCCTACAATGTTTTCTGAAGTATAAAATCTCAGAGATGTAAAATCTAAGGATTGAACAGGAAAGGGTTAACCCTTTCCTGTTCTATGAAATTTCAGACTGGTCCAATTTGAAAGAGGTTGCAGACGACAATGAAAAATGCATGCTATTTGAAATCTGACCGTCCTATGTGGTAGAAAATATTGTCGGAAAAGAAGAAATTGCTTGTTACAAGCAATTTCTCCTTTTTCCACAATATTTTCCCAAGTATAAAATCACAGTGATTTAAAATCTCGGGTTTGTCCAGGAAAGGGTTAATGAAGAAAATGCTTCATTAACCACAATTTTCTACCCTTAAATATAAACAGGATGGTGATTTTCCAAAATATAGTGAGTTATCAAATTTTGAGATGAGATCTATTTTGTATCACTGGAAGATTTGCCCTGGTACTTACAATGTCCTGGGACAATTTGCATTGAAAAATGTACTTGTCTGCAAATAAAAACATCTTAGACATTTTTGTAGGGCATTGGAATTTCACACCCCTGGGTTAGACTCCCTCTAGTATTTTCTTTACTGAAACCTGTTGTAGCAGAATATGATAGTGGCTTTAAAGCTTGGTTTCCCTTACTATAATAGGTCTTCTTTTTATGTTCAGTTTGCTTTGCTAGATTTTTTGGTTGCTATGGTAACTTGTAAAAAATGAAAATCAGAGCTTCTGAGAAAAGATTGTAAGCTAGGGAAAATTTCTGTTACTGTAAATTTAATTATAATCATGTATCATTTTTGCGTTGGTCAGCAGTGAGCTTTTGGTCTTCAACCCATTCCCACGAAATCCCTCCTGTTTACGCCCCTCAACAAAATAGTTTTGGAAAACATTGTGGAAAATGAAGAAATTGCTTGTATCAAGCAATTTCTTGGTTATCCACCATGTTTTCTATCCAAAAGGACAAGAAAAATTATAATTCCATCAACTTGAAATTATCGTCTGCAGCTTCTGTCAATTCGGACCAGTCTAAAATTTTAAAAAACAGGAAAGGGTTAAATGTATCCTGTTGCATCTTACCCATTCTCACCCAATCCTGCTTTTTTACACCCCTGATGAAAAAACTTGAGGAAACGTGTTGAAAAAATTACCCTATAAGAATTCTAAATTTTCCAATTGCAAACTGTGCTCCTCCGCAACTTCTCTCAATTTCGACCAGTCTCAGAGCTATGGATAGAGGGCGTAATTTAGATTTGAATATTTCAGCAGTACTGCCATAAACCCTGTGTTTAAGGCTCTCATTTGAATCGTCTCGTCGAGAAGATTCAAATGATTACCTATAACAAAGGGCTTCCTTGAGAAATAAGGATTTTAGAATATTGTAATCCCCTCTTATCTATACCTCTGTATATATTATGGTGTAGACGAAGAATAGACTGCAATTATGTGAAGGCTGATCTTTGTCTATACCATCTGCCAACACAGAAATATTCCTCGTTCAGCATCACAAGGGGTGATATTGCAAACTATCTCTTGAGAGACCAAAATGATTTACAACTTTTTTCAAACTTTTATTATCTCCCTTTAACCTTTTCAAGCACTTTTAAGAATTCAAATGGTCAGGTTTATTAGTAGTTCTGCATACCATAGTTCTTTTATTTAACCTTGATTACAGCATGGGCATGCCGATTGTCCAGAATTAAAGCTTGATATCTTGTTTAAAAAGGGAAAAACAAAAACAAAACATATTTTTAAAATTGAAGTTTAAGTCTTTTTTCTCGGAGGCTTCTGATTTATATTCCTACATAATTAGTTAGTTTCTGTGTCGATGATTTACTTATGTTTTTTCGTTGTGTTTTCTTTTTTTCTCTTTTTATATCCACCGCTACCCCCAACTCACTGCTGCATGTTGATTGGTTGGTTTATACAGTTCAATGATCCCTATCACAAGGTTAGTAGATGTCGTGTGGAGCTCCTGATAAGAGGGATTGTCGGCAAATTAAAATCGCTCATTTCGCCTCAAACCCTATGTTGTTGGTACTCATTGGAATTGTCTTGACAAGACGATTCCAACGAGTACCCACAACATAGGATTAGGTGGACCAGTTATGAAATTTTATGTTTGAAATCAAAATCACTCCCTCTATCTGGAGCCGAGCTTGTGTGACCTCTCATAAGAAAAGGGGCCATCTGGGTAATTCACAAAATACTTGAAACGGAAAACATGAAGAGAAAAAATAAACGAGCAAAAATACCCGAAAGAGCAATCACATGTAAATTGAGAGTTGTAGAATTTCGAATTGAACATGTTTTATGGATAGATTTCTCTCTAAATTTAGAAAATCTGTCAAAATCAAAGAATATTTAATGGTATCGGAGACGGCCTGCCATGCTAGGTAGGGTACTTCTTGTTGAGGATTCCAGATTGTCCCTTCTTCTTTTAAGAGATGGTCAAATTCTTTTTGTAAGAAAGTGTTTATATACAAGGCTTGATCATAGCATGATTCAGCTAGACATTGATATTATTATATGAGCCTATGCGTGACATTTCCAACCATTTCGCATGTGCGTGACTCGCACACATTGAGCACCCTGGACAGCCATTCGGGGCAATTAGAATATTCGCTGATTGTTTAAAGAAGCTTTGGGTCAGTATCTATCTACAGAGCGCAGAGTGAAGACTCTGATCAGACTGTGCGGAGGCACAGGCTGATCTGAGTCTTTCCTTGGCACACATGTGTAATGGTTGGGAACGTCACGCATGCACTCATTTAAGAATCTAAGAAATCATAGCTTGCTCTGTTTTGCAGGTATACAATGGTTACAAACAATTTCTTGATTGTCCACCATGTTTTCTACCCCAAAAGATATAGTTTATGAATTGTCGTTTGAATTTTCTTTGAATTCAGACTAGTCCAAAATTTTGTATAGTAACAACAGGGTTAATTAACCTTTTACTGTTCTGCAAAGTTTTAGACCAATCCATATTGAAAGAAATTGCAGACAACAATATAAAGGTAATGGTATTTTAGATGTTTTGCAGTCTCTGGGTAGAAAACATTGTGTAAAATGAAGTAATCACTTGTTACAAGCAATTTCTTCATTTAACACAGTGTTTTCACAAATGTTTTCCTTGAGGAGTGCCAAAAAGTCTCATTGAGTGGGAATGGGTCAACCTATTCCCACACAATGACGCTTTTGGACGGCCCACGAGAAAAACCATATTGCAATTGTTTTTATTGAATGGTTACAAAAAGTATCTTTGAGTTGGAACATGTGATTTGTGACATATTTTACCTTATTTGGGATTCAAAACTTCTCACTGCTGTAGATTTTCATACATGTACAATACCAGCTGTCGCTACGAAGTCACATGACTTCTCTCAAAAACGACCAATACACAAATAAATGTCAACAGAGAATTAAGCCTTTTGATTTTTGCATGATTTATTTCCATGGCGACCATGTAATGTAAATTTTATTGTGCCTTTTCAGTTCTGTGCAAAATAAATCAATTTCATTTTCAATGTAATATTGTGTTCCTTTCAAATATTGCTAGGTTTCACTCTTATTTAAGTTCTCGAATGAATAAAACTAAAATCCATCATCACTTAACATATTTTCTAAGACTGTTACAAATACAAAGAAAAAGCACACAATATGTCAACCCATTCCCACATAATCTTGCATTGCAAAGTAAAGAAAAGAACTGTCGAAAAAACTGTGGGACAAGGAAAAATTGCTTATCATAAGCCAGACAAAAGACAATCATTGTCCATGTTGAAGTTAAGAAAAATTGTCTGCAACTCCTTCAAACTTGTAACAGTCTGAACACATTCCCACACAGCAATGTTTTTAGGTGCCCCTAAAAAAAGAAAAATGATAGGGAAAACATGGCGTAAAATATAGGAATTGCTTCTAACAAGCAATTCCTTCATTTTACACAATGTTTTCAACTCAAAAGTTGCAAAAATTTCTAAGATATCATCAATTTAAATTTTCGTCTGCAACTCATTTCAATTTGGACCAGTCTAGAAATTTGCCATCTGGTAATGGCTTAAGTTGATTAAATTTTTTTGAAAAAAAAGGTGACTGTGGGTTAGAAAACATTGCTTGCAACAGATGCACAGAAAGCATAGAATTGCATTTTTAGACTCTAAACCCTTGTTCGCAATTACATTGAAATAAATGACTGAAAGCCCCTTTCTTTTATTGATAGATTTTATAAAGAAATCTTGCTTAATCCATTTCGACATGACAAAAATTTAGACTGGTCCAAATTTAAAGAGATCATGCAGGCGAATTTTAGGTTGAGAAAATTCTAAAATTCTTTGTCTATTCGGGTAGAAAACATTGTGGACATAAAAGAAATTGCTTGAAACAAGCAATTTTTTCCATGTCTGCAGTGTTTTTCAAAATCTTTTTTCTTGAGGGGCGTAAAAAGGAGGGATTGTGTGGGAATTGGTTAACATGCCAATCAGGTGATGTAGACCTAGATCAGATCGCACATGCCAATCTTAGTCTGTATTAACTCTCAAAAAAGAAATATACATGTACTTGGTTCAGGTTAATATCTACTTGAAGATTGATCTGATTTTAAATTTTTGCTTCACCTGTAAAGACGAAATCAGTTAATTCAAAACACAACACCATAACATGATAAATAATTAAATGTCAGATTCTGAATTGACCTCTGACCTAACAGGTCTTCATACCTGGGTATTATTGGGTATTATTTACACTCCCTGTACAGCTCCCATTATCTCAGTTGGTAGGGCACTTGGCTTCAAACCTAGAAAATGCGGATTCAATCCCCGGGCTTACCAATTAACCCATTCCCACACAATGACGCTTTTAACCCATTCCCACACAACGAAATTTTAGACTGGCCCAAATTGAAAGAAGTTAATGACGACAATTCAAGTGAATGCAAATTTTTTTATTTTTTCAACTGTCTGGGTAGAAAACATTGTGGAAAATGAAGAAATTGCTTGTAACAAGCAATTTCTTTATTTTCCACATTGTTTTCTAAATATTTTTTCCTAATAGGGGCGTCTAAAGGCGTCACAGAGTGGGAAAGGGTTCAAGGCCCTTCTATTTGAAAGCTTTGGAAATGATTGAGTAATATGAAGAAATTGTTTGTCACAAGCAATTTCTTCATTATCCACAATATTTTCTACCCAAAAAAACAAAGATCTTAAAGATTCCATCAACTAAAAATTGTCGTCTGCAACTTCTTTGTATTTGGACTGGTCTAAAATTTTATTGTATGGTAATGGGTTAACTAATAAACTAGTTGTTTTAAGGATGAGATGTTAAATGGAGGCCGTGTGTGACAGTGCTATCCGTTTAGCAAGTTAAAGAACAAGGCGGGGCTCTCAGTAGTTGTGTCCTGCCACTTACCGTCATCTAAGGTGATGCATCTTCAATCACGGGTGTTAGGGCTCGGAACATATCCTTTTTCCAACATTTGTCTCTCAACAATGGGTGGATAATCAAAAACCTAAGTGGGATAGCAGCTGGAGGCTAGGAAAGCATGTAGTGGTAGTACTGGTGTGAGAAATAGCAGGAATCCATTGTTAGGTGCTCCAGCCGCTGCGATATGACTGAAATACTGTTAAAAATGGCATTAAACCCCATTCATTCAATCAATCAATCAATCACTTTTATCAAAACTCTGGGTGCTAACATTCAGGATGTCAAGTTTTCATTATTGCTCAGAATATAGCAGATCGATACAAGTATGTAAATAACAACTTGTAAGTATTACAGCTGGAAAGCAGATATTTTCTTTATCCTTTCCAGTAAAGTTCATTTGCAGGGTTATACTTTTATTTGATATGTGATAGTAAAGATTTGTTTAAACCCTTTCCTTTTTAGTCCCTGGTTTTTACGTCCATGTGAATTTGTAAGTCAGAAAATATTGTAGAAAAAGAAGTAATTGCTTGTAACAAGCAATTTCTTTTTAGCTCACCTGAGCACAAAGTGCGAGGTGAGCTATTGTGATCGGTCGTTGTCCGTCGTCCGTCCGTCCATCTGTCCGTCCGTCCACAATTTCTTTAAAAATCTTCTCCTCCTAAACCAGTAGGCCAATCAAGCTGAAACTTTGCAGGGATGTTCCTTGGGTGAAGTTCTTCAAAAGTTGTTAAAAGAATTTAATTCCGTCAAAAACTCTGGTTGCCGCGGCATATGAAAATGGGAATCTTTAGTTATTCTTTAAATATCTTTAAAAATCTTCCCCTCCTAAACCAGTTGGCCAATCAAGCTGAAACTTTTCAGGGGTGTTCCTTGGGTGAAGTTCTTTAAAAGTTGTTAAAAGAATTTAATTTCGTCAATAACTCTGGTTGCCGCGGCATTTGAAAATGGGAATCTTTAGTAATTCTTTAAATATCTTTAAAAATCATCTCCTCCTGAACCAGTTGGCCAATCAAGCTGAAACTTTGCAGGGATGTTCCTTTGGTGAAACTCTTCAAAAGTTGTTAAAAGAATTTCATTCTGCGAAAAACTCTTTTAATCGCAGCATATGAAAATGGGAAATTTTAGAAAATCTATTTTGTCTTTTTTTTCACAGACTACAAGGCAAAAGGCGTTTATATTTTACATAGAACTTAATCATATGGTTCTCTACCAAGTTTCTAAATATTTAATCTCTGGGGTCAAAAATGGCCCCGCCCCTGAGGTCCGAAGTTTGGAAAAATACTTAATTTGAGCAATTTCAAAAGACTTCACCTCTTAAACTATAATGTCTAGGATATTCATATTTGGTATGTAGCATAACTAGATGGTTTTGTACTATATCACCAAAAGTTGTCTTCCTCGGGTCAAAAACGGCCCTGTACTAGGGGTTCAAAAGTTAGGAAAAACACAAAATCTGAGTATGCTAAAAAAAAGAAATCTTCATTTTAAGGAGGAGGGCATTAATATTTTGGGTGAAGCATAGCCTGGCTGTTATCTATCAGTTTTGATTAAATTATGCCTGTAGGTCAATAAACACCCCTTCCCTGGGTGTCCAAAGTTTGTAAAAATGCTCAATTATACCATGTTCAATAGTCTTTTCCTCCCAATGTACAAAGTCTAAGGCATTCATATTTGGTATATAGCATATCCAGATGGTTCTCTACCATGTTGGCTAAAATCTTAGCCCTGGGATAAAACATGGCACTGCCCCAGAGGTCAAAAATTTTGGAAAACACTCAATTAGACGAACATCAAAAGTCTTCTCCTTCTGAAATATAAGGTGATGGGCATACATATTTGGCATGTAGCATGACTAAATAATTTTGTTCCATGTAACAGGAAAACATGCTCTTAGGATAAAAAATGTCTCTGCTCCTTGGGTTGAAAATTGTGTAAATCGCATTGAAAGAATTCTTGTTCTTAAATATAGGTTTCAGAGCATTTACATTAAAAACATAGGATAAGATTATTGTTATCTACCATGTTTACATCCTTTGGACAAACATGGTCCTTCCCAAGGCATCCAAAGTTATGAAAAACGCTCAATAAGAGCATGTCCAAATATCTTCCACTCCTCATGTATAAGTTGTAATGCATTCATATTTTGATTTATAGTACATCCAGATTGTTCTCTACCAAGGTTGCTAAAATTACACCCGTTGAAGTATCATACAGTAATAAGAGTTTGATTGAAATCTAAATACAAAGAATTTCAGGTAGAAAACACTGTGAGAAATGGATAAATTGCTTGTCACTCCCTTTCTCACTATGTTTTTTTTTTCAAACCTGAGGGTGACAAATTCTTGGATAATTTGGTAATGGATTAAACTATAAAGCCAAAGGAATTCAATCTTATTGTAAAGCATTACTGGATTGTTTTGTACAAAGCCCAAAGTCTTATATTTGTTTTATTTATTTTGCTCAAGTTGTGTCTTTTTTATACTAAAAAGTACTGTAATTTGCAGATGCCTCAGGTGAGCAATTTAGGACCATCATGGTCCTCTTGTTTTTTCTACAATAAGTTTATACTCTACTGAATGGTTATTTTCATATCAAATCAACTTTACATTTTAGTATGCAAAACCATTGTATTTGGACAGGTCCTTACTCTAAAATTTTGTAAAAAGGGAAAGGGTTAACGAGATTTTGAATTCAATTAGCAAGTACAAATTTCTAAATGTAATATAGGTAGATATCATTGTAGTAAGTTTAAGCCATTCCCACACAGTGACAGTTTTGGACCCCCCTCGAAAAAATCCTTTGGGGAAAAACATTGTGTAAAATGAAGAAATTGCTTGTAACAAAAACCTTTAAGCTGTATTAATTTAAGATATTTTGTAGCATATATGGAAAGTGATCTCATTATTATGAAACAAGTTGGGTACTGAAACGTCATGACAGTATAACTTATAACAAGTTCAACATAAAGAGTCTGTCTTCATATCAACTTTGCTAGAGCCTTGGATAGTTCTAGAGAATATGTAGAAATTAAATGAACATGTAATTTCGTCTTGTGTGAGTGCCGTGACCACAGTGCAGTGGTAGTGTGTCTGACTCTCAATCATCATCATTGTGGTCCTGAGTTCAATCCAAAGTCATGGCAAATATCCTTTCCAACATTTGTCTCCCACCAATGGGTGAATAATCGTAAAACCTAAGTGGAGTGCACATGCTCAGAAAGGATGTAGTGGTAGTACTGATGTGAGAAATACCAGGAATCCATGGTTAGGTGCTCCAGTCACTGTGATATGACTGAAATACTGTTAAAAGTGGCATGAACCCTTTCCTTTTTCGCAAAATGTTAGACCTGTTCAAATTCAAAGGTTTTGCAGATGAAAATTGAAAATGGATTTGAACTGAAAAATAACCATTCAGTTGAGTAGAAAATATTGTGGAAAAAGAAGAAATTGCTTGTAACAAGCAATCTCATCTTTTTCCACAATGTTTTCTCAATTTTAGAATTACAGGGATATAAAACCAGGGATTGAGCAGGAAAGGGTTAAACCTCATTCAAAGAAACATCTTTCTTCAATATGGTTGAAACCTCGATTCGTAGTCTTAACCAAATTTGAACCAATAGTGTAATAATGTTCATTATTTAACTCCTATTCTAGTAGACAGTTCGAATTAGCAATTTTCTTGAGATGCTTAAAAAAGTGGAATGGGTTAGATAGCATGCTTTTGAAAGAGTGCACTAGAATTCGAATAGAGTTAGTAATATTCTTAAAATACACCAGATCTACTTTTTAAGTCATTTCCACATAGTGACGCTTCTGGACGCCCCTCAAGAAAAATAATTGGAAAAAAATTGTAGAAAATGAAGAAATTGCTTGAACCAAGCAATTTCTTCATTTTCCACGATGTTTTCTACCAAGAAAGTTGAAAAAATCTGAAATTTCATAAACTTTAAATTTTCGTCTGCAACTCCTTTCAATTTGGACCAGTCTAAAATTTTGCCATCTGGCAATTGGTTAAGGTGTATGTATTCAACTGATTAGTAGTTAAGCCTCCAGTGGCAGTTTGCACTCATTGAACTTTGAGATTACCTCAAAATTTTGTTGGTGAACTTAACTCTTTACTGTATAATCACTGGTTTTTAGGTCTTTGCAATTCTATGCTTAACCCTTTCCCGTTCAAATACAGGATTTTACGATCCTTTGATTTTATAACAAGCAATTTCTCCTTTTTCCACAATATTTTCTACCACATAGGATGGTACCATTTCAAATGGCATCCGGTTTTCATTGTCGTCTGCAAACTTTCAATTTGGACTTGTCTAAAATTTCCAAAACCGAGAAAGGGTTAAGAAAATATTGTGATAAAAGAAGAAATTGCTTTATACAAGCAATTTCTTCTTTTATCACAATATTTTCTACCACATACAATGGTTTCGTTTCAAATTGCACTCACTTTTCATTGGCGTCTCCAACATGTTTCAAATTAGGCCTGTCTAAAATTTCGAGAAACAGTAAAGGGTTAAGCTATCAAAGCTGACACATTGCTAGCTAAAAATTCCTTAACCCATTCCCACACAATGAAGCTTTCTGTCGCCCCTTAAGAAAATGGCTTTTGAAAGTGTTGTGAAAAAAGTAAACAATTGCTTGTAACAAGCAATTTCTTCATTGTCCACAATATTTTCTACCCTTAAAGACAAAGAATTTTGAAATTCTGTCAACTTGTAATTGTTGTCTGCAACTTCTTTGAATTTGGACTGGTCTAAAGTTTTATTGTATGGTATTGGGTCAATCAGGTCAATTAGATCAAACAAAATCCACAGCTTAAGACAAGGCAACAGTATGGAATTCCCAGTAAATATGTTGCTATGAAGGCTAAACATCTGCTTTGGATCTGTTCACTGATTGTATTGAACTGTTTAGTCCTACGGAGCACCTGCTAGGAGAGAATTTTTTCAGACAGCTGCCGTCAGGAAATGATTTGTTTCTCGATAGTTTTGACACGCTCCCTCCTCGGTTTGTACTGGGAAAGAAAATTGGATTCTGAATCATTTTGGTATGTTTGGAGTTAGTGCTAAAGCCTGACTGCCCAATTTAACCTTTTCCTGTGCAAATGCGGGATTTTACGTCTGTGATTTTATACTTGAGAAAACATGGCAGAAAAAGAAGAAATTGCTTGTAACAAGTAATTTCTTCTTTTTCTGCAATGTTTTCTACCCTACTGAATGGTTATTTTCCAATGTAAACTCACTATTTTAAAAATCTGATAAATCACACATGGTCAGGTGAATAGGAACATTCTGCAAAGATTTCATGTTAATCTGTCCAGTAATATAGGACAAGTTGAATTAACAAGAAATTTAGCATTAACCCTTTCCTGCACAATCCCTTGTTTTCACGTCCCAGTGATCTTATACTTGAGAAAATATTGTGAGAAAAGAAGAAATTGCTTGTCCCAAGCAATTTCTTCTTTTCCCACAATATTTTCTAACCTATAAGTTGCTTACTTTTCGTATTGCACCCACTTGAAATTTCGTCTGCATCTTCTTTCAAATTTGACTGGTCTAAAATTTTGAATAACAGGAAAGGGTTAAGCTCCCTTTTTTGGGGGGCAATATGCGCTGCATCGGTGGACTAGGAAATTCTTTGAGAATTTCACTCAAAAACATCATCAAATGTAGGGGGAGACAATTATTAATCCTTTCCCACTCAGCAAAATTTTAGGCTGGCCCAAATTGAAAGAAGTTGCAAATGACAATATAAAGGTTATGAAATTTTGGATTTTTTCAACATTTTGGGTAGAAAACAATGTTGAAAAGGAAGAAATTGCTTGTAACAAGCAATTTCTTCATTTGCCAAATTGTTTTCAAAGGCTTTTTTTCCTGGGGACGTCTAAAAGCGTCACATAGTGGGAATTGGTTAACAAGATGTGAAAGTACACACTGAACACCAGACAGACTGCAAGATGGAAAGACGGAAAAGATGTGTTCTATGGTCAGGTGTTCAACCGCTGCAATATGACTGAAATACTATTACAAGTTCTATTAAACCACATTCAAACAACCATCTGGCCCAAACAAAAAATTGCATTTTTTTTTTATAAATCACAAACATCACTTTGCTGTTTTTGAAAATTCTAGACTTGTCCAATTTAAAAGAAGTTACTGACGACAACTAAAAGAGAGTGTAATTTTAAAAAGAAACCAACCTACATGGTAGAAAATATTGTGGGAAAAGAAGAAATTGCTTGTTACAAGCATTTTCTTCTTTTCCAAAAATGTTTTCTCAAATATAAAATCGCAGAGACGTAAAAACCAGGGATTAAAAAGGAAAGGCTTAAGAGCTTGGGGAAAACAGATTTTGTGAATCAATCCAAGGGCAAACAATGACTAACACAGGGGTGTTTGATGCAGAGCTACAGATAGTGGGTGCAATTTCGTACTTTAGATTTAAATATTTCACCAATACTATCATAAACCCTATTTCATAGGCACTCATTTGATTCGTCTCAACGAGACGATTCCAATGAGTACCCACAACATAGGGGTTCGTTGAGAAATAAGGATTTTAGAATGTTGTTACCCACTCTGATCTAGACCTCTTTCAATTCTCTTGCACGACTTGTCCAACATGGACTTTCCTACTTGCAGACATTTTCAAGGACGGAGAAGACGGAGAAGATGATGACTGCCTCGATGGGCGAGTTGTATAGGTGCTTGACTCGTGATCCGATGGTCACAGATTTGAGCCCCACATTCATCGGGGTGTGTTCATGGGCAAGACACTTAATAGTCAGCCCCAGTCTACCCAGCTGTAGAATTTGGTAGCAGTGGGGTTAAACCACTTTCTGTCTTTAAGGGACTTGAAAACATCTTGTTTGTGTGTTCGAGAGCGACTCTATAAGCCACAGCTTTCGTCGCAATCAAACTAAAATAAATTAGTATAAACTAAGATGATGCCAATATATGTTGGTATCATCTTAACCCTTGTCATGCTGTATAAATTACCTTACTGAATTTCTATCAAATCAAAGGGCTGAAAGCACTGATAGAACTTGTTAAAAAATCAATATTTTATATTTTAGAAATCAACTTCATAAACAACTCCGTCAGGAAAAGTACAAGCAGGAGGTGTAGACTAAGATCAGCCTGCACATAAGTGCAGTCCGATCTTAGTCTACACCTCCTGCCAAAACCGGAATATTCTGGGTTCAGCATGACAAGGGTTAATTTATACTTATCTATTTTAGTGCAGCGGTATATAGAAACATGCAAACCCAAAAATTTTTCTCATATTATGTTGTAAGACTTATGATTATTCTTACTAGAAAGTAACAATATTGAAGCAAGAACTAAAGTTTTGAATGGTCCAATTTACCCATATGATTGAAAACTGATGTCATGTCAATTGACAGATGTTCATATTAAGATTGATTCATTATGCATTGTAAGACTACATAAATTAACATGTTGCCACTAAATCACGCATTTTCCCAGCAGTTTTGGTTTGTTTGAATGAGGGTTAACCCATTCCCACTCAATGATGCTTTTAGACATCCTCAAGAAAAATAGCTTTAAAACATTGTGAAAAAAGCAGAAATTGTTACAAGCAATTTCTTCATTTCCACAACCTGAAAGTTGAAAAAAATCCTAAACTTCAACTTTTAATTGACGTCTGCATCTCCTTTCAATTTAGACCAGTCTAAAGTACTGGTTTGAGAAATACCATGATTTGGTGCCCCAGCTGCCGCAATATGACTGGAAATACTGTTTAAAGTGGCATTAAACCCCATTCAATGAATTGCTGTGTTTATGAATTGATACTATAGAGCTATCAACAGCGTAGCTTTTGCGTTAAGATCATGTTAGAATTGCATAGCTTGATTGATAGACCAGGGATTTCTAATAAGTTTTATAAAGCCCTGAAAATGCAGAAAAAATGCAAAACTTTCTGAGTTTGGTGCCAAAATTCCTCACAAATTTGTGGTACTGTTTCATTTATATGATCTTGGCTTTTAACCCTTTCCCGTTTTGGAAATTTTAGACCTGTCCAAATTCAAAGGTTTTGCAGACAATATTTGAAAGTGGATTTAATTTGAATAATAACCATTCAATAGGGTAGAAAACATTGTGGAAAAAGAAGAAACAGCTTGTTACAAACAATTTCTTCTATTACCACAATATTTTCTCAAGTATAAAATCACAGGAATGTCAAGTCCCGTATTTGAACGGGAAAGGGTTAAATTGTGCTGCATACTAGAAATCTCTTAGAATAGTTTATCACTTCCTTTTTGGCTGTTTTCGGAGAAATTCCAAGGATTTGTTATACCTCTAATTTTGACAGCGTCCAATTATATTGCATAATTTATGGCCAGCAGAATGTAACAAAAAAATAAAATGATTGGCTAGCGATCTAAAAGTCGTAACTACAGCTTGAATAAGCTGTAGTAATGACGTTTAAGTCACCAAAACAAGAAAAATCTTTCACTCAAACGGCAGCCAATGTCAGAGTTCAAATCTCATTTTTGGACTTAATGAATAATTTGATTGGTCGATATATTTACTGATTGACAGCCGCCACTGATCAGTTGCTGATTGAAATGTAGTACGCCTATGTGGGCTGAGCTGTTAGTGTTTGGAATCTAGATGTTGTGTTTGCACTGGTGTACAATTTCTTCATTATCCATAATGTTTTCAATCTCAGAAGTCCTTTGGAAAAAGATTTTTAACCCATTTCCCACACAACAAAATTTAGACTGGTCCAAAGAAACTGCAGAAAACAATTTCAAGTTGGTGGAATTTTAAATTTTATCATCTTCTAGGATAGAAAACATAGTGGATAATGAAGAAATTGCTTGATACAAGCAATTTCTTCATTTTCCACAATGTTTTTAAAAGCCCTTTTCCTGAGGGGTGTAAAAATGAGGGCTTAAGTGGGAATGGGTTAAGAATTCATGAACCTGAAGTTGTTGCTTGTAACTTCTTTGAATTTTGACCAGGCTTAAACTTTGTTTTCTAACCTAAGTTAAGCTCTATTACCTTTATAATTGTTTGTTTCAGATGTTTTCCCCACCCGTCAGTGCAGGCATGAAAATACCGGGTACCGGAGGTAACGGCATGGAAATGTACAACAATTATAAACAAGGTAAGTGGGAACCAGAAATCTACATAATCATGTGCCTTCAAACAATTTTAGAAAGTAATTCATGAAGCTGGATTTTCGTAAAACTTTTGACATGTCTGCCTCTATGGCCGAGTCGGAAAGTTGTTCTACTGGTAATCTGAAGGTCAGGTGTTTGAGCCCTACCGTTGCTGGGGTGTGTTTTTGTCAAGACACTCAATAGCTAGCCCCAGTCTATGGAGCTGTGGTTTCACAAACACATCTTATTGAGTTCATGAAATTTTAACCCATTCCCACTCAAATTGCTTGGGAAAACATTGAGGTAAATGAAGAAATTGCTTGTGACAATTTCTTCATTTTCCGCAATGTTTTCTACCCCAAAAATTGAAAAAAATCCAAAATTTAATAAGCTTTGAATTTTCGTCTGCAACTCCTTTCAATTTGGACCAGTCTAAAAAATTTACGTCTTGTAATGGGTTAAATTGACAAACAGGTGGTGTAGGCTGTTCTTTATCTGTACCTCCTGCCAAGACAGGAATATTCAAGGATCAGCATGACAAGGGTTAAGCCCACAGAAGACATTTAAATGAGTAAGACTACTTGGGATCTGGCTCTTTCACATGCTAGGTGTAGTGCATTGTCACACAGGGCCTCAGTTTAACCCATCCCAACTCAAGCCCTCCTTTTTACGCCCCTAAAGAAAAATACTTTGGAAAACATTGTGGAAAATGAAGAAATTGCTTGTATCAAGCAATTTCTTCATTATCCACAATGTTTTCTATTCAAAAAGACAAAGAAATTCGAAATTCCATCAACTTTAAATTGTCGTCTGCAGCTTCTATCAATTTGGACCCGTCTAAAATTTTGTTGTGTGGGAATGGGTTAACATCTGAATTAAAAGGCTATTATTGTTAGTTAGTTGGTCAGTCCTGGGCGCAAACCTGTGATCTCAAAGTTTCCAGTAACTGTTGTTGGCTCTACCAACTGAGCTAATCTGGCTGACATGCATTTTGGCCTTGGTGGTAATGCATTGGTTTGGAATGGTCTTGTTTATGAGAAATTCAAAAGCATTTTGTAATCCCATCTGTTTTCAGAGAAAACCCGAGGTATTGTGATAGCCTTGGTGACGTCATGCCAAAACTGACATTTGTGATATCTCTGGTTCTACTAAAGGTATTCACTTGAACTTGGCACACTTGTTCACTATTAAAAGAGCAACCTTTACTAGCAAGGGGGATAACTCTAGAAGCAATTTCTTCATTATCCACAATGTTTTCTGTCCCAAAAGGACAAAGATTTTAAAGATTTCATCAACTTAAAAAATGTTGTCAGCAACTTCTTTGAATTTGGACTGGTTAAAAATTTCATTGTATTGGAATGGGTTGAATAAAACTCAAAATAGTACTTGAGTCGAAAATCTTGATTGGAATTTTAAAATATTACAATGCAATGTCATGAACTGTCTTATTATTATGAAATTGTAATTAATGTCTATTGTGTGGTTGTAAATTAGCATTCCACGGAAGCAGGTGTTTAAACACTTCTTTCAAATGAACCGGTTGAATAGGGTTTAAAATCTTTTGAGAAATAAGAAAGCTTTAAAACAATGTTCCGTTATCAAGAAAAAACAAAGCCAAAACTCTTTATGATTAACAAAAATTGGAAAAAAATCAAACCCCTTATCACACGGTGTCACCCGGATCCTGGAACATTCCTGCTTTGGCAGGAGCCATAGAAAAAAGTCTGCACTGATCTTAGTCTACACTACCTGATTGTCCTTTAAAACCAGATTTTTTCATACCCAGAAAGTTGAAAAAATCTAAAATTAAATCTTTTAATTGTCTTCTGCAACTCCTTTCAATTTGGACCAGTCTATAATTTTGCCATTTGGTATTGAGTTAAAACAAAGGGTAGAAAGCACTGAAAGACACTACTTGTGTGTTGTTTAATTTCTGAAATTATTCTGGCTTAAAATGTCAAACAGGTGGTGTAGACTAAGATCAGACTGTATTTATTTGCAGGTTGATCTTAGACTGTATTCCCTACCAAAGCTATTATTATTCCGTTTTCAAACTTAAACAGATTATAATAAACTGTCCATAGACTTTTTAACCCTTTCCTGTACAAACCTGGGATTTTACGTCACTGTGATTATATACTTGAGAAAATAATTTGGAAAAAAAAATACCTACAGCATTGGGGTTATGGCAGTCTTGGTGAATTATTTAAATGTAAAATATGAATTTCACCCTCTTTCTGTTACTCTGAATTTGTCCCTGTGCAGTTTTGTTGTCAAGCAATTTCTCCTTTTCCCACAATATTTTCTACAACATGGGTTGGTTTCATTTAAGAGATGAAGAGAATACTTTTTGTTTTCATGGAGGTATGAACCGAAAAACCTAATCACACACTGTATGAATATGTGAAGCGGTTTCATACATTAGGTTTTTCGGTTCATACCTCCATGAAAACAAACAATATTCTCTTCATTTCTTATAATTTAATAGCATCGAGGGAAAAAACCCCAAAATCTTTACACATTTTGATACCTTTTTGTATGGGACTATTTTATGCGGAAGTATACAAAATCGCTGCATGCTCAAAATTTTGTTCATGGAGTTGGTGGTGTAGACCAAAATCAGACTGCACATATTTGCAGGCTGATCTATACCCCCTGCCAAAATGGGAATATTCCAGGTTCAGCATGACAAGAGTGAACATTTTATTTAAACGTTAGGTTCAGAACTTGAATGAAGTTCATGGTCAAGTGTGAAGAAAAAAAGAATAAAAGAAATTGGCAATATGTGAAATTGTTGAAAACAGTGCTACAATCACATATTTATAGGATTTGGGTAGTTTTTACTCCAACCAGGTGGTTAAGTTGGTTGTTTCATGTTTTTATGGAGAGAGAACCATATGTTTCACATGTCATTTAAGTACACGTCCCCAGGGAGAACATGTGTTACTATATTTTATAACACACTCATGAGCTAGTTTGGAAGGAAAGAGAAAAAATTTAACCCATTCCCACACAGGGACGCTTCTTGACACAAAACAATTGGGAAAATATTGTGTAAATTGAAGCAATTGCTCATTACATGCAATTTCTTCATTTACACAATGTTTTCTACGAAGAGAGTTGAAAAATCTAAAATGTCATCAACCTTAAATTGTCATCTGCAACTCCTTTGAATTTGGACCAGTCTAGAATTTTATCTTGAGGTAACGGATTAACCCTTGTCATGTTGAGTCCGGGATACGTTTAATTTCTTAAAAATTGTAGCTCCTAATACCCTCGTATACCCTTTCCTCTTTTGAGATATGCACTTCTACACATAAACTTTATGTGGGTTGTATGTCTACATAATGAAAAAATATGCAGAGGTCTAGATAAGAGGGAGTTGCAGCATTTCAAAATTATTATTTCTCAACAAAACACTATATTGTGGGTACTCATTTGAATCATCTTGTAGAGACAATTCAAATGAGTTACTTCGTAACTTTTTACACTGGGAAAAAGTATTTAATTCTTAAACACTTCAAAAAGATTGACAGCAAAACTGCACAGGGACATATTCAGAACAACAGACAGAGGGTGAAATTCTAAATATTTGTTGTAGGTACTCATTTGAATTGTCTCTACAAGATGATTCAAATGAGTACCTACAACAAAGGGTTTAAGGCAGTATTGTTGAAATATTTAGAATTTCACCCTCTGTCTGTTGTTCTGAATATGTCCCTGTGCAGTTTTGCTGTCAATCTTTTTGAAGTGTTTAAGAATTAAATACTTTTTCCCAGTGTAAAAAGTTACGAAGTATGCATAACCCATTACCAGATGACAAATTTTAAGGTAGAACCCCAAAAATATGACCATTGTTATCTCAACCCATTAACTTACAGGAGAGTTTTAGACTGTTCCAAATAGAAAGAACTTGCAGACAAAAATTTAAAGTTTATGAAACATATTTGTTTACCTTTCTGGGAAGAAAACATTGAAAAATGAAGAAATTGCTTGTTATAAGCAATTTCTTCATTTTCCATGATATTTTCCTAACTTTCTTTACTTGAGGGGCATCAGAAAGCATCACTGTGTTAATGGGTTAATTATTCTGCAATTATTTTCCTGTTCTGACTTTGAAATGATGTCTATTTTTTCTTTCAAGTCCGACCAGTTTGAAATTTTGTTTTTTGATAATGAGTCAAACCCCAAATTAACCCATTCCCACTCGAACCCTCCTTTTTACGCCCCTCAATAAAATGGCTATAGAAAACATTGTGGAAAATGAAGAGATTGCTTGTAACAAGCAATTTTTCACATTGTTTTCTTCCCAAAAAGAAAAAAAGATCTTTAAAATTTCAACAACTTTGAGTTGTCGTCTGCAACTTCTTTCAATTTGGACAAGTCTGAAATTTTGTTGTGTTGGAATGGGTTAAGTAAACCAAGTTCTTATACAGGCAGGCCATGTTACGTGCATCAATAAAACTTGTAGGAGTTGGCGCAGAGCTGTTTCAGAAAGGGTCTATATTGTTGATTATATTATTGTTAATACTTGTATCAAGGGATACATGATAGGGCCATGTGGTTAGTGTTCTTTTATTGTCTTTTTTCTCAACCCATCATGTTAGCTGCTTATGAATGCAGTCTCACTGTTAACGGTTAATCATGTCATGGCAAATGTCTCAGACCTTAGATCGAGGGGGATGCTGTGTTTTCATCAAGTAGAGAGGGATAGATTGGTTTCAGTATGTCTGTTTGTTTATCAACCGATTCCTTTGTCCATCTGGGGTCCTACATGGCTCTATGATAATAATAATAATAAAGACTTTATTCAACGAGGCTACAAATAAATCCAGTCTTCCCTGTGGGCCTCTACACATAGTTTGAGGGATTATTCAATGTACTCATTGTACCAAGCAATTTCTTCCACAATGTTTTCTATCCAAAGTAATAAGAAAATTTAAAATTCCATCAACTTGAAATTGTCGTCTGCAGCATCTTTTGATTTTGGCCAGTCTAAAATTTCTCTGTGTAGGAATGGGTTAGATATTATTACAGATATGGCATTAATTTCAACAATAAAGGAAGAAACAAAATTTTTACCAAGAAGGAAGTTTGTTCATTCTTTTGTATCCATTGAGGATTGGTCAATTCAAACAGAAGCTGGGACTCTGGTGTCAGGAGCTAACAGCTTTTCCAGAGTTCTATGTTTTTGTGACCTAGATAAGTGAAATGTGTGTGAATGGTAGACTGGTTAAGCAGCTGTGTAAAGATTTCTTCAGTCTGGTTCCAGGTCAAATGTAAACATCTGTAGACTGGTGCTCTACACATTTCACCTGTTCCACAGATTCTGGCTGGTTAGACTTTATCACAACATGATAGCTAATAATGTTATGTCTAGTTTGTCAAATGTTTTAATGCCCCCAAAGGGAGGCATATAATAATCGAACTGTCTGTCTGTCTGTCTGTCAGTCAGTCCGTTCGTCCGTCCCACTTTATTGTCCACTCTGTAACTTCTACATGCAATAGTGGATTTCAATATAACTTTTCACAAATGTTCAACGCTGTAAGATGAACTGTCGCAAAAAAGACCCAGGTTCCTATCTCAAAGATCAAGGTCACAATCTGGGGTCAAAGGTAAAAAATCTGCACTTTTTGCCGTGGCCGCTCTGTAACTTCTATAATCATGCACGCAGGTACACATTTCTTTCATACAAACGTTAACCACCTTCAGACAAGGTGTTGCGAAAAAGACCCAGGTTCCTATCTCAAAGGTCAAGGTCACAATCTGGGGTCAAAGGGGCGTCAAGAATGGTTAAACTGCGTCTGGAATAGTTATATTGTATTTACTCTCTTATTCTTCAATGGATTGCTGGCATATTTGGACAGATGCTTAATTGGGTGGAAGACTTTACATGACCTTGACCTTGACCTAGTGATCTTGACCTTTGACCAACTTTTGACCTCAGAAAAATCTGTCCATAATGCATTTCTCGATTTCATTCTGTATTTATAGAAATTATTATATGTATTAAAATTTCATTTATTAAAAACCCAGAGGAAAAGATCACAAATGCATGTGGTTGTGTTTACTAAACAAATCAAAGTGCCACATGCTTGACCCTGTCCTTTGGGGGCTTTGTCACATGACTGTGACCAGCTCTTGTTAACTTAGTCCCACTCAACAAAAATTTTAGACTGGTCCAAATTTAGAGAATTTGCAGACAACAATTTAAAGTTAATGAAATTTTGAAATTCTTTGTTTAACTTGGTCTCACTCAACAAAATTTTAGACTGGTCCAAATTTAATGAATTTGCAGACAACAATTTGTAGTTAATGAAATTTCAAAATTCTTTGTCTTTGAATAGAGAACACTGTGGACAGTGTCAATATTTTCTACCATGCTGAATGGTTATTTTTCAGATTAAATCCACCTTAAATGTCTGTATGCAAAACCTTTGAATTTGGACAGGTCTAATAGTTTGATAAACAGGAAAAGGTTAAGCTTTCCGAGGTGTCTGTAGTCTAGTTGCCATATTTTGGGTAATTCATAACCTTCAGAATACAAGGCCCCAAAATTTCTGAAATTGCCCCATTCTCTTCCACTGAGAGGGCCATATGGCCCTATGGTATTCATTCCTAGAATGAACCCTGGCATGTAACAAGCAATTTCTTCATTATCCACAATGTTTTCTACCCCATAGATTCAAAAGATCCAAAGTTTCATAATCTTTGAATTGTTGTCTGCAACTCTTTCAATTTGGACCAGTCTAAAATTTTGTCGTCTGGTAATGGGTTAATTCCCAGTTATGCCAAGTCACCAACAGAAAAGATTGAAAAATACCCGGCTCAAAAAAAATTAAATTCCTATTTTACACATGAACCCTTGTCATGCTGAACCTGGAATATTCGGGTTTTTAGCTGGAGGTGTAGACAAAGATCAGACTGCACATAAGTGCAGTCTGAACTAATTCTACATCTCCCTTTTGAACTTTTCCTGCCAGAAATCTTTATGAAACTTATTTTCAAAAGAAATTTTGATTATTGAACAACAAGTACTAAAAGTGCTTTCAACCCTTTGATTTTAATGCAAATCCAAATTGAGTTTATACAGTATGCGAAGGGTCAAAATATCAAACCATGTACCTTAATTCATAGCAAGCTACTCAAGAAAAACAACTGGGAAAACACTGTGCAAAACGAAGAAATTGCTTGTCAAAAGCAATTTCTTCAGTTTACATGATTTCTACTCAGAAAGCTAAAAAAAACAAAATTTCATAAACTTTTAAATGTTGCCAGTGCACCTCCTTCCAATTTTGGCCAGTTTAAAATTTTGCCGTCTTGTATTGGGTAAATGAATGACAGAAGTTTTATGGTATTGAAAATAACAGTAGATCAGAAATATAGAGGTCATTAAATAAAACAAAAAAAGGCAAGAGAAAAAAATCAATGAATATTTCTCACTTGTCAGAGCAAGCTGCTGCCGTGTTCGACTTTAACCTTCTCAGAGCTACAGATAGAGGGCGTAATTAGTATTTTAGACTTAAACATTTCCCAAATGCTACCATAAACCCAATGTTGTAGGTACTCATTTGAATCGTCTCACTGAGACGATTCAAATGAGTACCCACAACATAGGGTTTTGTTGAGTAATAAGGATTTTAGAATGCTGTTACCCCCTCTTATCTAGACCTCTCCCTTCTCCCTTATATTGGAGGGGAAATGTAGCAATCATGTCGATTAAGGCTGGGATGGCATAGAGTTTTAGTGTATAAATTGTATTTTTGGTAGGAGTCTTGAATTAGCTCAGTCCCAATTGACAAAATTTTAGACTGGTCCAAGTTCAATGTGGATGATATTTTTATATTGATAAAATTGTGATATTTTTGGCTAATGAAGAAATCGGTCAATAAAATACCACTACAATTTCTGACCCCACCCCCCACCCCTACTCCTTTTGAATGATTCCCTTTCAGAAGAGACTGGTACCCAGACTATGTAATTGATTTACGTCCCCAAACCCCACCCCTTTTTGTACGCCTCTAAACAGTAAGACACCTGGTAGACTAGAGACCATACTCCATGCTTTACCCTGTAACTATCACAAGTCTGGTAAAATATGGCATATAGGCAATCAATTTTGATTTAAATCAGTTTATATTCAATGCTTCAAAGTAAGTTCTTTCCTTTAACTTCTTTCAGCAGATTTCAATATTTCTCGGGGATGTAATTTAACAGGAATTTATTATTGAGAGAGATGGTTAAGAGTCATCCATTTTACACAATTTCACCTGTTTTCCATCTTTGCCCCAGAAACACATGTGTTCAACTATGCTGATGATTAGAAACAGCCATTTCTTGGGGGGAATGTCTCAAAAGTACTAAAATTTTCAAGGATTCTAATAATGTAAACAAACAAAGAAACAACACATTGTTAGCTCGGCTGTTTTCGGAAAAAACCCGAGATATTGTCATCACATGAGCGT
This sequence comes from Fragum fragum, assembly GCA_946902895.1. NCBI lineage: Eukaryota > Metazoa > Mollusca > Bivalvia > Cardiida > Cardiidae > Fragum > Fragum fragum. Next base: position 23,161,226 of record OX336383.1, on the reverse strand, counting down.
TGTTCACCTTGGCATTGGTGTTGGCATGACAAACTTTAAATTTGGTCAAATCTCTGTTGCTATTGAAGATATCCTCATAAAACTTGTCATGTGTATTGACCATTACAAGAGCTATCTAGACTATCAAGGGGGATAACTCTAAAAAGATTTTGTAAGAGTTATGCCCCTTTTTCGACTTAGAATTTTTGCATTATCCAGCACCAGTAGCCAAGGGTTGGCACCCGTAGGCGGTGCTCTTGTCTTGTAAAACTCCTTGTCAATAGAAGGTAAAGAAACCTGTATAATACACAATTTCATCAGTTTCAATGAAGAGATGAAGAGAAATATTTTGTTTTCATTGAGGTATGAACCGAAAAACCTAATCACACTGTATGAATACTGGTTCTTCAAGTGCTTTCAGCCCTTTGATTTCAGTGTAATTCTTTTTGGGGGTTTTAATTCAGCATGACAAGGGTTTAGCTGTAGTTATGTTATTTTGCTCTCTTTCTTTGAATTTAGACCAGTCTAAGACTTTGTTGTCTGGTAATGGATTAAAAACAGAGGAAGCAACATTTTGAAAGAATACCAAGGGGTCAGTGCAACACTCATAGGTGCCTAGAGTCATATGGGCAATTACGACAGTGTTGCAATTACCCTCTTACCTCTAAATACACATAGCTCCGCTCATAGTGTAGTTGGTAGCCCATCAGACTCCTAATCTTCAATTATGGGATGTCATGGGTTTGATCCTCTGCGGCAGCACATATCTTTTCCGACATTTGTCTCTCATCAATGGGTGGATAATCGTAAACCTAAGCAGCTGAAGGCTAGGAAAGGATGTGGTAGTACTGGTGTGAGAAATACCAGGAATCCATTGTTAGGTGCTCCAGCCACAATATGACTTAAATATTGTTAAAAGCGGCATTAAACCCCATTCAATCAATCTCAATACACGTATATAGTGGTTGAGAAAACGACTTGAACAATGAAGGAGAAATATATAAAGTGTTGTCTTCCAGCTGTGGTCTGGAAACTGATTCCTTTCTGGAGAAATTCTCGGAGAGAAGACGTTTTTGGCCTCAGGTGTGACGCTGTATCGCTGACATATTAGACTGGGATTGATCTTTAACTGCTCCAGATGGGACCAAACTATGCCACCTTTTCCTTCTTAAATAATTTTAATAGAGGACAAAAAATAATTTTCTCATATATTTTGGAATTGTGGTGTAATGGCTTGAGCGTTTGAGATAGCGTCAAACAGATTTTTACATAATAATTAAAGTAATTTTGTGTTGCGAACTCCTCCAATAATTTTGCATCAAGATTAATAAAACTTTATACTCACATTTATCACATGTTGAAGTTTTGCAAGATATAATTTTGAAGTCCCCGGAGAAGAATTGTCTCCCTTTGAACTCAGATACTTTTTCATATTTTACAAAAGTAATTTTGTGGCGCGAATTCCTCCTACAATTTTGCTTTGAAAGAAATAAAACTTTATACACATTGATAAACATAATGAAGTTTTGCAAGATGCAAATTTTAAGTCTCAACTCCACTATCAAGAAAAATAATCTGCCCTTGAACTTAGACAATGTTTATAAATAAGGCTCGTGCATGTAATTTTTGTGTCATGAACTTCTCCTACAATTCTTTCTTCAAAAGTAATAAAACAATTATACATGTAGTGATAAAATTTTGAAGTTTTGCAAGATGCTTTATAGAAACCCAAACTCCCACTAGAAGAAGAATTATCTCCCTTAAACTTTGACACTGTTTTTATAAACATGGCTCATTCAAAGAATTTTGTGTCACTAATGTTTTGCTTCATAAGTAATAAAACTTGCATGCATACATTGGACATAAGTTGAAGTTTTGCAAGAAGCTTTTTTTGAAGTCTCATCATCCTCTGGCAAGTGAATTATCTGCCCTTGAACTTAGACATTTTTTCATAAATATGGCTGATTTAGGTAATTTTGTGTTGCGTTCTCCTACAGTTAATAAAATTTTGTTCACATATACATTGATCTCATTTTGAAAATTTTGTAAGAGGCTTTATTGTCAACTCCCCATAGTGGAAGAATTATTTCCCTTTCAACTTAGACTCTTTTTCACAAACTAGGCTGTTGTGGGGTTATTAGCCCATTCCCACACAAGGGAATTTTAGACTGGTCCAAATTGAAAGAAGCTGCAGACGACAATTCCAGGTTGATGGAATATTGAATTTTTTCTTTTTTTTGGATTGAAAACATTGTGGATAATGAAGAAATTGCTTTTAACAAGCAATTTATTCATTATTCACATTGTTTTTCAAATGCTTTTCGATGAGGGGTGTAAAAGGGAGGTCTAGTGTGGGAATGTGTTAAGTAACCTTCTAGTTTGATATTTTGTAAGTGATAAAAATACTGAAGGGTTGTAACTGTACTTTATTGAACTTGTATGAAAAAAGTCTTGTCATGCAAAATTAGCAAACATGTATTTTTGATACATTTGGCCTCATTGACTTAAAACGGCACTTAAAAACAAAGGAAACTGACCTAATTACACCCTAACCCATTTGTAAAAGGAAGCATGGTAAATCCTTTACTGCCTCGATGGTCCAGTGGTATTGGTACTAAATGACTCAATGTCCACGTTTTCAACTTAAAAAGACACACACACAAAAAAGCACAGATTTCATCAACTTTAAATTGTCATCTTCAACACCTTGAATTTGGACCTGTCTAAAATTTGGTCTGGTGTTCTGATTGGTTGAAAAAAAAAATTCATACCTCCATGATCAAAATTTATGCACGCATATATTTTGTATACTTCCGCACAGAATAGTTCCACACAAAAAAGTATGAAAATTTGTAAGGCTTTTGTTTTTTTCGCTTGATGCTATTAAAATATAAGAAATGAAGAGAATATTTTTTGTTTTCATGGAGGTATGAACAGAAGAACCTATTCACACTTAAGTATGAATCTACTTCACGAATTCATCCAGTGTGATTAGATTTTTCGGTTCATACCTCCATTAAGACAAAAAAATGTTCTCTTCATCTCTTAAATTGGTTTAAATACAATTTGTGAGGTATTGTCATGCTACGGGTTTAACCCATTACCAGACGGCAGAATTTAAGACTGGCACTAATTGAAAGAAACAGCAGACAACAATTTAAAGTTATTGAAATTTTGGATTTTTTCAACTTTCTGGGTAGAAAACATTGTGGAAAATGACATTTTCCACAATGTTTTCCAAAGCTCTTTTCTTTGGGGACGTCTAAAGGCATCACTGAGTGGGAATGGGGTAATAAGGATTATTTTGAATATATCCTAAAATCACTCCTTGCAACCTTAAACCTTAAGATTTCAAGGTCTGGAATAGGGTGAAGTAAACAGTTGACTTTTAAGGTGTGAACATTTGATTATCTTAACCCATTCCAACACAGCAAAATTTTAGACAGGTCCAAATTGAGAGAAGCTGCAGACGACAATTTCAAGTTGATGGAATTTTGAATTTTTTCATCTTTTTGGATAGAAAACATTGTGGATAATGAAGAAATTGCTTGATACAAGCAATTTCTTCATTTTCCAAAATGTTTTCCAAAGCTTTTTTCTCGAGGGGCGTAAAAAGGAGGGATTGAGTTGGAATGGGTTAAGTAGGATTATGGCCATATTTTGATCTTGTTCAGTCCATTCATTCATAATTATTTAAGGTCAGCACCTTCATGCCACCTTACCCTTTCCCTCACAATCCAATATCTTTATAAATGTCAAGGAAAAGAAGCTGGTGAAAATTGTGGGACATGAAAAGGGTCTTGCTTCACTTTTTCAAAAGGCCTGTCTCAGGGGCCAGGAGCATTGGGAAAAAATCAGGGAATTATTCTTATTGGGAAATTAAAGATATTTCATACCAGTATTTCATTAGTCAAAATAATAATATGAATTTATGAAACTTTCTACTCTTCATCATTTCTGTTCCCTTCGTCTAGAAAACAAATTCATGACAAACAACTAGAAATTGTTTGCTGTTGGAACAAAAGCACAACTTATATGGAAAAATATCAAGTTCTGTGGGAAAGGATTGGGCTGAAATGAACCACTCTTGGGTAAATATTTAACCCTTGTCATGCTGAATAAAATGAGCAGAATTGCATCAAAACCAAAGGTCTGAAAGCGCTAGTTGCAGGTCAATATTTCCTTTTTAAATTTTTCAAACAATTCGATCTGTCTTGAGAGGGAAAAACTGGTGGTATAGACTAAGATCAGACTGCACTTAACCCTTGTCATACTGAACCCAGAATATTCCTGTTTTGGCAGGAGGTGTAGACAAAGATTAGCCTGCACACATGTGCAGTCTGATCTTAGTATACACCTCATGCTTGTCACATTATAAGCTAGAGTTCTTTATAAGGTAATTTTCAAAAGATTGATTACCCCATAATAATTGCATCCATTACTGTCGGTCCTTTGATTTTAATGAAATTCCGGCAAGGATTTTATTTAGCATGACAAGAATTAACCCTTGTCATGCTGTATAAATTACCTTACTGAATTGCTGTCAAATCAAAGGGCTGAAAGCACTGATAGAACTTGTTGTTCAAAAATCAATATCATTTTTAGAAATCAATTCCATAAACAACTCTGTGGGAAAAGTACAAGCAGGAGGTGTAGACTAAGATCAGCCTGCACATAAGTGCAGTCTGATCTTAGTCTACACCTCCTGCCAAAACCGGAATATTCCGGGATCAGCATGACAAGGGTTAATAATGATTGTGCAGCTTATCTTTGCAGGCAAAAACAGGAATATTCCAGGTTCAGCATGACAAGTTGTTAATAAATAGCAATTTACATTCTTTGTGAATAAAAATATAAAAATGTGTAATAAATTTCTTGGGCCAGTTGCACATTTTTGCCCTAGATTTCATTCATCACTGCCAGTTTGTCTTAAGACTGAGGACATGCCTGGAACCAGCCAGAAATGTTAACTGTCTATCCCAGTCATTTTGTTGTCAAAAATGTGCCACATTAAAGGGAAGTAACTTAATTAGGATCAGACCTAAAGGGAGATAATTGGATTAGAGGAGGACCCCAAATTACCCTCTGGACAGAGCAGACGGCCTTATAAATCCACATGATGTGGCCTTTCTTTCAAATTATGCCCCAATTTTCATCACCTTTCAGTCTATCAAGTGAGAATTGGAGAAAACAATTTCTCGGCTCTGTTCTATTCCGGCCATAAATAGGAAAATGTTTGTGATAAACTGGTACGATTAAATTAGTTAACCCATTCCCACACAATAAAGTTTTTTAAGCCCCTCAAGAAAAACATTTGAGAAAACATTTTAGAAAATGTAGATATTGCTTGCAAGAAGCATCATTTTCCACAATGTTTTCTACCCTTAAAGATGAAAGAATCTAGAATATCATGAACTGATAATTGTCGACTGCAATTTCTTGCAATTTGAATCAGTCTAAAAATTGTTTGTCTGTTAACCCATTCCCACACAATGACGCTTTTAAACCCCCCTAAAGAAAAAAGCTTTGGAAAACAATTTGGAAAAGTGAAGAAATTACTTCTCACAAGCAATTTCTTCATTATCTACAATATTTTCTAACCAGAAAGTTGAAAAAATAAAAATTTTCATAAACTTCAAATTGTTGTCTGCAACATCTTTGAATTTGGACCAGTCTAAATTTTTGTCATGCGGAAATGGGTAAATGTGTTAAAAACACTTGAACATTGCAATTTATCAAAACTCGGTGCATAATAGTTAAGATGAAAAACAATTTTCATGTTCCTAATATTCTTTCTTAAAAAATTGCTGTTATAAAAAAAAGTCCATAGTCCCTGTTTCCCATCCAAAAAGGCTTTTTCACGCCTCTAGATAAAAACAGCTTGAAAATTTGCCTCCTGAGAAAAAATTACTTTGAAAAATGTAAAATTTTCATTAACTTATTCCCATACAGTAATGCTTTTTGACGCCCCTCAAGAAAAACAATATGGAAAACATTGTGTAAAATGAAGAAATTGCTTGTGACAAGCACTTTCTTCATTTCTACAATGTTTTCTACCCAGAAAGTCTAAAAAATCTAAAAATTCAAAACTTCAAATTGTCATCAGCAGCTCCTTTCAATTTTGACCAGTCTAATATTTTACCGTCTGGTAATGAGTTAACTTAAAATTGTCACTAGTAACTCCATTCAATTTAGACTGGTCTTAAATTTTGACTTGAACATTATATTGCAATAATTATAGTTGACTTTTCAAAATTAGCCTAAAATGTAAATGGATAGTCAAAATTGTGTAATCCATACCTTTCAATAACATGAATTTCAAGTCAAATTATTTAATTTGTCTGACCCAGTTTAGTTAGAAATAAATCAAAACCCTTCTCACTTTATTAGTTACGTTGTTTGGCTCGCATGTTGTCATAGAGTATCGTTCTAATAATCATTAACCCTTTCCCAGACATTGAAGCTGCCGCTGTCATAGCGAAGTTGATAGCGCGTCAGACTATCATTTAAAGGGTCCCGGGTTCGATCCCCGACAGCGGCAATACTCTTTCCGACATTTGTCCACCACCAGATAATCGTAAGCCTATGTGGGATAGCAGCTGGAGGCTAGGAAAGGGTGTAGTGGTAGTACTGGTACGAGAAATACCAGGAATCCATTGGTAGGTGCTCCAGCCGTGTGATATAACTGAAAGATTGTTAAAAGCGGCATTAAACCCCATTAAAGAAAAAAAAAGACATTGAAGCATTTAACCCGGTCTGGGAACGGGTTAAAGCCAAACTTGCTACTATTCCTAAAAACTGATGTTGAAAAAAAGAAAATTGAAAATATGACAGTTTCTGAATATTAACCTTGCCGTGCTGGATACATTACTTTACTGAATTGCTGTAAACTCAAAGGGCTGAAAGCACTGATATAACTTGTTCAAAAATCAATATTTCATTTAGAAATCAACTTCATAAACTGCTCTCGTAGGAAAAGTACAAGCGGGAGGTGTAGACTAAGATCAGACTGCACTTATGTGCAGGATGATCTTGGTCTACAGCTCCTGCCAAAACTGGAATATTCCGGGTTCAGCATGAAAAGGGTTAAGGAATAAATATATGTCAACCCATTTCCACACATTTCTATGTTTTTTACGTCCCTTAACCCTTGTCATGCTGTATAAACTACCATACTGAATTGCTGTAAAATCAAAGGGCCGAAAGCATTGATAGAACTTGTTGAAAAAATCAATATTTCTTTTGGAAATCAATTTCTAAAACAGCTCTGGCAAGAAAATTATAAGCAGGAGGTGTAGACCAAGATCAGACTGCACTTATGTGCAGGCTGATCTTGGTCTACATCTCCTGTCAAAACCGGAATATTCCGGGTTCAGCATGACAAGGGTTAAGGAATATTAGTTACAGGAAAAATTGTGGAAAATGAAGAAATTGCTTGTAACAATTAAATTATCTTCATTATCAATAATGTTTTGTACCTCAAGACAAAGATTTCTAGCTCACCTGAGCAGGAAGTGCTCATGGTGAGCTTCTGTTATCGTTGAATGTCTGTTGTTCGTCTTGCGGCGTGAACAATTGAAGTGTTTACACTCTAGAGGCCACAGTTTTGACCATATCTTCATGAAACTTAGTCATTGGGATTGAACCCTATAATTGATTATGGGAAGGTTCTATTGGAAAACACAGCAAAAATGGCCTTAACGACACTTTCTTTGGTTACACTCTAGAGGCAACAATTTTGGCTCAATCTCCATGAAACTTGGCCAAAATAATTGTTAGGTCATAAGGACAAACCTTATTTATTATGGATAGGTTCTATTTGAAAACACAGGAAAAGGGACCTTAATGATAATTTCTTTGTTTAAACTATAGAGGCCACAGTTTTTGATTAATCTTCTTGAAACTGGTTATAATTATCAGGCTCTGGTTTCATTTTTTACAGCAAATGATTCAGGTGAGTGTTTTAGGACCATCTTGTTAAAATTACATGGACTGAAAAATGTTGCCTGCAACTTTGAAATTGGACGAGTTTAACCCCTGTCATGCTGAACCCGGAATATTCCGGCTTTGGCAGGAGATGCAGACAAGATCAGCCTGCACATAAGTGCAGTCTGATCTTAGTCTCCACCTCCTGCATTTTCTTTTCAAACGTTCATGAAATTAATTTTCAAAACAAATATTGGTGATTGAAAGGTACTACCAGTACTCTCAGCCCTTTGATTTTAATGAAATTATGAACAGATTTTATTCAGCATGACAAGGGTTAAAAATTTAAGGTTTTGCAATTTTTAACCCACAATTATTGATTGCAGTTCTTTCATCTGCATTTCTGTGCCGGATTTTATTCAAAGAAACAAGGGTTTGTTATTACCGTACAACAGAAACTATGGCATGATAAGATATAGAATGTTAGAATTGTTCTAAAATCAAGAAATAACAAATTTAATGAGTTGAATTGAAAAAGACTTTTTTGGGGTGTAAAAAACCTGTTCATATACTTGAGTTGGCCTAGTGGTGGGGGCGACTTTTTCTGCTTGATTACAGCTCAAAGCAGACACCTGGCTTATTTGAAAAAACAAAGAAACCTTACCTTACCTGTATATTTGTCCCTTTACTTAACCCATTCCCACTCAATGAGACTTACAGACGCCCCTCAAGAAAGAATGCTTTGGAAAACATTGGAGAAAATGAAGAAATTGCTTGAGACAAGCAATTTCTTCATTTCAGACAATGTTTTCTACCAACAAAGTTGAAAAAATTTAGAATTTCATGAACTTTAAATTGTCGTCTGCAACTCCTTTCAATTTGGACCAGTCTAATTCTTTCTGTGTGAAAGCTGTTTGAAGAAGCTGTACACGTCATAGTTGAATTATAAAATTTTAAAAATCCTTGTATTTTTGGGTTGAAAGCATTGTGGGAAATGAAGAAACTGCTTGTCACAAGCAAGTACTTCTTTTGTCAATAATGCTTTACAATTTTTCGTTGTTTAGGAACAACCAAAGGCAGGGTTTTCCCTGACCCTCTCCTTCTTTGAATTTGGACCCCCATTTTTCAGAAATGACCCCCAAAATAGCAAGGCAGCCTTCTTTATCTTATTTGATAGGGGTCATAATGTGGCAAAATGACCCCTTGTTTTGAAAGTCGAGGGAAAACCCTGCAAAGGTATGACTATGTTGGAATTTGATTCATATTGCATATACGTGGAAGTTTGTTGTTGGTTCACATTTGGCGGTTAGCCTGTGAATCACTTGGTTGGCACATCCTGTGCTTTCAATCCTAGGATCATGAGTTTAATCCTTTGCTCTGCCAAATTACCCATACAGTGACACTTTCGGATGGCCCTCAAGAAAAACCATTAGGAAAATATTGTGGAAAATGAAGAAATTGCTTGTAACAAGCAATTTCTTCATTTTACACCATGTTTTCTATAAAGAAAGTTGAAAAAAATGTAAAAATTCCATAAACTTAAAATAGTCGTCTGCAACTCCTTTCAATTTGGCCAGTCTTAAAATTTAGCTGCCTGGTAATGGGTTAAGCCATTCCCACTCAGTGATGCCTTTAGACGCCCCCAAGGAATAAAGCTTTATCCACATTTTTTTCTACCCAGAAAGTTGAAAACGATAAAAGAATTCACTAACTTTAAAATGTCGTTTGCAACTTTTGTCAATTTGGCCAGTCTAAAATTTTTCTGTCTGGTAATGGGTAAACCCTTTCCCATTACAATCAATGATTTTAACATCCCTGTGAAATTATACTTGAGAAAACATTGTGGAAATAGAAGAAATTGCTTGTGACAAGCAATTTCTTCTTTTCCAACAATATTTTCTACCATATAGGGTTAAGGACTTTTGATAAAATTCATTACAGAATGCTTTGTTTTGTCCTGTAGTTAACCCTTGTCATATTAAATAAAATCCTTGTCAAAATAACATGGAAATGAAAGGGGTGAAAGCACTGAAAGTTCTAGTTGTGGGTGAAAATTAGATTTTATAAACAATGTTGACTTAACACAGAAAAAAGAGGTGGTATAGACTAAGCTCAGACTGCTCTTAACCCATTCCCTCACAGTGACGATTTTAGACGCCCCTTAAGTAAAAAGTCTTTGTAAAAAATTGTGGAATATGAAGAAATTGCTTGTCACAAGCAATTTCTTTATAGATCTAAATGTTTTCTATCCCAAAAGATATAGAGTTTTAAAATGTTGTCAATTGAGAATTGTTGTCTGCAACTTCTTTGAATTTTGAACAGTCTAAATTTTCGGTAATGGGTTAAGTGTAGGTAGAACAGGAATATTGGAGGTTCAGCATGACAAAGGTTAAGATTGAATGTTGTAGCTTTACTGGTGTAAGGGCCGCTGTCATGGCGCACTCGGTAGCGCGACAGACTCCTTATTTTCAATCATGGGGTGTCATGGGTTTGATTCCTGGCGGCGGAAATTTGCCAAATTTTAGACCTGTCCAAATTCAAAGGTTTTGCATACAACAATTCAACATAGAATTTATTACAGAAATTACTGTAGAGTAGGGTAGAAAATATTGTGGAAAAAGAAGAAATTTTCCACAATGTTTTCCAAACCCTTTTTCTTGATGGGCATCAAAAACGTCATTGTGTGGTTAAGAAAGTTGCTACCTTGTCTTATTTTGACTAAAAGAGGCATTAAACCCCATTCAAACAAACAAAGAAAATATGTTATATTTTCTTGCACTTACAAATTGCCGACTAGGTGTCAGAGAACACCGAGAGCATTGAACTGGGAGGGAGCGCTGCACCGTTGTGAGAATTTCCTGTTTATTATAGATAGACTGCGTTCCATAATTGACCTATCAAAACCAGACCTGTTCTGTATTGATTGGGAAGCAGTCACACTTTTCATGATGGTGTTGTGATATCTACATGATTAAGATTAATACAATATGAATTGAAAACTGGGGGGGGGGGGCTTTAAAATGAAAATGCACTGAAAATCAAACCTTTTTTTTTTTTGAAGTTTTGACAAAACTTTTTGCGTCTCTCTACAATTATGTTTATATTTTCTCTGAGTTATTTTTTTTTCATGTCTTAGGATAAAAATCATGTTACATTTAATCCTTTTAACAATTGGGAAAATATTGTGTGAAATGAAGACATTGCTTGTTGCAAGTAATTTCTTCATTTTCCACTATGCTTCATACCCAGAAAGTTGGAAAAAAATATAAAATTGGACCTAAACCCATTACCAGACCGCAAAATTTTAGATTGGCCTAAATTGAAAGAAGTTACAGATGACAAATGAAAGTTTATAAAATTTTGGATTTTTTTCAACTTTCTGGGTAGAAAACATTGTGGAAAATGGAGAAATTGCTTGTGACAAGCAATTTCTTCATTTTTCACAATGTTTTACTTAGCCTTTTTCCTTGGTGGCGTCTAAAAGCGTCACTGAGTGGGAATGGGTTAACTTGGACCTGTCTAAAATTTTGCATTTTGGTAGATGGGTTTAAGTGTTTATTCCATGTGAAATGATTGGCGTGTAGAACCGTTGACGGATGGCTAGCCACGCCCACTGAGCTCAGACAGGAAGTTCCAGCTAGGTATTAAACATCATTATTTTACAAAATTTATGGTCAGTCAAATGTAACCAAAAAGATAAAGTGGTTAGTTGGCGACCTAAATTTCATAACTACAGCTTGAATAAGCTGTAGTTATGACATTTAAGTTGTGAAACCAACAAAAATACTTCACATAAACGTTTGCCAATGTAAGAGATAAAAGTTAACTCCTTGTGAAAACGAACAATTTGATTGGTCCATTGGTTCTTTGATTATCAGCCGCGATCCATCAATTTTTGAGCACTTTAGCCCATTTCCACACAATCCTGCTTTTTAGTCCCTTCAATGTGAAAAATTTAAAAAAAAATACTTGTGATATATCATTTCTTCTTTTCGCTCATTGTTGTCTACCCAGAAAGTCAAAGATTGTAAAAAAATCATTAGCTTGAAATTGTTGTCTGCAACTTCTTTCAATTGGGAGAAGTCTAAATATGTCGCCTATCCAATGGGTTAAATATACCCAAAGTGTTTCGTTCGTTGCCATAGCGCAGTTGGTAGGGCGTCATACTCCCGGATATGGTGTCATGTGTTCGACTTCCTTGGCTGCCGTCATAGCGCAGTTGGTAGTGCGTCGGATTGTCAATCTAGAGGTCCCGATTCGATCCCTGACGGCGGCACTCATCCTTCCGACTATTTGTCTTCCCCCAATGGTGACATTCCCACACAGTGACACTTTTGGACGCCCCTCAAGAAAAACCATTAGGAAAACATTTGTGTAAAATGAAGAAATTTCTTGTTACAAGCAATTTCTACATTTTACACAATGTTTTCTACACAGAAAGTTGAAAAATTCTAAAATTCCAAAACTTTAAATTGTCGTCTGCAAATCCTTTGAATTTGGACCAGTCTAAGATTTTCTCAGGTGGGAATGGGTTAACCCATTCCAACTCAATCCCTCCTTTTTACGCCCCTCAATAAAACAACTTTGGAAAACAATGTGGAAAATGAAGAAATTGCTTGTATCAAGCAATTTCTTCATTATCCACAATTTTTTCTATCCAAAAAGACGAAAAAATTCAAAATTCCATCGACTCAAAATTGTCGTCTGCAGCTTCTTTCAATTTGGACCAGTCTAAAATTTTCTTGGGTGGGAATGGGTTAACAAACAAAATCAAGATGGTGACAGGACTCAGTGTAACCTGTCAGCTATCTGTCATGACCATCCATGCAAGCTGTGGGGGGATTATGTAACACTGTACCTGATCTAAGATTTACAAGTCATTTAGCTCTATTTGATATATTTAACCCTTACCTGTTCAAACCCTGGTTTTCACGTTCCTGTAAATTTTTAATTGAGAAACAATTGTAGAAAAAGAAGAAAATGCTTAAAACAATAAATTTCTTCTTTTTCCTCAATATTTTCTACCCTACTAAATGTTTATTTTTCGAATTAAATCTACTTTAAATTTTCATCTGCAAAATCTTTGAATCTGGACACACTCAAGACAACATGATTTCTAGCTTATCCTAGTTGAAAGAGGACAACGTGGCAGTACTTTGAAAAATAACCATCTTAACCCTTTTGCACACATTGACGCTTTTGGGTGTTCCTCAAGATAAAACAATGATTGAAACAAGCAATTTCGTCATTTTACACAATGTTTTCTACCAAGTTGAAAAAAATCTAGAAATTCAATGCTTTGAATTGCCATCTGCAACTCCTTTCAATTTAGACCAGTCTGAAATTTTGTCGTTTGGTAATGGGTTAATTGAAGACCTTGAGAGTATTTCCTTTCCTTTTTGGTTCAATGATTTCTGCCACCGTCATAGCACAGTTGGTAGCGCGACTTTCAATCTAGAGGTCCCGGGTTTGATCCCCAACGGCAGCACTCATCCTTTACGACTATTTGTCTCCCACTAATGGGTCGATAATTGTAGACCTATGTGGGATAGCAGCTGGAGGCTAAGAAAGGATGTGATGGCGGTACTGGTGTGAGAAATACCAGGAATCCATTGTTAGGTGCTCCAGCCTCAGGGATATAACTGAAAGATTGTTGAAAGCGGCTAGAACCCCATTCAAGCAAACAAATCAATGAATTTTTATACCCATTACCACATGAAATTGTAAACTGGTCCAATTTGAAAGAAGATGAGGACAAAAAATTAACATAATGAAAATTTAACCCATGCCCACACAATGACGTGTTTAACCCATTTCCACACAGTGATGCTTCCTGACCCCCCCCCCCCCAAGGAAAACAAGCAATTTCTTCATTTTACAGAATGTTTTCTACCAAGAAAGTTTAAAAACTCTTAAATTTCATAAACTTAAGCTAGTCGTCAGCAACTCCTTCCAATTTGGACCAGTCTAAAATTTTGTCATCTGGTAATTGCTTAAACGCCCCATGATGTAAAATTAAGGAATTGCTTGTTACCAGCAATTTCTTCGTTGTCCACAATGTTTTCTACCCCCCAAAGACTAAGATTTTAAAATCTCCAACTTGAAATTGTCATCTTCACCTTCTTTTGATTTAGACCAGTCTAAATTTGTAGTTTGGGATTTGGTTAAGATGAGTTTTTGGACAGAAAATATTGTGGAAAATGATGAAAAACATTGTTACAAGCAATTTCTTCAATTTTCACAAAATTTTCCAAAGCTTTTAGTTGAGGCATGAAAAATCGGGATTGTTTAGGAATGGGTTAATAGGTCTTGTAAGAAAGCAGGATTTTGTGAGTATAGATTTAACCATGTCTGCACAATCCCACCTTTTTACAACCTGAAAGAAAGTAGTGTGGAAAACCAAGGTGGTAAATAAAGAAATAGCTAGAGTTCTAGTTAAGAATAGGTGACAGCATTCAAAAATCTGTATTTCTCGACAAAATCCTATGTTGTGGGTACTCATTTGAATCGTCTCGATGAGACGATTCAAATGGGTACCAACAACATAGGGTTTTGGTAGTCTGGTGAAATATTAAAATTTTATTTACAACCCCGACGGCGGCAATACTCTTTCCGACATTTGACTACCACCAGTAGGCAGATAATCGTAAACCTATGTGGGATAGCAGCTGGAGGCTAGGAAAGGGTGTAGTGGTAGTACTGGTGCAAGAAATACCAAGAATCCATTGTTAGGTGCTCCAGCCGCCGCGATATAACTGAAAGATTGTTAAAAGCGGCGTAAAACCCCATTCAAACACACAAATTTTATTTACAAATTACACCCACTATCTGTAGCTCTGGGGATCAATAGGCATGGCTGGCAACCCATCAGTTTGGACTGGTTTGAATTTTGTCATCTTGTACAGTTTTAATTGAACTTCATAGCGCAGTTGGTAGCGCGTCAGACTGCCAATCTAGAGGTCCCGGGTTCGATCCCCGATGGAGGCACTCACCCCTTCCGCCTATTTGTCTCTCACCAATGGGTCGATAATCGTAGACCTATGTGGGTTAGCAGCTGGAGGCTAGGAAAGGATGTAATGATAGTATTCCAGGATTCCATTGTTAGGTGCTCCAGCCGCGATATAACTGAGATTGTTGAAAGTGGCATGAAACCCCATTTAAACAAACAAACAAATCAAAATTTCATTTTATCTTTTCAGGAGAAGATGTTGGGTCATGGTCACAAGGTCAAGGTCAGCCGCCGGGGTATAATGAATCAAGGGTAAGTAGAAACACGGGTCTATGTCTATGTTTAATTAATTAACTATAATTGCAGGGACTGGCTTACCGTGTCATGTCTTCCTGATGCTTTCCACAATTGTATACAAAGACTTGTTCACCTTAACCCTTGTTATGCTGATCCCCAGAATATTCCTGTATTTGCACGAGGTATAGACAGAGATGCAGTCTGATCTTAGTCTACACCACCTACTAGTACCATTTACACAGTGAAATTAAATTCCAAAACAAATGCAAGTCCTTTGTAAGGTCTTCCAGTGTTTTCATTGCTTTGATTTAAAAGCATTTAGGGAAAACAATTTTTATTCAGCATGACAAGGGTTAATATGTCTCGATGACATTTTCTACAATTTTTGTATATAATCATGTCTTTCTAAAATTGTCCACAAAGGTTTTAGCCCTTTCCTGTTTTTCAAAATTTTAGACTTGTCCAATTTGAAAGAAGATGCAGACGACGACTTAAAGTGAGTGCAATTTGAAAAGTAACCAACCTGAAGGGTAGAAAATATTGTAGGAAAAGAAGAAATTGCTTGTTACAAGCAATTTCTTCTGTTTCTACAATATTTTCTCAAGTATAAAATCAAAGACACGTAAAAACCAGGGATTAAACAGGAAAGGGTTAACATGGTATGTTTGTTCTACTTTTTTGGAAGTGAGACGCACATGCCGAAAGAAAGTTAGATGCAATTAAGGAGTGAATTGCTATTAGCCCATTCCCAGACTGTGAGATTTTAGACTTGTCCAAATCGAAGTAGTTGCAGATGACAATTTAAAATTGTTGACATTTTTAAAATATTCGTCTTTTTGGGTAGAAAACATTGTGGATAATGAAGAAATTGCAAGCAATTTCTTCATTGTCCACAATGTTTTCCAAAGCTTGTATATTGAGGGGCGTTTAAAAGCGTCACAGTGTGGGAATGGGTTAAAGGGGTCATAGTTAAACCTTGTCATGCTGAGTTAGGAATATTCCTGATTTGTGCAGTCTGATCTTAGTCTACACCACCTGTTTGAGTTATTCCAGTCAGAGTTGTTTATCAAATCATTTACAAAAAGAAATATTGACCCACAGTTTTGGCCTGTCAGTGCTCCAAACCCTTTGTTTTTAAACCAAAAAATAACATTCAGCATGACGAGCAGGGTTCCCATAATCAGGGAAAAGTCAGGGAAAAAAGAAAAAAATTCAAGGTCAGGGAAAGTCAGGGAATTTTGAAATTAGTCGGGGAAATTTAAAATATGGCAAAAGTCGAGGAATTTCAGAACCAGATGTAGAATTTTTTAAGAAAATAATGGAAAGCAACAAGTTGCTACAGCAGTTTCTTCTAGAAAAGGCATGGGTGTGTTTGTAATTGTATCTCAGTAGAAAACATATTTCATCTCTAATTTGAGTCTCTAATTAAAAGAGAAAAATGCTTTTAAGTCAGTTTTGTTTGCGAATGGAAACACGCATTAGAAGAAACTGCGCCCCTTGCCTCCTGAGCTGTTTAACGCTCGGTTAATTCCGACAATTTGGGTCAGAGAATTTTGAAATTTTGTCAGGGAAAAGTCAGGGTAAATTCAGGGAATTTTACTTGATGAAGTTTGTGGGATCCCTGACAAGGGTTAAGAAGGTTCAACTGTTTATGTATATATAGTTAGATGCAATTAACCCTTTCATCGCCGTCATTGCTCAGGCGGTAGCGTGTCAGACTCCTAATCTTCATGGGATGTCATGGGTTCGATCCCTAGGGGCGGCACATATTCTTTCAGACATTTGTTCTCACCATAGGTGGATAATCGTAAACCTAAGTGGGATAGTGGCTGGAGGCTAGGAAAGGATGTAGTGGTAGTACTCAGGTGTGAGAAATACCAGTAATACATTGTTAGGTGCTCAAGCTTCTGGGATATGCCTGAAATACTGTTAAAAGTGGCATTAATCCCCATTCAATCAAACAATTAACCCTTTCCTGTACAAACCCGGGATTTTACTACGCATTGTGGAAAAAAAAAAATTGCTCGTAACAAGCAATTTCTTCTTTTCCCACAATATTTTCTACCACATGAGATGGTTGCATTTCAAATTGCATCCAATTTTCATTGTCCTCTGCAAAATCTTTTCGTTTGAACCAGTCTAAAATTTCAAAAAACAGGAAAGGGTTAAGTAGTGAATTGCTATTAACAGAGTTGCAAAGAAGGTTCCACCGTATAAGTACTATATATAGTCACTAACAAAAGAATTGCGATAGTGAAGTAGGTGAGATTGTAAAAATCTTGGTCTTTCTTGATAGAAAACTTTGTGGGCAACAAAGAAATTTTTTGCCTTTTTATTCTATTTATTAATCTTAAATTGTTTTCCAATGTGATATTCTTTTGTGGGCAAATATAATGAGATTGTTTCAGACTAGGTTAATCCCCATTCCCTGCTTTGTGGAAAACACTGTGAAAAATGAAGAAATTGCTTGTTACAATGGACTTCCGAAGTTCATCGACTATAAATAGCTGTCTGCAACGTCTTTCAATTTGGACCAGTTTAGAATCTTGTTGTCTGGTAGTTGGTTAACCCTTGTCATGCTGTATAAATTACTTTACTGAAATCCTGTCAAATCAAAGGGGTGAAAACACTGATAGAACTTGTTCAAAAATCAATATTTCTTTTAGCAATCAACTTCATAAATAACTATGGCAGGAAAAGTACAAGCAGGAGGTATAGACTAAGATCAGCCTGCACATAAGTGCAGTCTGATCTTAGTCTACACCTCCTGCCATAACCGAAATATTCCGGGCTCAGCATGACAAGGGTTGAAGTCAATTCAGTTGGTGTTACTGAGAAGGGTTAATAGGTATAACAGCTGTTACAATTGACGAAGGAGAAGTTTTAATGAATCCAAAATCGTGTTTTTCGAAATTCATGTATATATTGTTATAAGGTCGTTAGTATGAAGATTGAACAGTTATTTCAACGTTGGAAGATGAGTTTAGAGAATGGATATTTGGATGGAATGGAAAGAAATACGGTAGAGTGGAATCCTGAACCCAATACCAGAATGGCAAAATATTAGACTTGTCCAATTTGAAGGAAGCTGCAGACGGCATTTTGCAGTTGCTGGAATTTCAAAAATATTATCTGTCTTTTGGGGTAGAAAGCATTATGAATAATGAAGAGATTGCTTGATACAAGCAATTTCTTTAATTTCCACAATGTATTCCAAAGCCTTTTTATTGAGGGGCGTAAAAAGGAAGGCTTGTGTGGAAATGGATTAACACATTACCTAATGGCAAAATTTTAGACTTGTCCAAATCGAAATAAGTTATAGACCAAATATATAAGATGGTGTGATTCTTTGCCTTTTAGGGTAGAAAACATTTTGGACATTGAATAAATTGCTTGTACCAAGCAACTTGTCATTGTCAACATTTTTTTCCAAAGCCTTTTTTCCTAAGGGTGTGAAAAAGTCTCATTGTGTGGGAATTGGATATTCGGATATAATGGAAACAGAAAGGGAATTCTCTTAACCCATATCCACACAGTGACGCTTTTGGACGCCCCTCAAGAAAAACAATTGAGAAAACATTGTGTAAAATAAAGAAATTGCTTGTAACAAGCAATTTCTTCATTTTACACAATTATTTCTATTCAGAAAGTTGAAAAAATCTAAAATTTAATAAACATTAAATTGACGTCCACAACTTCTTTGAATTTGGACGGTCTAAATTTTTGCCGTGTGGGAATGGGTTAAGCCATTACCAGACAGCAAAATTTTTGACTGGTCCAAATTGAAAAAAGTAACCGTCAACGATCCCTTTTGCACAAAGATTGGTAAACACATGCCAAATAAGGTAGAAAACATTGTAAGAAAAGGATAAATTGCTTTTTTCAAGCAATTTCTCCTTCTCCCATAAAGTTTTCCATGAAGGTATTTCTTCAGGGTGTCATACTGAACCAGAACTAGTTATTTTAGTACTTTCAGTACCTTTATTTAAATACTATGCTAAGGATGTTATTTAGCAATGACATGATTTCTGAATATAAAAGTATGAATTTCAAATCTTTTTCAGTTGTATCCAGAAGGTCAGAACTTCAATGGTCACATGGACAATATGCATCCATTTGTAAATAATAATGATATCAGTGAGTATCTATTTATTTATCTGTCTGGTTTCTTTTTCATAACCCATTCCTGATTTTACGTTGCTGTGATTTCATACTTGAGAAACTATTGTGTAAAATGAAGAAAATGCTTATTACAAGCAATTTCTTCTTTTCCCACAATATTTTCTACCACAAAGGATGGTTTCATTTCAAATTGCATCAAATTTTCATTGTCGTCTGCAAAGTCCTTTGATTTGGACAAGTCTAAATTTTCAGAAAAACAGGAAAGGGTGAAAGGAGATAATCAATTTCAATGGTCATGAGGACAATGAGCATCAATATGATCATGCCAATAAGTATCTATTTCTAAAGGGAGAAAAACAGATTCACTAGTTACATGGACAAAAATAATATCAGTGTGTGTACATTTGCATATCTATTTTCTTTTACTGAAGGGGGGTAATCAACTTCAATGGACACATGGACAATATGCATTCATTTGTAAATAATAATGATATCAGTGAATATCTATTTGTTTATCTGTCTGTTTTCTTTTTCGCAAGGGAAATAATCAATTTCAATGGTCATGAGGACAATGGAAATCCATATAACAATGCCAATAAGTATCTATTGCTAAAGGGAGATAAACAGATTAAGTAGTTACATTGAAAATGTTCATCTAATTGTAAATGATAATGATATTGTGTGCACATTTGCATATCTATTTTCTTTTTCTGAAGGGGGGTAATTGATTTCAATGGTTACATAGATAATTAGCATCCATTTCGTAAATAATAAAAATTCCAGTGAGTATTCATTTATTTATGTTTTCTTAACCCAAGGGAGATAATAAATTTTAATGGTTACATACATAATGAGAATTCATATACTGGTAATCACACCAACTCATACATAAAGTTCTAAAGGGAGATAATCAGATTCATTTGTTACATGGACAATAAGCATCTATTTCTAAATGATGATATCAGTGTTCAATTTTTTGTCAGTCTATTTTCTTTTTCTTAAGGGAGATAATCATTTTAAATGGTCACAAGGTCAATGAGCATCCGTATAATCATGCCATTAAGTATCTGTTTATCAGATTGTCTTCTAAGGGAGATAATTAGATTCATGGTCATGTGTGTAGTGTCCATCCATTTTGAATATAATTTGGATATCAATGAGTATCTATTTGTTTATCTATCTACAGTCAAACCTGGTCATCCGGTCACCTCCATTCAGCGTGCACCTGTCTTAAACGGCCAGTTCAATGTCCCCCCGATGTTATTTACACTAAATTTTACCTGTATTCAACAAGCACCTTTAAAACGCGGTCAACGGCCGTCAAAATCATGTCCCATTCTTTGAAATAACCTGAGTTTACAGTCAATTCGGGCCGATGGCAATTTTCACGGACATGTAATTATCACGGGGCATTATTGTTTTCGGATTATCTATTCAAGTGTCAAAAACAGGTAAACATTCACAAGCGTCGCCAATTAACAGGTGTTTTGTAGACAACTACGAAGTCATCAAAATGCCTAGTTTTGTTATATTGCTCTTATTCAGTGGTTGAAATTTATGCATATGATATTAAAACTTTATCAATAAAGATTAATCGAGTATGATGGTCGAAATTACTGTTCTCGGATAGTAATCTATTTTCGTTTTCGTACAGAGTTTGTTTGCAGTTTTAGAGGTGAGAAATGAGTAAACAAACTTGCCAAAAGACTAATTCGAGTGATTTAACCCGATTTGAACCTTTTTAATTTCTATTGATAATCTAATCCACTTCATGAGAATATAGGCCAACCAGTATTCTTACCAAATTTAAAAAAAAAAATGTTTGAATGAGCTGTTTTCTTGTTATTTATTTACTATGAAAATGAATACTTTCTAGCCACCCAATCTTTTCGTTATAAAAATATCCGGCCACCACCTTGATAGGCCGACCTGTATTAAGCAAGCACCTGTCTTAAGCAAGCGATTTTGGCAAATCCCTTGACCGCTTGCTTAAGACAGGTTCAACTGTATTTTCTATTTCTAAAGGGAAGTTAACAATGTAAATAGTCATCTGTAATGAACTTCCATGAGATCATGCCAATGAATATCTTTTCTTAGTTTGTCTCCAAAAGGGAGATAATTAGATTCATGGATAATATGCATTTATATATAATCAGGATATCATTGAGAACCTTTTGTTTGTCTGTTTATTGTGAATATATAAAGGGAGGTTATAAGTTTTAAGAAGGTAATAAATTTGAAACTATGAAGCCTCAGAGGTCCAGATGAAGTGGATAATTCCACTAATTCTTTTATTTCTCAAGCAATCCCTATGTTAGTAGCACTAGTTTGAGTTGTTCAAACGGGAGTACCCACAAATCAAGGGTTTAGGGGCAGTATTTTTGAAAATATATTTAACCAATTCCCGCAAAAAGATACTTTTGATGCTTTTAACTTTTTTCTCGTCACTGCGATTTTATAATTGAGAAAACATTGTGGAAAAAGAAGAAATTGCCTGAATCAGGCAAGCAATTTCTTCTTTTCTGACAACATTTTCTACCCTATAGAATAGTTGCATTTCAAATTGTATTCAATTTTCATTGTAGTCTGCAACCTCTTTGAATTTGGACCAGTTTAAAATATAAAAAAAAAGAAGAAAAAAACGTTGAGAAAGAAGTTTTTGGAAAACAGTGTGGAAAATGAAGAAATTGCTTGTCATAAGCAATTTCTTCATTATCAACAATGTTTTTTACCAAAAATAGATTTTTTTGAAAAATTTCAACAACATTACATTGTTTTCTACCCCAAAAGTAAAAAAAATCCAAAACTTTATTGGCTTTAAATTTTCGTATGCAACTCCTTTCAGTTTGAACAAGTTAAAAAATGAGTCATCTGGTAATGGGTTAAATCTGATATCCAAATTAACCCATTACCAAACGACAAAATTTTATACTTGACTAAATTGAAAGGAGTTGCAGACGACAATTTCAAGTTTAGGAAATTTTCGATTTCTTTAACTTTCTGGAAAGAAAATATTGTGTAAAATGAAGAAATTGCTTGTAACAAGCAATTTCTTCATTTTACACAATATTTTCCCTAATTGTTTTTCTTGAAGGGCGTCAGAAAGCGTCACTGTGTGGGAATGGGTTAACCCGTCTGTCTATAATTCTTTTTGGATTGTAAATGAAAATTACCATAGTCTGTTTTTTTAAAAACTTTACCACTAGATTCAATTGCAACAATTTGTATGGAAATTGACACTTGTGTGTCTCACCTGTTTATCAGTTGATTTGATCAGTAATTAACTGAAATTGTAGAAAGAATGTAGTTTAGTGCATGGATGATAAAAATCTTCTTTTATTTAAGTTTGAGACCTTTTTAGAAATACCATTTAGAAACACATAAACAGACGACAAAATTTTAGACAAGATCAAATCTAAAGTACATGTAGTTGCAGACAACAATTTAACCCTTTCCTGGTTTTTGAAATGTTAGACTGGTCCAAATTGAAAGAGGATGCAGACGACAATGAAAATTGGATGCAATTCGAAATAAAACCATCCTATGTGGAAGAAAACATTGTGGGAAAAAGAGAAATTGCTTATTATAAGCAATTTCTTCTTTTTCCACAATGTTTTCTCAAGTATAAAATTACAGGAACGTAAAATCCCGTGTTCGAACGGGAAAGGGTTAAAGTTATGAAATTTTAGTTTTTTAGCTTGGCCGTTTTTGGAGAAAACCCAAGGTATTGCCAAAACCCAAGTGTTGTTGGTGTTGCTGTTGTCATGCGAAAAAAATGACTGGTTCTACTAAAGGCATTCACTCGAAACTTTGCACGCTTGTTCACTATCAAAAGAGCAACCTATACTATCAAGGGGGATAACTCTAGATGCATTTTGTCCACTATCCAGCACCCAACAGCCGAGTGTAAGTACCGGTAGGCGGTGCTCTTGTCAAAACTTTCTGGTTAGAAACATTGTGGAAAATGAAGAAATTTCGTTTGATAAGCAATTTCTTCATCTTAAACAATGTTTTCCACATTGTTATTTTTGAGGGGCATCCAAAAGCATCATTATTTTGGAATGGGTTAAACATGATGGCATTATATGAGACTAGTTGAAATTCAAAGAATTTGCAAAGGACAGTCAGTGTATTTATCCATGTGATTAAGCTCATACCTCAATAAAAAAAACACACACAACATTTTCTTCGTTTCTCGAAAGAATAATGTTTGGTTTATTTGTCATTTCAGACAAGAATTCAGAGCTTCCATTTGGTCGTCCAGGTTTCTCCAGGGATAGCATGACTCCACAAGTAAGTAATGAAATTCAACTTTTTTCTATAACTATTTACCATATTTCATCTAATAAATGTTCCCCCTGAAATTATTTCTTTTTGGATCCCCACCCACACCTGAACTTAATGTGGGGTGGCAAATTCCATGCTCAAATCAAGATCCTATTTCACCAAACTGTATTAGCTCATTCTGTTACAAATGTTTACGTCTGTCAAGAAAAAACTTTGGAAAACATTACGGAAAATGAAGAAATTGCTTGTTTGAAGTAATTTCTTCATTGTCCACAATGTTTCCTATCCAAAAAGAGGAAAACAATTAAAATTCCAGCAACTTGAAATTCTCGCCTGCAGCTTCTTACAATTTGGACCAGTCAAAAATTTCGTTGTGTGGGAATGGGTAAAAACTATTCTAGAAAATTCATTATCTCGTTAACTCATTATCAGAGTATGTCTAGTGTTCATCACTTTCAGGAGGCTTATAATACATCTTCATTAGAATTGGAAGTTTGGAAAGGGATTCACATTCAGAAATCTGGCTATTACCAAAGACTTTGAAACATGTTTGTACTTTGAAATACCCCAACGGCGGCACTCATCCTTTCCGACTATTTGTCTCTCACCAATTGGTCAATAATTGTAGACCTACGTGGGATAGCAGCTGGAGGCTAGGAAAGGATGTAATGGTAGTACTGGTGTAAGAAATACCAGGATTCCATTGTTAGTTGCTCCAGCCGTCGCAATATAACTGAAAGATTGTTGAAAGCTGCGTAAAACCCCATTCAAACAAACAAACAAACAAACTTTGAAATACATTTGTACTTTTTAAATGTTTGCCCTAAGAAGATGCGGAAGGATATTATAATGAATGACTTTTAATAAAAACAAAATAACCACAAAAATACATTATACAGCGCCACTATGAACAAATTGACATAGCTCATTACAGTTTGTAAATACAGTAGATGATAGGAATTGTGTATCGATAAACTGGAAAGTGGGTACTAGATAAAAGCTCCCCTTTTGGATGATTTTGTACCTCACCCTGGTCCATTTATTAGGTGAAATGCGGTATATATATATTTGTTTTTGCTAATAACACCAAATAGATGTTGTGATTTTGAAATATATATCAATTTAGCCTATTGCCCTTCTTAACAATTTCTAATGTGACAGTCTGATAAGAGTCTCCACTTTATTCCATTACCAGACGGCATTATTATTTATTTTTTTTGATGCCCCTGAAAGAATATCAAGCTTTGGAAAACTTTGTGGAAAATGAATAAATTAATTGTTACAAGCAATTTCTTCATTATCCATAACGTTTTCTAACCAAAAAGACAAATATTTTTAAATTTCATCAACTTATAATTGTCATTAGCAACTTTGAACCAGACTAAAATTATGTTTTCTGGTAATGGGTGAATGGAGTTCATATTTTTTTTTACCAAATACCAAACCAGAAATTGTGGACTGGTCCAAACTGAAAAAAAAATAAATAAATGAAAAAAATGTCCAATTGGATTTAAGATATTGGGAGAAAAGGGGCAATCGCTTGTTGCAAGCAATTTCTCCTTTTTATGTCCCTGTAGTGTAATAATGACAAGCATACAGAAATACCTCTGTTTGTGCATGTGTGTGTGGGGGGGGTGGGGGTGGATGGGTGGATTAATGTGTGTTCTTGTCCGGACCATATCTTTTACATTGATACAAAATAAGGCGGCACAGTTGTTACCCTTGAGGAGTACAAGACTGTCATGCATAATGTTGTCATGGATACTTCCAAGGTTAAGGTCACAGCTGAAGGTAATGTGAGAAGCACTTAAGCAGGGGCTTCTGTGTCTATAACACATTTCTATAGTTCACCGCAAAACAGTAACTGTTGTAACTGCCTCTGTGTTTATAGGCAGTTATAACGGTTTCACGCTGAACCATCAATATCTAGTACTATTATGTTTTCTAAATGAAAATTTCTTCAAGACGTATAAATGTAGGATTGTATGGGTAAAAAAAATTCTTAGCTTGAATTTGGATAAAAAATGTTTGTATGAAGTATGGCCTTGAATAACTTAGAGCTGCAAATGAAAGGAGGACTTTGAATATAATTCAAGATTTGATTATTCTAATAATATTTACATCCTATTTTGTTGGTACTCGGTGAAGTGTCAGTACCAATAATGTACTGTTTATTTGCAAAGTAACTATTTTAGACTTTTGTTACCCTTCTTATCTTAACCCCTTGTCATGCTGAACCCGGAATATACTTGTTTTGGCAGGCAGAAGGTAAAGACAAAGATCAGCCTGCACATATGTGCAGTCTGATCTTAGTCTACACCTGCTGTTTGTCATTTATAAGGAGGAGTTGTTTTATGAAATTGTTTCATAAGGAAACATTGATCTAAAACTAATGCTTGTTTGCTTTCATCCTTGGTTATTCAGCATGACAAGTGTTAACCTCTGATTAACTCATTCCAACATGAATTTTTTTTTTGACTGATCAAAATTCAAAGATGTTGCAGACGACAATTTAAACTTCATGAAATTTTGGAATTTTTTATCTTTATTCTTTATCTTTTATCTGGTTAGAAAACATTGTGGATAATGAAGAAATGCTTGATACAAGCCATTTCTTCATTTGCTACAATGTTTTCTTAAGCTTTTTTCTTGAGGGGTGTTTGAAAGCGTTATTGTACAGGAATGACTTAACTTCATAAAAATGTTGTTGTTTTTTTTACCTTTGCAGTTCCCCTGTTATAGAAATAACTGCATGCGACAGGTATTGACCTCTCAGCCTGTATCTACTAAACTTTCTAAAATTAGTTTGTAGGTCTTATTCTTAGTCTAATTTCTGAGTCCCAAATTTTATAGGAATTTTTAGGGAGTAACAAGTGAAAGGGTTTTTGTAAAACTTTGAATCAGAGAAAAAATTCAAAGACTAGACTAGACAACACTTTTTAACCCTTTCCTGTTTTTTTTTTTGAAACATTAGACTAGTCCAAATTGAAGGAAGTTGCAGACAACAATAAAAGGTGGATTCAATGCGAAGTGAAACCATCCTTTGTGGTAGAAAATATAGTGGAAAAAGCAGAAATTTCTTGTTACTAGCAATTTCAACTTTTTCCACAATATTTTCTCAAGTATAATACTGCAGCAAGGTAAAATCTCGGGTTTATATGGGAAAGGGTTAACCCATTCCAACGTTCTCACATAATGATGCTTTTTGACACCCCACAAGAAAAAGGCTTTAAGGAAACATTATGTGAAATGAAGATATCTCTATTGTAAAGCTTTTGACAAGCAATTTCTTCATTATCTCCTATGTTTTCTTCCCAAAAGACAAAGAATCTTATATTTATTCAACTAGAAATTTTGGTCTGCAGTTTCTTTCAATTGGAATCAGTCTAAATTTTGCTTTCTGTAAATGGTTTAATCAGAGAAGACTAATCAGACGGCTCAGTGAATAATTAAGAATAAGAACTAAATAAATAAGGCCTTTCACTTCAAAGGGACCAAACTTGTCAAACAAATAGTCAAAAAAGGAATGGAACCAATCGCATCTCAGTCTGATATAGAATTTTGGAAATTAAACTACAGTTAGGTAGAATGACCTTTAATGCAGATTCAGAAAATTTTCACGAGCCGTGGTCATACTGCAGTTGGTAGCACGTTGGACTGTCAATCTAGAGATCCCGGGTTCGATTTCCGACGACGGCACTCATCCTTTCCCACTATTTGTCTCTCACCAATGGGTTGATAATAGTAGACCTATGTGGGATAGCAACTGAAGGCTAGGAAAGGATGTAATGGTAGTACTGGTGTGAGAAATACCAGGAATCCATTTATAGGTGCTCCAGTCGCTGCAATATGACTGAAAGATTGTTGAAAGTGGCGTAAAACCACATTCAAACAAACAAACAAAAGAAAGTTTTCACAAAAGCATAAGTCTTGATCAATGTTGGCCTTGGCTGTTCTTGCATTTTGGCCAAGGTCTATACTTTTGCAATTCCTGGAAGTTCATTTGGCTAGTTTCTCACGTTTTAGTGAATAAAGGTTTGTGGTGTGTGCAGATGTGTACACTAAACTTGTATGATGAAAAATTAATCATTAATTCTTGGTTTTGGCAATAAACTTGTGTGAGGAAAAAGTAATCATTAATTTCAAATAATTCTTTGTTTTGGCAGTAAACTTTTGTGTTGAAAATTAATCATAAATTTCAATCTCTCATTGTTTATAATAATTTTTTTTTTTTGCAACAAACTTGTGTGATGAAGAATTAATCATTAACATTGATTTCTCATTATCCATAATAATTATTGGTTTTTGAAATAAACTTGTGTGATGAAAAATTAATCATTAACTTTGATCTTTCATCATTAGGTCTGTCCAGCATCCATCTGGCGTCTATCATCCCTCAACCGTGAACAATTTATTTAAACAACATTCTTACCAAAACCACTGGGTCAGTTTCAACCAAATTTGGCAGAAATGTCCCTCAGGTGGTTCCCTTTAATATCTGTTGAAGACTCTTGTTGCCATGGCAACAACAGTGAAATATAAAAATAATCCGAAGAAATATTCTCCTCCTGACCCAGTAGGTTAGGGGCTTGCTATTCTGCATGGAAAATCAGTGTATTGACCCCTTTTAAAAAAGCTAGAATCCTTTTCCTCGGATCCCCAGGGACAGAGTTTTAAACAATATCTTCTCCCAAACTCTTTGGCCAATTTCAACAAAATTTGACAGAATTTCTCTTTAAGTCGCCCCTTCAGCAACAGCTAAAAGAATCGCAATCCTTTGAAAACTCAAGTTGCCATAGCAACAAAAGTGAAATTTGGAAAAAAATCTTCTCTTCCTGGCCTAGTAGGCCTTGAGCTTTGATGTTTGGCATGAAATATCAGTACATTGACCTCTTCAAAGTAGCTCAAACCATTACCCTTGGTCCCGCAGGAGTGGAGCCCAAGGGGGTTCTATATAGAAACAAAGAACAATTTTTATACAACATCTCCTCCAAAACCACTCGGCCAATTTCAAACAAATCTGGAAAAAATGTTCCTTAGGTGGTTCCCTTAAAAAATAGCTAAAAGAATTATAATCAGTTGAAGACCCCAGTATCATAATCCTAGCCTTAAAATTAAATTTGACTATTGAAAGAAAAAGATCCTTTATCTCGTGAGTGCACCAAGGCCCTATTGTTTACAATAATTAATATTTTTGGCAATAAACTTGTGTGGTGAAAATTAATCATTAATCAATTCTTTGGTTATTTACAATAATTATTGTTGTAATAAGCATTTTTCCATCCATTAAACCTCAATTCTTGATTTATGTTAACTGGTAACCCTTGCCTGTTTTACAAAATTTTAGACCTGACCAAAGTGAAAGGTTTTGCAGACAGAAATTTTAATTTTTATTTAATTCAGAAAATAACCAGTCAGTAGGGTAGAAAATATTGTTGAAAAAGAAGCATTTTCTTCTTTTTCTTCAATATTTTCTCATTTATAAATTCACAGGGACGTAACAATAAGGTATGGAAAAGGAAAGGGTTAGAAATTTCTGATCTTTTTAGAAGGGTACAGTAGGTGCTTCAAGACTTGCAAATTATTATGATACACGGAATTGTACACTTGTATTAGATAGACTGCTTTCCATGTATTGTCCTTCCAGGCTAGTTTTTCCCGCTTAAAATAAGCAACTTTTTATAAAAAAGAAAAAGAAAATTAAAAGATAGCCAACAAAAGCTGTGTAAATTTAAAACCAGAGCTTCTCAAAATGCGTTTCCGTACACTTCTTTAATAATCTTGTATGATGAATAAAAAAAAGTTCTTTCATCAAAAGAAATTATGTTCAATGTCTAACAGTGTTTTTTTTGTGTTTGTAAACAGCAGTAATATTTTAGTTTTAAAAAGAAAGTATGTAATATCGATAAACCCCTGTCATGCTGAATAAATTATTCTTTTTAGAACTAATGTGAAAATGTGAAAACTAATGTGAAAATGTGAAAACTGATGTGAAAAGAAAACTGATGTGAAAATTCAAAGGTGTGAACACTCTTGAATTGTTGGAAAAAATGTAAACTCTGGCTTAAATGTTTCCTATTCAAGCCTTGATTTTTACGTCCCTATGATATCATATTTGAAATAGGAATATTCAGGTTTCAGCATGTCTAAGGTTAAACTATTTGATCATGAAGGTATTGTTAAATTATAAGATGGGTTGTTTTAACAACCAAAATAATGATAATGATGATACTAACTGGAAAATGTGCTCATAGTCTTTGCTTTGCATACATGTATGTTTACTCAAGAATAAGACTCATATCTGGAATATTGTAGTCACTTTAAGCCATTCCCACACAGGAAACATTTAGACTGGTCAGAATTCAAAGGAGTTGCAGACGACATTTTAAAGTTAATGAAAATTTTATTTTTTCAACTTTCTGGGAGAAAACATCATGTAAAATGAAGAAATTGCTTGTCACAAGCAATTTCTTCATTTTACACAATGTTTTCCCAATTGTTTCTTTGAAGGGCATCCAAAAGTGTCACTGAGTGGGAATGAATAAAGCCATTCCCACACAACAAAACAAGCCTGGTCCAAATTGAGAAAAAATAGACAAAAGAAATAACAAGCAATTTCTTCTTTTTCTACAAGCTTTTCTCAATAAAAGCTTCACAGGGACAAAAAACAGGGATTGAACAGGAAAGGGTAAATTATATAAACATTTACCTTGACATTGGTAAATGAATAAAAATTTAAGATTGGTTTAACCCATTCCCACACAACAAAATTTGAGACAAGTTCAAATTCAAAGAAGGTGCAGACGTCAATTTGAAGTTTATGAAATCTTCAAAATCTTGTTTTGGGGTTGAAAAACATTATGGATAACGAAGAATTGCATATAAAAAACAATTTCTTCATTCTCCACGATGTTTTCCTAAGCTTTCATATTGAGGGGCGTTTAAAAGCGTCATTGTGAGAGAGTGGGTTAACCCATTCCCACACACTTTTTGACACCCAACAAGAAAAACATTTTGAAAAATAAGCGATTTCTTCATTTTACACAATGTTTTCTATCCAGAAAGTTGAAAAAAACTAGAGTTTTATTAACTTAAATTGTCATTAACAACTTCTTTCATTTTGGGCCAGTCTTAAAAAGTAGCATCTGGTAAAGGGTTTAAGATTTGATGCATTTAAGAGATAAAGAGAATTTTTTTGTTTTCATGGAGGTATGAACCGAAAAACCTAATCACACTGTATGAATACGTGAAGCTGATTCATACATAGTGTAATTAGGTTTTTGGGTTCATACCTCCATGAAAACAAAAAAAAATTCTCTTCATTTCTTATTAGCTCACCTGAGCACAAAGTGCGAGGTGAGCTATTGTGATCGGTCGTTGTCCGTCGTCCGTCCGTCCGTCTGTCCGTCTGTCCGTCTGTCCGTCCGTCCACAATTTCTTTAAAAATCTTCTCCTCCTAAACAAGTTGGCCAATCATGCTGAAACTTTGCAGGGATGTTCCTTGAGTGAAGTTCTACAAAAGTTGTTAAAAGAATTTAATTCCGTCAAAAACTCTGGTTGCCGCAGCATGTGAAAATGGGAATCTTGAATAAATCTGTAAAAATCTTTAAAAATTTTCTCCTCCTAAACCAGTAGGCCAATCAAGCTGAAACTTTGCAGAGATGTTCTTTGGGTGAAGTTCTACAAAAGTTGTTAAAAGAATTAAATTCCGTCAAAAACTTTGGTTGCCGCGGCATGTGAAAATGGGAATCTTGAATAAATCAGTAAAAATCTTCTCCTCCTAAACCAGTTGGCCAATCAAGCTGAAACTTTGCAGGGATGTTCCTTGGGTGAAGTTCTACAAAAGTTGTTAAAAGAATTTAATTCCGTCAAAAACTCTGGTTGCCGCGGCATGTGAAAATGGGAATCTTGTAGTAAATCTGTAAAAATCTTTAAAAATCTTCTCCTCCTAAACCAGTAGGCCAATCAAGCTGAACTTTTGCAGAGATGTTCCTTGGGTGAAGTTCTACAAAAGTTGTTAAAAGAATTTAATTCCATTAAAAACTTTGGTTGCCGCGGCATGTGAAAATGGGAATCTTAAGTAATTCTGTAAAAATCTTTAAAAATTTTCTCCTCCTAAACAAGTAGGCCAATCAAGCTGAAACTTAGCAGGGATGTTCCTCGGGTGAAGTTCTACAAAAGTTGTTAAAAGAATTTAATTCCGTCAAAAACTCTGGTTGCCGCGGCATGTGAAAATGGGAATCTTTAGTAGATCTGTAAAAATCTTTAAAAATTTTCTCCTCCTCAACCATTGGGCCAATCAATCTAAAACTTTGCAGGGATGTTTTTTAGGTGAAGCTCTTCAAAAGTTGTTAAAAGAATTTAATTCCATGAACTCTTGTAACTGTGGCATATGAAAATGGAAATTTTAGAAAATCTTTGTTGTCTTTTTTTTTAACAGACTACAAGGCCAAAGGCATTTGTATTTTATATAGAGCTCAATCATATTGTTCTCATCCAAGTTTTTTTAAATATTTAAACATGGCCCTTCCCAAGGCATCCAAGGATATGAAAAACGCCCAATAAGAGCATGTTCAAATATTTTCCACTCCTCATGTATAAGTTGTAATGCATTCATATTTTGATTTATAGTACATCCAGATTGTTCTCTACCAAGGTTGCTAAAATTACACCCATTGAAGTTGCAGACAGTAATAAGAGTTTGATTGAAATCTAAATACAAAGAATTTCAGGTAGAAAACACTGTGAGAAATGGATAAATTGCTTGTCACTCCCTTTCTCACTATGTATTTTTCAAACCTGTTTTCCCTGAAGGTGACAAATTCTGGGATAGTTTGGTAATGGATTAAACTATAAAG
This sequence comes from Fragum fragum, assembly GCA_946902895.1. Classification (NCBI taxonomy): domain Eukaryota; kingdom Metazoa; phylum Mollusca; class Bivalvia; order Cardiida; family Cardiidae; genus Fragum; species Fragum fragum. Next base: position 23,128,808 of record OX336383.1, on the reverse strand, counting down.
CCAAAGGCATTCATTATTATTGTAAAGCATTACTGGATTGTTTTGTACAAAGCCCAAAATCTTATATATCTTTTATTAATTTTGCTCAAGTTGTGTGTTTTTTATACTAAAAAGTACTGTAATTTGGAGATGCCTCAGGTGAGCGATTTAGGACCATCATGGTCCTCTTGTAATTTAATAGCATCGAGCGAAAAAAACAAAAGCTTTACACATTTTGATACCTTTTTGTATGGGACTATTTTATGCAGAAGCATACAAAAAGGCTGCGTGCTCAAAATTTTGTTCATGGAGTTATGAATTAAATTTTTTGACCAATCATAAGGCTCATTTTTGACAGACGAAACTAACAATTGAATTATAACCACATGAACATTTTTAGGATAGTCCAAATTGAAAGAAGTTGCGGGCAACAATTTTTGATTTGATGACAGTTTTGCCGTCTGGTAATGCGTTACGAAGAAAGAGAGGAATAAGAATTTGAAACATTCTGTAATCTTAAATTTTATAAACTTTAACCCATTCCCACTCAATGACACCTTAAGACACCCCCATTGAAATAAGCTATGGAAAACAATGTGGAAAATGAAGAAATTGCTTGTTAGAGACATTTCCACAAGAAAGGCGAAAAAATCCAAAATTTCATTAAATTTAAATTGTCGTCTGCAACTTCTTTCAATTTCGGCCCATCTAAAATTTTGCTGTCTGGTAAAGGGTTAATTGTCGTCTGCAGTATCTTTCAATTTGGACCAGTCTTGACCCTTGTCTTACCATATAAATAACCTTACTGAATTGCTGTAAAACCAAAGGGCTGAAAGCACTGATAGAACTTGTTGTTGAAAAATAATTATTTCTTTGAGAAATCAATTTCATAAACAACTCTGGCAGGAAAAGTACAAGCAGGAGGTGTAGACCAAGATCAGACTGCACTTATGTGCAGGCTGATCTTGGTCTACACCTCCTCGCAAAACAGGAATATTCTGGGTTCAGCATGACAAGGGTTAAGTTTTGCTGTCTGGAAATGGATGAAGCCGAAAGAGGAATAAGAATTTAAAACATTCCATAATGTCAGTACAGGCATCTCAGTTACGCCATATTTGTCGCTAATAAGCTGGGCATCAGGTGTGCAGCACACGATCACTCCAATCTCGGAGTTTTTGGGGTGTTGAATTACCTCTCTTGGGAAACTCGCCTTTCACATGACAAGAGAATGATAGTGAAAAAAATGACCATTCTACGATTCTTTTCTCTATGATTTTTCTCTCCATAAACCCATTTCCTCACTACAAAATTTTAAACATGTTCAAATTGAGATAAGTTGTAGATGACAATTTCAAAGTGATGAAATTTTAGAAATCTTTGTATTTTGGGTTAGAAAACATAATGGATAATGAAAAATTGCTTGTAACAAGAGATTTCTTCATTATCCACAATGTTTTCCAAAGCAATTTTCTGGGGTTGGGGTGAAAAAGCGTCACTGTCTGGGAATGGGTTAACCCATTACCACACAATCCCGCCTTTTTAAATTCCTCAAGAAAGGAACTTTGACAAACATTGCAGAAAGTGAAGAAATTGTTACAAGCAGTATCTTCATTTTCAAAAATCTTTTCTACACAAGGTGTTGAAGAATTTTAATCCATTTCCACACAATTAAGCTGTTAGAGGCCCGTAAGTAAAAAGGCTTTGGAAAAAAGTGGTAAATGAAGAAATAGCTCATAGCAGACATTTTTAGCTCACCTGAGCACAAAGTGCGAGGTGAGCTATTGTGATCTGTCGTTGTCCGTCGTCCGTCCGTCAGTCCGTCCGTCCACAATTTCTTTAAAAATCTTCTCCTCCTAAACCAGTAGGCCAATCAAGCTGAAACTTTGCAGGGATGTTCCTTGGGTGAAGTTCTTCAAAAGTTGTTAAAAGAATTTAATTCCGTCAAAAACTCTGGTTGCCGCGGCATTTTAAAATGGGAATCTTTAGTAATTCTTTAAATATCTTTAAAAATCTCTCCTCCTAAACCAGTAGGCCAATCAAGCTGAAACTTTGCAGGGATGTTCCTTGGGTGAAGCTCTTCAAAAGTTGTTAAAGGAATTTAATTCCATCAAAAACTCAGGTTGCTGCGGCATTTTAAAATGGGAATCTTTAGTAATTCTTTGAATATCTTTAAAAATCTTCTCCTCCTAAACCAGTAGGCCAATCAAGCTGAAACTATGAAGGGATGTTCATTGGGTGAAGCTTTTCAAAAGTTGTTAAAAGAATTTAATTCCGTCAAAAACTCTGGTTGCCGCGGCATGTGAAAATGGGAATCTTTAGTAATTCTTTAAATATCTTTAAAAATCTACTCCTCCTAAACCAGTAGGCCAATCAAGCTGAAACTTTGCAGGGATGTTCATTGGGTGAAGCTCTTCAAAAGTTTTTAAAAGAATTTAATTCCGTCAAAAACTCTTGTAAGCCCGGCATATGAAAATTGGAAATTTTAGTAAATCTTTGATGTTGTTTTTTTCATAGACTACAAGGCCAAAGGCCTTTATATTTTGTAAAGAGCTTAATCATATGGTTCTCTACCAAGTTTTTGAATATTTAATCTCTGGGGTCAAAAATTGCCCCGCCCCTGAGGTCCGAAGTTTGGAAAAATTCTTAATAAAAGCAATTTCAAAAGGCTTCTCCTCTTAAACTATAAGATCTAGGATATTCATATTTGGTATGTAGCATAACTAGATGGTTTTGTACTTTATCACAAAAAGTTTTCATCCAAGGGTCAAAAACGGCCCTGACTAGGGCTCCTAAAATTTGGAAAAATGCAAAATTTGAGTATGTTGAAAAAAATTCTTCATTTTAAGGCAGAGGGCATTTACATTTTGAGTGTAGCATAGCCTTGCTGTTATCCATCAATTTTGATTAAATTATGCCTGTAGGTTAAAAAAACCCCTTCCCTGGGTGTCCAAAGTTCGTAAAAATGCTCAATAAGAGCATGTTCAACAGTCTTCCCCTCCCAATCTACAAAGTCTAAGGCATTCGTATTTGATTTATAGCAGATGGTTCTCTACAATGTTAGCTAAAATCTTAGCCCTGGGATAAAACATGGCACTACCCCAGAGGTCCAAAATTTTGGAAAACACCCAGTTAGTGCAAAAGTCTTCTCCTTCTGAAATATAAGATGAAGGGCATTCATATTTGGTATGTAGCATGACTATATAATTTTGTACTATGTTACAGGAAAATTTGCTCTTAGGATAAAAAATGTCTCTGCTCCTGGGATTGAAAATTGCATAAATCGCATTGAAAGGATTCTTCTTAAATAGAAATGGAGAAATTGCTTGCTTTCTCACAATGCTTTTTTAAACCTTTTTCCCTGAGGGTGACAAATTCTGGTATAGTTTGGTTATCGATTAAACTATGAAGCCAAAGGCATTCATTTTCATTTTAAAACATTACTGGATTGTTTTGTACAAAGCCCAAAATCTTATATTTGTTTTATTTATTTTGCTCAAGGTGTGTTTTTTTATACAAAAAAGTACTGTAATTTGCAGATGCCTCAGGTGAGCATGGTCCTCTTGTTTCTCATTTCCTACTCCGTTTTCGTCTATAAGCAAAAACTTAAAATTGTCTTTTAATTTGAGCCAGTCTAAATTTTTTGTCTGGTAATGGTTTAGCTCGACTTTTTTTAACTCTTGTCATTCTAACCCCAGCAAAGTCCTGTTTTTGCAGAAGGTATAGATTAAGATCAGCATGCAATTATGTGCAGTCTGATCTTATTCTACACCACCTGTTTGATATATTAACCCATTCCCACACAGTGACGCTTTTAAACGCTCCTCAATATAAAAGCTTTGGAAAACATGGTGGATAATGAAGAAATTGCTTGTTACAAGCAATTTATTCATTATATACAATGTTTTATACCCCAAAAGGCAAAGGTTATAAAGGTTTCGTCAGTTTTATATTTTCGTCTGCAACTTCTTTGAATTTGGACTGGTCTAAAATTTTATCGTGTGGGAATAGATTAAGCCATAGTTGTATATGAAATCGTAAAATAATCGAAAATGTGACTAACAATTACGGCCTTTCGGTGCTTTCAACCCTTTGATTTTGTTACGATTTGATTTGTTAGAATCGCTTTCAACAATCTTTCAGTTATATCGCAGCGGCTGGAGCACCTAACAATGGAATCCTAGTATTTCTCACACCAGTACTAGTAACCATTATATCCTTTCCTAGCCTCCAGCTGCTATCCCTTATAGGTCTACGATTATCGACCCATTGGTAAAAGACAATTAGTCGGAAAGGATGAGTGCCGCAGTCAGGGATCAAACCCGGGACCTCTAGATTGACAGTCCAATGCACCACTAACTGCGCTATGACAGCGGCTGTTGCGATTTGAACAAGGATTTTATTCAGCATGATAGGGGTTAAGAAACATTTGGCTAAGCCGATCATCCTAGTAATTCTTATATCTGTTCCTTCTAATGATATTGCTTTCAGTTTGGACCAGTCTAAAATTTTGCTGTCTGGTAATTGGTTAAGACTTTTGATTTGAAACTTTGTACATATGTTAATGGTAAATTTGATACATTAAACCTATTCCTTCACAAAATGTCTTTTAAACACCCAAAAGAATTATAACTTTTGAAAACATTGAGTAAAATGAAGTAATTGCTTGTTACAAGCAATTTCTTCATTATCCACAATGGTTTGATTGATTTCTACAGAGGAAGATAAAATCCAAACTTTCATTAGCTACAATTTGTCGTTTGCAACATCTTTCCATTTGGACCTGTTTCAAATTTTGACGTCTGGTAATGGCTCTAATGTTGTACTCGTATTCTAAAGGCAAAGATTCATTTTATGGGAATTTTGATCCTCTTTTGGCTTAGAATTTCTTAGTTCTAAATGAAGTCAGTGCGTAATAAATACTGTCATCAATTTAGTATTCAATTAGCACAAATCTGTTTATAAAATGACCTATATGTTTGAGATAAACGGATAATTTTTAGAGGTTTATAGTTTTATGATATTCCGCTAAGAATATTATTTGATTGTAAAATGACATCATCTCAGGCATTACGCTGTCATTTCCAAGGAAACAAATCCAGGATTAATTATGATAATGCAGTATTGCAATTAACCATCAAAATAGGAAATTGGTTTTAGCCCATTATTTTGCATAGTTAATATGCCAGTGTAAATCACCAATAAAAATATTTCACTGATTTATTTCACTAATAATATTTCCTATTACAGGGCATGATGGGTAACCCAGGTCTACCAATGTCTCCAGAACAACTATCGCCACGGAAACAAATGTCTCCCTATTATCCAGGGTATAAACAGTCTCCTATGGAGGAATCTATACGAGGTTAGTAATGTATATTATATGGATGGCTAAGAACAAAAACATAGTATGGCTCTATACTTTGTATAGAGCCATACTATGTTTTTGCTCTAAACCCTCGATATACATTCTCCTAGAATGTAATATATACAAAGTTTTATGAACTGTCTCCTAAAGAGGAATCTATACAAGGTTAGTAATATATAAGTAATCTTTACACTCTCCTATAGAGGATTCTATAGGTGGTTTGCCATGCTCATGTATATTATAAGCAGTCTCCAATAAAGTATCTATGCAAGGTTAGTAATGTGTGTTATATACGCTCTCCTATAGAGTAATCTATAGGATTTTAGCCATGCTCATGTATATTATAAACAGTCTCCGATAAAGTATCTATGCAAGGTTAGTAATAATAATTATATACGCTCTCCTATGGAAAAATCTATAGGAGGTTAGTAATGTATAACTATAATATACACTCTCATATGGAGGAATCGATAGGAGGTTTGCCATGCTCATGTGTATTATAAACAGTCCCTGATTAAGGTATCTATGCAAGTTAGTAATGTATGTTATATACACTCTCCTATGGAGGAATATACACGGTTTGTCATATATATCTTCCCTCAATGACACTTTCTGATGCCCGGGAATTCTTTCTGGAAAAAAGAAAAAAATGTTTGTAACAAGCAATATCTGCTTTCCTCGCAATGTTTTCTACCCTATTAGGCACTCATTTTCAATATTTTGAAATGTGGTATGCAACTTCTTTCAATTTGGACCAGTCTTAAAAATTTTGTATTCTGATAATGAGTTAATAATAATCTCCTATGGAGGAATCAATATCAGATTGAAATATACAAGATGAAATAATGTGAACTATAATGTTTGTTATATACAAAATGATATGTGTTAACCCTTTCCTGTTCAAATACGGGATTTTACGTTCCTGTGATTTTACACTCAAGAAAACATTGTGGAAAAAGAAGAAATTGCTTGTAACAAGCAATTTCTTCTTTTTCCACAATATTTTCTACCACATAGGATAGTTTCATTTCAAATGGCATCCAGTTTTCATTGTCGTCTGCAACCTCTTTCAATTTGGACTAGTCTAAAATTTCCAAAACCAGGAATACGAAATAATGTGTGTTACATGCATAATGAAATGACACGAGTAATGGATTATATTGATGGGTCAGCGCAAAACAGTTGTAACATATAGGCAGTTACAACTGTTTGCGCTGACCCATTGATATACAAGTTGAAGTATCATTTGTAATATATAAGATGAAATATGATGTAACAAAAGTAATGTATGATTAACATTTGAATTGTGTAACACAAAATGATATTTAGAGTGTTACTTGCCAGAAATACATGGGGAATATTACAACAGTGTTACCTACACACGATTGGAGAACACGATAACAACAAATATAAAACACGCTGTTGTAATTTTCCTTTCATTATATATCTTTTATGACATGACATCAAGACATTTCTCTTAAATGATTAAGAATAACCAACTTTCCGAAAAATACGTCAATACACAAAAAAGTAGTCCATGTTTAACGGTACTCGACCATTGCCGTTTTTTAGTACACACCGAATATGTTTTTTTTTTCTGTCAAGTTGTATTAGATGGCCAGATTTTAATCCATATCTTTTATAGGTATATAATAAATATATACATTGTATAGACACTTTGAACAGTATCGCAAGTAACACTCGATATAATGAACAGCATAGAATAAAATGTGTAAAGTACAAGATGAAATAATATGCAAAACCTACATGATGAAATAACACATTCTATAGAAGATAGAATAACATAGGTTTTGTTTTAAATAGAATAAGATTTGAATTGTATAAAACAAAATGATGTATAACCCATTCCCACTCAGTGACTCCTTTAAACGCCCCCAAGGAAAAAAGCTTTGGAAAACATTGTGGAAAATGAAGAAATTGCTTATTCCACAATGTTTTTCACCCAGAAAGTTGAAAATATCCAAAATTTCATTAACTCTAAATTGTTGTCTGCAATTTCATTCAATTTGGGCCAGTCTAAAATTTTGCTATGCGGTAAAGGGATAATGGACAACATAAGATAACTTTATGCAACATGCAAAATGAAATGATATGCGTAACCTACATGATGAAAACGCATTGTATACATAATGGAATAAACAATTGTGCAAAAGAGAATAACATTTGGATTGTGTCAAACAAATTGACATACAATGGACAAAATGAAATGGCATGTGTATTGTACAAAATGAAATAAAAAAAAACAGAACGTGTATCATTCATGATAAAATAACACATATACAAGTTGAAATAACAAATATTATGAATATTATGTAAAAATTGAATAACATTAGAATTGCATAAAAGGAAGCAGACATTTAACCCATTCCCACTTGATGATGCTTTAAACCCCCCCCCCCCAAAAAAGCTTTGGAAAACGTAGTGGAAAATGAAGAAATCGCTTATTAGCAATTTCTTCATTATTTACAATGTTTTCTACCACAGAGGTTAAAAAAAATCCAAAATTTCTTAAGCCTTAGATTGTCGTAAGCAACTCCTTTCAATTTGGACCATGCTAAAATTCTGCCATCTTGTAATGGTTTAACCCTTGTCATGCTGTATAAATTACCTAACTGAACTGCTGTCATATCAAAGGGCTGAAAGCATTGATAGCACTTGTTGTTCAATAATCAATATTTCTTTTAGATATCAACTTCATAAACAACTCTGGCAGGAAAAGTAGAAGCAGGAGGTGTGGACTAAGATCAACCTGCACATAAGTGCAGTCTGATCTTGGTCTACATCTCCTGCCAAAACCGGAATATTCCGGGATCAGCAGGACAAGGGTTAATGGACAACTTAAAGTAACATGCAGTGTACAAGATGAAATGATATGCATAACCTACTTGATGCGGTAAAACATGCTATATACAAGATCAAATAACAAATGTTATGTAAAAAATTGAATCATCCATACTCAAACTTTTTTTTAGGTCGAAGGCAGAGCGGTCAGTCTTCTAAACGTCAACAGAAAGGTTCGGTGAGTAATTCTACACTTTAGTCTGAACCCATTACCAGACAGCAATATTTTAGACTGGCCCAAATAAAAAGAAGATGCAGACGACAATTTAAAGTTTATCAAATTTTGGATTTTTCCAACTTTCTAGGAAGAAAACATTGTTGAAAATGAAGAAATTGCTCGTGACAAGCAATTTCTTCATTTTCCACAATGTTTTCCAAAGCTCTTTTTCTTGGGGGCGTGTAAAAGAGTCACTGAGAGGGAATTGGTTAAAGCTCTGAAATCAAAGGGTATTTCAAAGCTGTCATGAGTAGTATATAGGGTATATATGTGTACTTTTATCATAGTTTTGACTAACCCCATTTTGGTTAACCCTTTCCTGTTCAATCCTTGGTTTTAACGTTGCTGTGATTTTATAGTTGGGAAAAGATTGTAGAATAAGAAGAAATTGCTTGTTACGAAGCGGATTCATACATAAGTGTGATAAGGTTTTTCGGTTCATACCTCCATTAAAAACAAAAAAATATTCTCCTCAATTCTTATAATTTAATAGCATTGAGCGAAAAAAGCAATAACTTCACAAATTTGATACCTTATGGTATGCGACTATTTTGTGCGGAATCATACAAAATCACTGGGTGCTCAAAATTTTGTTCATGGAGGTATGAATAATTTTTTTCTGCCAATCAGAACGCTCATTTTTGATAGACGAAACTAAAAATTTAATTATAAAGCTAATTTGCAAAAGAAATAATGGTTGATAGCAAGTGCTTCCATTCCTTACAGCTCTTTTATTGTCCTATTTTCAAGGGGTTTGCTAATCTGTTGGCCTGTTGGTCTTTTGGTCAAAGGTGTGCATGATCCATTTTGGTAATGGTCCATGGAGCCGCTGTCATAACGCAGTAGGTAGCGCATCAAACTCTCAATCTTAAATCATGGGGTGTCATGGGTTTGATCCCCAACGGCGGCACATATCCTTTACGACATATGGTTGGATAATTGTAACCTAAGTGGGCTAGCAGTTGGAGGCTAGGAAAGCATGTAATGGTGATACTGGTTCGAGATATACCAGGAATCCATCGTTAGGTGCTCCAGCAGCCGTGATATGACTGAAATTTTTTGAAAAACAGTTTTAATCCCCATTCAAACAAACATGGTCCATTGACTTTTCTTGTCCTTTCTTGGAAAAAGGTCTCATACCAGTGACCGTGATATGGGGGGGGGGTAGTGATGTTAATGGCATTAAGTGATATTCTAGTTTTCAAACAATTCTGAAAAGGATTTTACAATGCATGACGAGAATTTGAAAGATTTGTATATTGAAATTTAGGAAAGACTATATTTTCTCATTTTGCAGGATAAGTATTAATATTGGGAATTTTCAAGCGCTGAAACATAGTGAAAAATGAAGAAATTGCTTGTTGCAAGCTATTTAATCATTTTCGACAGTGTTTTCCCAAGCTTTATTCTTGAGGTGCATGAAAAGGCAGGATTGTGTGAAAATGGGTTTAACCCATTCCCACACAATGACGCTTTTGGACACACCATATCCAAAAGCAACTGGGAAAACAATGTGTAAAATGAAGAAATTGCTTTAGACAAGCAACTTCTTCATTTAACCCATTCCCAATCAGTGATGCTTTTAGACGCCCATAAGAAAAAGAGCTTTTGAAAACATAGTGGAAAATGAAGAAATTGCTTGTACAAGCAATTTCTTCATTTTCTACAAAGTTTTCTACCCAGAAAGTTGGAAAAAATCCAAAGTTTCATAAACTTTACATTGTCATCTGCAACACCTTCCAATTTGGACCAGTCTAAAATTTTGCCAAGTGGGAATGGGTTAACACAATTTTTCTACCAAATACGCCGAAAAAATCTTAAATTTCATAAACTTGAAAATGTTGTCTGCAACTCCATTCAATTTGGACCAGTCTAAAATGTTGCCATCTGGTAACGAGTTCATGATTAGAGAAGACAGAATGTTTGACTAGATATCAGATTGGCACAGCTGTGTTTTGGTTTTCACGCAGTTATGAGGTCAAACATATGATACTGTTGTTTCATTCATAATAACTGCTGTATACATCAACAATATCACACCTGGGCCCTGGGTAACTTGCCAACCTGTTATACTCAGAGCTATAGATAGAGGGCATAATTCGTATTTTAGATTTAAATATTTCACCAATACTCTACTTGTCCAGGATCAAATGGACTTGCCCGTAAAAAGATGAAGAACACATAAATTTTGAGGAAACATTATTTTTAAAGAAGAAAATGCTGGACCTCAGCATTTTCTTCATTAAAAACAATATTTTCTAGCCTTAGATACAAACACTATGCTCATAAATCTCTTCTATCTATTTAGTACCATAAGACCTAGTTTGAAGTTTGTATAAAAAAGAGATGTCGTTAATATTTGTTATATTAATTTTCATTCGCGGTAAAAAACGTAACCTTTAGAATTCAAACAATAGGTTTGCAAAATGCCGATAATTTGAATATAGACGAAAACGTCGTTTAATAATATCGCTAGGTCCGTCAATAAAATTAAAGAAACAACGAATCATGAAATCTTTCTAAAGGGGTGGAAAACGTCCGAATTATAAATCTCAAATTAACGACAATTAATAAAATGACCGAGATTTGTGCACAAATTCTACTCTGAGAAAATAGTGCAACACGTGGGCGACCCACTCGAGTTTGTCTCGTCGGTCTTTTTGATGTACGTCACGACTCTGCGATCCCATGGGATAGAATAGACTGACCCGACATTTTTGTGACGTCAACTGTGTTTTTCCATCATCAGATGCTCGTGTTCAGAGAAAATCGCTATGACTGTGTTAAATTTACACAACTTTGAATAACTAACTTATGAAAAAGTACATCATTACTATAATGAAATCCGCGGTACTCGGGGGGGGGGGGGGGGGGGTGTGCGTACGTCGCGGAAATGAATTTTGATAATATAATTTATTTGTCTAACTTATTTTACAATTTATTGGAATTTCGTGGACTGCCATACATTGCCGGAATTGCAATTTAAATACAGCCGAATTTTCAAAAATAAAATGAAAGTAGGATTGTCAGTTGTTTTCATCTAACTTCCACTCGTTGAAGATTATAATCATCTTCGGAAAATTTGAAAAAGAATGCAACTACCGCATGAATGATGAACCCTTTTACATACGGGAAAGATGAAAAAAGGCGGGGTATTAGTTTTTGCCGGGGGGGGGGGGGGGCATTCGTTTTTGCCGACGTGGGGGGGGGGCTATCGTTTTCTTCGGCGGGGGGGTAATCGGTTTTGCCGGCGGGGGGGGGGGGGGGGCATTGTCCCGGACCGATTTTAATTTCCAAATTTCCGGAGCCCTGAGTGGTAGTACTGGTGTGAGAAATACCAGGAATCTATTGTTAGGTGCTCCAGCCGCCGTGATATGACTGAAATACTGCTAAAAGTGGCTTTAAACCCCAATCAATCAATCAATTGAATTAATCCGAAGCGTCTTTTGAGTTGATAAATTTCATAGAATTGCACATTTATAAAGGCAACTCGAATGATTTTGCAAAGGGATATATGCATAAACAATAGACTTATAGAACAAGCAGCTCCTTAAAACCAATTTCCACACAACAAAAATTTTACACTGGGCCAATTGAAAGAAGCTGCAGACAACAAGTTCAAGTTGATGAAATTTTAAAATTGTTCCTCTTTTTATCCCCCGCCGTTTCAGCAAAGGGGATATAGTAATGGTCTCCGTCCATCATTCCGTCCTTCCGTCATTCCGTCCTTCTGTCACTTAACTGGTCTGGAGCATATCTCTGAAAGTATAAATGCTATCAACTTGAAACTTCATAGGTCGATAGATCTCATTGAGGAGAAGTGCAGTGCATAAAGAACCACAACTCTTGCTTGCATAATTTTGGAGTTATTGCCCTTTGTTGTTTTAAAGACTAAGATTTTGTCCGCGGATATCTCTGAAAGTATAATATCAATCAAATTGAAAATCCATAGGTGGATAGATCTCGTTGAGGAGAAGTGCAGCGCACAAGAACCACAACTCTTGCTTGCATAATTTTGGAGTTATTGCCCTTTGTTCTTTTAAAGACTTGGATTTTGTCCTGAGCATATCTCTGAAAGTGTAATAGCTATTATTAAACTCATTGAGAAGAAATGCAGTGCACAAGAAGCCTAAATCTAACTGGTTTCAGTTTACTATCAAGCTTTTACGGCGGGGGATGGCCATGTCCGACATGGCTCTTGTTGGATAGGAAACATTGTTGATAATTAAGAAATTGCTGGATACAATAATGTTTTCCAAAGCTTTTTTCTTATCGGGCGAAAAAGGAAGGATTGTGTGGGAATGGCTTAATTAATTCTTAATTATTTGCAACCCCAAACAAAAAATACAAAAACTTTAATACAAAAAATATGACATCTCAGTGTTGCAATTAACAGGATTCCATCTGTTTGTTTCACTTGTACAAGATAAAGCAAAGAGAACCTGTTGCTATAATAAGAAGGACGTGTTTTTGACGAACATATTATTTGTTGGGCAGGTGTTACACTGGAGCACTGGGTCAAACATATGATATTCTTGCTTCATTCATACAAATATCACCTGGTGGATGTCTGAGTCTAGAACTACATTAACCTTTACCAGGCGGCAAAATTTTAGACTGGCCCAAATTGAAAGGAGTTGCAGACGACAAGTTAAAGTTTATGAAATTTTAGATTTTTCACCTTTCTGGGTAGAAAAGATTGTAGAAAATGAAGAAATTGCTTCAAACAAGCAATTTCTTTATTTTCTACAATGTTTTCTATCCCAAATGTAGAAGGTAGAAAAAATTCAAAATTTCATGAGCTTTAAATTGTTGTCTGCAACTTCTTTCAATTTGGACCAGTCTAAAATTTTGCTGTCTGGTAATAGGTCAATCCTTGTCATGCTGATCCTGGATTATTCCTATTTTGACAATAGCTGTGGCAGGTGTATAGAATAAAATATGCCTGCACAGTTGTGCAGCCTGTTCTTAGTATACACTACCTGCTTGTTCTGTTATTATTGAGGAAATATCTGTTCCCTTAACGGACTCCATTCTCTCTAAGGACTAAACAACTAACAAATTCAATGTTTTATTGAAATGCATAGGAACATCCGGACTATGGCCTGTGTAGAACAACATACATTCATGTATCTACCCTAATTTATACATGTATTAAATAAATTATCCGATCCATCGATGAGTTCAAGAATTTTGCCACGTCTACATCGGCCAGTCGTCCAGAGCTGAATGACAGCTCACCAATTAACAGCACGAAATAATCGTGCGTGATATACTCAACTTCTCGGTCATTACACAGTGAAGGGAAAGAAATTTTCTTCTAATTCACATTCAATCAATGGAAGAAAATTCTATAACATTAGATAGATCTAAATTTGACAAAAATCAAAATTTTGTGAAGAAAGCAGTTGGTAGAGCGTCGGACTCATCCTTTCTGACTATTTGTCTCTCACCAATGTGTCGATAATCGTAGACCTATGTGGGATAGCAGCTGGAGGTTAGGAAAGGATGTGATGGCGGAACTGGTGTGAGAAGTACCAGGAATCCATTGTTAGGTGCTTCAGCCGCCGCAATATAACTGAAAGATTGTTGAAAGTGGCGAAAAACCCCATTCAAACAAACAAAATAATCAAATATCTGTGCATAAATCCAGATACAATCAACCAATTACAACACAATCATTTTAATGCCCTCAGGAAAATGAAGAAACTGCTTGTAACAAGCAATTTCTTTATTATCCACAATATTTTCTGCCTCAAAAGACAAAGAATTTTAAAATCTTGTCATCTTGAAATAGTCAACTGCAATTTCTTTCAAATTGGACCAGTCTAAAATTTTCTTGTGTGGTAATGGGTCATGCAATGAATTGCTAAAATCAGAAAATTTCAATTGACCCATTTTGACACAATCATATTAGCACCTACGTTTATAGATGGATTTCAAAAATTGTCTGCAAGTCCTTTGAATTTTAACAGGTCCAAAATGTTGAATAACAAGAAAGGGTTAATTAATATGTATTTTTTCTATTATTTTGAAGTATATTTTACCCACTAAATATCCAATCATTTTGTAAATAGCCTCTTGATAGGTAAAGGGAAATAACACAGTTATAGTGTTTTGTAGCAGTGAGCAGTTTATCTCCCTTGTACAGCTTGAGAACCAAACAAGCAAAAGAGTTTATAATCTTCATGTGTATTTTTGTCAAATCATTTTCGTCATTTCCTGTATGTTACTTTTTTTCTTGGGGGGCTTCAATACATGTGGGAATTGAATGGAGTTGCAGATGACATTATTTAATGTTTATGAATTTTTTTTTCCCAACTTCCTGGATAGAAAACATTGTGAAAAATGAAAAAAAATTGCTTGATGCATTGGGGCGTTAAAAAGTCATTGTGTTGGAATGGGCGAACTGAAAAAGAATTTATTAAGGTTTGAAAATGTTGAGAAAAAAAGGAAATTACTTGTTTTTTCACAGTGTTTGCCACAGTTACAGTTTTGTACTTGGGTCAAGATGCATGATTGTGTTTGAATAAGTTTAATGAATTTTTTTGCACACACGCATCTTGTAAAATCGGACATTTTCGGTCCGTTTAAATGTATTTGTTTTATACTAATTTATTTTAGTTCGATTGCGACGAAAGCTTTAAGCTTATAGAATCTCTCTCGAACACTCAAACCAGATGTTTTCACGCCCCTGAAAGAGAGGCAGTGGTTTAACTCCACTGCTACCCACTTCTACAGCTGGGTAGACTGAGGCTGGCTAATTAAGTGTGTTGCCCATGAACACACCTCGGTGACGGTGGGGCTCGAACCCGTGACCTTCAGATCACGAGTCAAGTACCTATACCACTCGGCCATCGAGGCAAATGTATTTGCTGTTGGATGGTTTAACTGTTTCGCGAAACATTCTTTCAACTTTAAACCTAGAATATTTTTGGATTTTAGACTCTGTCCAAAATACATTTTATTAACCCTTTCCAGTTTTTTGAAATTATAGACAGGTCCAAATTCAAAGAGGTTGAACACGACAATGGAAATTGGATGCAATTTGAAATGAAATGATCCTATGTGGAAGAAAATATTGTGTGAAAAGAAGAAATTGCTTGTTGAAGCAATTTCTTCTTTTACCACGTTTTCTCAAGTGAAAGATCACAGCGACGTAAAATCCCGGGTTAGTTCTGAAATGTAGAATGAATGATTATGACAAAAGTGCTTGCAACAAGCAATTTCTTCATTTTCTACAATGTTTAAAAATGTCTTTTTCCTTTGAGGCGTCAAATAGTTTAAATGTGTGGGAAGAGACTCAAAAATTTAACCCATTACCAGATCACAAAATATTAGACTGGTCCAAATTCAAAGAAGTTGCAGATGACATTAAAAGTATTTTGTTGATGGCATTTTAAAATTCTGTCTTGGGTTAGTAATGAAATCAAAGGACTGAAAGTTCTGAGAGCGGTTTTGCTGGGTTATCAGTAAGAGCGCTCAATAATGCCAGCATGCATCATCAATGTGAGTAACTTAATCGTACACCTCATTGGGATGAGCAGCTGGAGGCTCGATAAGGATGTAGTGGTAGTACTGGCGTTTGAACTACCAGGAATCCATGGTTAGGAGCTCCAGCCACCCCGATATAACTGAAATACTATTAAAAGTTGCGTTAAACCCTATTCAGTCAAACATGACCCCTTGCTGTTTGCCGAAATTGCTATTTTGATTTAATCATAACGTTTTCTTTAATATTATTTCACCAGTGCGTGAAAATTTGTGGTTGTGTGGTAAAAGGTAAAGAAATCAAAGCTCACATTCAATTCTTTTTGCGATGAGCATATTACTATTACAATTGAAGTACTACATGTTTGTTTCAAAGATATAGTCGAATTCGAGGAAAAAGGTGTTTTATTCGATGGGGTTAAATAGGCCCTTGAATCGCGACTATAACAGGGTTGTAACTTGTTACATATACTGTGTATACGGGGTGTAAATTTACTCAGCCTTGCCCGGTCAAAACACTAACACAATGAAGTTAGCAATTATATGTAAACTGTCTGTTCAGTCTGAACAGACAGTTTACATATAATCGCTAACTTAACTAACCACTGACCTAGATTCTTGAAATGCGAGGAAATTATTTCTCACATTTTGACAATCCATTAGACAATTTATTATGGATATATTAAGTCGAAGTTTTAAACAACTTTCCTATAAACTGACTAAAAGGAAGCTGTTGGCATTCAGCAAGTAAGTTATTTTCTTCATCAGCGATGAAACAAGATGGAGGCGATCACATAGATTTTCATTTCAAGTTTATGAGCATGCGTGGAAATGAGAGGAAATGCGTGAAAACATGTTTCCGGTTGATCGATTCGAATTACCGTTTTTTTCCTAAAAAAATCGCTAAAAATGTATTTGACAAGCAATTTCTTCATTTTCCACAATGTTTTCAATATACTTATTTATTGTTGGTGTCAAAAAGTGTCATTGTGTTGGAATGGGTTAACCCATTCCCACACAATTATGCTTTTTGTTCCCTCTAGAAAACAATTTGTCAAACATAGAGTAAAATGAATAAATTGCTTGCAACGCTTACTACCCTGAAAGTTAAAAACTCTAAAATTTCATTAACTTTAACCCTTTCCTGTTTTACAAATTTTAGACCTGTCCAATTTCAAAGGTTTTGCAGACGAAAATTAACAGTGGTTTAAAGTTGAAAAAAATAACCATTCAGCAGGGTAGAAAATATTGTGGGAAAGAAGTAATTGCTTGTCACAAGAACAAGCAATTTCTTCTTTTTTTCTACTATGTTTTTTCAATCGTAAAATCACAGGGACGTAAAAACCAGGGATTAAACAGGAAAGGGTTGAACTGTCGTCTGCAACTCCTTTCAATTTGGAACAGTCTAATAATTTGGCATTTGGTATTGGGTTAACCATTCTATTCAGATGCTGTTTACTGTGATAACTGTCAGAGATTTTGAGGTGTTGATAATCCATGTTATATTACAAATACTTGAATGGATTAGATTATTCTTGTAACCCTATTAACTCATTCCCACTTAATCCCTCCTTTTTACGCCCCTCAAGAAAAAAGCTTTGGAAAACATTGTGGAAAATGAAGAAATTGCTTGTATCAAGCAATTTCTTCATTATCCACAATGTTTTCTACCCAAAATAACGAAAAAATTCAAAATTCTATCAACTTGAAATTGACGTCTGCAGCTTCTTTCAATTTGGACCGGTCTAAAATTCCACTGTGTTGGAATGGGTTAAGCTAGCAAAACATCAGCTCTGATAGCTTAACCTATTTCCACACAGTGACCCTTTTTAAGACACCCCCAAGAAAAAAAGCTTAAGAAAATATTGTGGAAAATGAAGAAATTGCTTGTTACAAGCAATTTCTTCATTTTCCGCAATGTTTACTACCCAGAAAATTGAAACAATCCAAGATTTCACAAACTTTAAATTGTCGTCTGCAACTTCTTTCAATTTGGACCAGTCTAATATTTTGCCATCTGGTAACGGGTTAAGTAAACGGACAAAATTTTGATGTGCTCTCAAAGTTAAACGAGTGCAAAATGCCATTGGAGGTTTAGCCACCAAATCCATGGAATGCCTACATCATTAAAATAGTTCTTATATATTTCAGGATTATTACAAGCTCTATTCAATTTGTAGAGAGCTCAGTTAAAAGCATTCTATTTAACCCATTCCCACTCAATTCAGCTTTTTAAGCATCTCAAGATAAAAGCTTTGGAAAACATTGTGGAAAATGAAGAAAGTAACAAGCAATTTCTTCAATGTCCACAATGTTTTCTACCCAACAGGGCAAAGATTTTCTAAATTCAATTAAGCTTTGCTAGCTTACAGTATTTTCAGTACCTTGATTATAATTCTTTCACAATAAAGATTCACTGTTGCTGGTAGAAAAATTATTGTAACCTGTACCAAATAATGCCATGATTTTGGACTACACCAAATTGAAAGAAATTGCAGACTACAATTACAAGCAATGCTTTCATTGACCTCAGTGTTTTCAAAAGCTCTTTTCTTGGGGTGTGTAAAAAAGCCAGATTCTGTGGGAATTTGTTAACCAATTCCCACACAGCATAATTTTAGACTGGTCCAAATTGGAAGAATCTGCAGATGACAATTTCAAGATGATTGAATTTTTCATTCTTTCGTCTTTTTGTATAGAAAACATTGTGGAAAATGAAGAAATTGCTTGTAACAAGCAATTTCTTCATTTTCCACAATGTTTTCCGAAGCTTTTTTCTTGAAGGGCGTAAAAAGGAGGAATTGAGTTGGAATGGGTTAAAAAGCCAGATTGTGTGGGAATTGGTCAACCCTTTCCCGTTCAAATACGGGATTTTACGTTCCCGTGATTTCATACTCAAGAAAACATAGTGGAAAAAGAAGAAATTGCTTGTAACAAGCAATTTCTCCTTTTTCCACAATATTTTCTACCATATAGGATGGTTTCATTTCAAATGGCATCCAGTTTTCATTGTCGTCTGCAACCTCTTTGAATTTGGACTAGTCTAAAATTTCCAAAAACGGGAAAGGGTTAATTAAATTATCATTATATAACCCTATACCAAATAACTACACAATTTAGGACTAGTCCAATTTCAATCAAAGAAGTTGTAGATGACTATTTCAAGTTGACAGAATTCTATATGGCTGTCTTTCTGGTACAATAAATTCCTTTATTATCCAAGATTCTCAAAGCATTTTCTTGGGGGGGCATATTAAAAACATTACTAGATGGCAAAATATTAGACTGTTCCAAATTGAAGATGTTGCAGACGACAATTTTTATACGCCCGTCGAAGACGGGACGTATTATGGGATCACCCGTGGTGTCCGGGCGTCCGGTCGTCCGGGCGTCCGGTTGTCCGGCGGTGTCCACTTCTTTGTCCGGAGCATAACTCTGTCACTGTAAGTCCGATTGACTTTAAACTTGGCAGTTATATTCTTCTCATCAATACGGAGTGCAGTGCTCAATAACCATAACTCTACCTAGCTTATTTTTTGAGTTATTGCCCTTTGTTTTTTTTCATACTTGAATCTTGTCCGGAGTATATCTCTAAAAGTATTATAGCTAGGATCATGAAACTTCATGGGTGTATAGATCTCACCAAGGGGGAGTCCAGTGCACAAGAACCATAACTCTACCTATCCTATTTTTTGAGTTATTGCCCTTTGTTGTTTTTCATACTTGAATCTTGTCCGGAGTATATCTCTAAAAGTATAAAAGCTAGAATCATGAAACTTCATAGATGGATAGAGCTCACCAAGTGGGAGTGCAGTGTACAAGAACCATAACTCTACCTAGCCTATTTTTTTGAGTTATTGCCCTTTGTTGTTTTTCATACTTAAATCTCGTCCGGAGTATATCTCTAAAAGTATAATAGCTAGGATCATGAAACTTCATGGGTGTATAGATCTCACCAAGGGGGAGTGCAGTGCACGAGAACCATAACTCTACCTAGCATGTATTTTGAGTTATTGCCCTTTGTTGTTTTTCATACTTGAATCTTGTCCAGAGTATATCTCTAAAAGTATTATAGCTAGGATCATGAACCTTCATGGATGGATAGATCTCACCAAGGGGGAGTGCAGTGCACAATAACCATAACTCTACCTAGCCTATTTTTTGAGTTATTGCCCTTTGTTGTTTTTCATACTTGAATCTTGTCCGGAGTATATCTCTAAAAGTATTATAGCTAGGATCATGAAACTTCATGGGTGTATAGATCTAACCAAGGGGGAGTGCAGTGCACAATAACCATAACTTTACCTGGCCTATTTTTTGAGTTATTGCCCTTTGTTGTTTTTCATACTTGAATCTTGTCCGGAGTATATCTCTAAAAGTATAATAGCTAGAATCATGAAACTTCATAGATGGATAGAGCTCACCAAGTGGGAGTGCAGTGTACAATAATCATAACTCTACCTAGCCTATTTTTTGAGTTATTGCCCTTTGTTGTTTTTCATACTTGAATCTTGTCCGGAGTATATCTCTTAAAGTATAATAGCTAGAATCATGAACCTTCATGGATGGATAGAGCTCACCGAGTGGGAGTGCAGTGTACAAGAACCATAACTCTACCTAGCATGTATTTTGAGTTATTGCCCTTTGTTGTTTTTCATACTTTATACAAAAAATTCATTCAAAAATAACCTCAGTTCTATTCAAACCCCCAGTTAATATTAAGCAGTTTGACGGGCGTATCTTGTGACAGTTTGGCACCTTATTTGTTTATGATATTTTTAATTTTTTCAACTTCTGGGTAGAAAATATTGTATAAATTGAAGAAATTGCTTGTTGCAAGCAATTTCTTCATTTTACACAATGTTTTTCAATTTTTTTTCCATTGAGGGGCGTCTAAGAGCATCATTCTGTGGGGATGGGTTAAAGCATTATTTTTGGGGATTTGGTATTTGGTTGTCATCAACAAATGTGTTGGATGGAACTGTATGTCAACATTGTAGGTGTTTAGATATGATTTAGGAACATTCAAGGAGGTGTTAAGGCTTAAATCTATCTGATCTGTTTCCAGTAGGGGGTGGAGTGTGAACAGATAATTACCTTTGTTCAGGTTAGATGGGTAAAATCTACCCTGCTGGGATGGAAAACAAACTATGCCAGTAGTCCTTATCTCTGATTGGTCCATTACATAATCCCTGGTCTCTGATTGGTTATTCTCGGTGTCAGTCATGGTGTCTTGCTAGGTCCCTCACAAATTTGTCCCTTTCCTTCATATTTTATAATGTAAAGTTATTCTAGGCAGTTACAGGTTGAAAAGGACTTTTAATCTTTGATTCAATACATGTATAATGATTAAGTTTATCAACAGTGTGGAAATCTTCTGGAATTTGTTGAAGTTTGTTTTAAATACAATTTTTTTTTAAGTTTGCTAGGATGCAATAATGTGCATGAGATTGACTTGCCATTTTCAAACATTTGGGATATATAATGGAAGGGAAAAGATTTTGTTGGTTTGGTTGCAAGAATTAAACCACTTGTACAGTTTGGATTTAGGCAAGACTGCATTGGTGTAGGATATTATGAAAGACTTTTCAGTGATTAAGTTTTGAAATTGTTTCAAATGCTATCCAATCGATAAAAATGGGTTTCTTTATAACCGTACGAATTGAAAATGTTTCAAATGCTATCAAAATGATCAAACATAAGCTTCTTCGTAACCCTTTCCTATTTTTCAAAATTTTAGACATGTCCAATTTCAAAGAAGTTGCAGACGACAATAAAAAGTGAGTGCAATTTGAAAAGTAACCAACCTAAAGGGTAGTAAATATTTTGGGATAAGAAGAAATTGCTTGTTACAAGCAATTTCTTCTTTTCCCACAATATTTTCTCACTTATAAAAACTCAGGGATGTAAAATAAAGGGATTAACCAGGAAAGGGTTAACCCATTATAACTCAATGATCCTGTAGGTTAAGTGCGCTAAACCAAAAAATTATAAATTAAAAAGCAAAATGACAATGGAGTTGTAATTAAAATCTAAATGTAACAGTCTTATTGATGGACTTACTAATAGGAAATTAACCCATTCCAACACAGTTGAATTTTAGACTGGTCCATATTCAAAGAAGCTGCAGACAACAATTCCAAGTTAATAGAATTTGAATTTTTTTCATCATTTTGGGTAGAAAACATTGTGGATAATGAAGAAATTGCTTGTATCAAGCAATTTCTTCATTTTCCACAATGTTTTCATAAGCTTTTTTCTTGGGGGGGGGGCGTAAAAAGGAGGGATTGAGTTGTAATGGGTTAACCAATTACCAGACTGACAAAATTATAGACTGGTCCATATTGAGCAAGCAATTTAACCTATTCCAACACAATGATGCTTTTGGACGCCCCCTGAGAAAAACAATTAGGAAAACAAGCAAATTCTTCATTTTACACAATGTTTTCTACCCAGAAAGATGAAAAATTCTAAAATTGTATAAACTTTAAATCGTAGTCTGCAATCCCTTTCAATTTGGACCAGTCTACAATTTTGCCGTCTGGTAATAGGTTAAATTTGGACAAGTCTAAAATTTTGTCGTCTGGTATTAGGTTAAGCAGACAAATGTGAAGTTGATTATTAATCTTCAGAATTGTTCAAAGAAATTGGATACCAGTACCAAAAATAAAGTAATTAGCAGTTAAAAGCATTTAAGGATTTTGGTATTGCACTGGTTGTTTGAGGAATTCGCAGTTTATTAACAAACTTGAGATGTGATAGAATATTGCACTGATATAATTATATTTATTGGTGAAAAAAAAGGAATTTAAAAAGTTCTATAGCAGAATGAACTGCTTTATGGATTTTCCTAGCATTTTGGAGGACTTTGCTGCCGAGGTAAATATAATTTAGATGATTATTGTTTTACGCTGTTTAACCCACACAGTGACGCTTTTAAAGGCCCCTCAATATGAAAGCTTTTGAAAACATTGTGGAAAATGAAGAAATTGCTTGTCACAAGCAATTTCTTCATTATCCACAATGTTTTCTACCCAAAAAGACAAATATTTTAAATTTTCATCAACTAGCTGTCTTTTTAGCTCACCTGAGCACGTAGTGCTCAAGTGAGCTATTGTGATCGCCTTTTGTCCGGCGTCCGTCCGTCGTCCGTCGTGCGTCGTGCGTCGTGCGTCGTCCGTCAACAATTTCTTTAAACAACATCTCCTCCTAAACTACTGGGCCAATTTGATCCAAATTTGGCAGAAATGTTCCTTAGGTGGTCCCCTTCAAAAATAGCTAAAAGAATTGAAATCCGTTAAAAACTCTGGTTGCCATGGCAACAAAAGTGAAATTTTAAAATAATCTTTAAAAATCTTCTCCTCCTGACCCAGAAGGCGTAGAGCCTTGATATTTTGCATGAAGCATCAGTATATTGACCTCTTTCAAAATAGCTAAAATCATGATCCTCGGGTCCCCAGGGGCGGAGCCCCAGGGGGGTGGGGTTTATATAGAAATAAAGAACGATTTTTTAAATGACATCTCCTCTCAAACCACTGGGCCGATTTGAACCAAATTTGGCAGAGATGTTCCTTAGGTGGTCCCCTTCAAAAATAGCTAAAAGAATTGAAATCCGTTAAAAACTCTGGTTGCCATGGCAACAAAAGTGAAATTTTAAAATAATCTTTAAAAATCTTCTCCTCCTGACCCAGAAGGCGTAGAGCCTTGATATTTTGCATGAAGCATCAGTATATTGACCTCTTTCAAAATAGCTAAAATCATGATCCTCGGGTCCCCAGGGGCGGAGCCCCAGGGGGGTGGGGTTTATATAGAAATAAAGAACGATTTTTTAAATGACATCTCCTCTCAAACCACTGGGCCGATTTGAACCAAATTTGGCAGAGATGTTCCTTAGGTGGTCCCCTTCAAAAATAGCTAAAAGAATTGAAATCCGTTAAAAACTCTGGTTGCCATGGCAACAAAAGTGAAATTTTAAAATAATCTTTAAAAATCTTCTCCTCCTGACCCAGAAGGCGTAGAGCCTTGATATTTTGCATGAAGCATCAGTATATTGACCTCTTTCAAAATAGCTAAAATCATGATCCTCGGGTCCCCAGGGGCGGAGCCCCAGGGGGGTGGGGTTTATATAGAAATAAAGAATGATTTTTTAAATGACATCTCCTCTCAAACCACTGGGCCGATTTGAACCAAATTTGGCAGAGATGTTGCTTAGGTGGTCCCCTTCAAAAATAGCTAAAAGAATTGAAATCCGTTAAAAACTCTGGTTGCCATGGTAACAAAAGTGAATTTTTAAAATAATCCTTAAGAAACTTCTCCTCCTGACCCAGAAGGCGTACAGTCTTGATATTTTGCATGAAGCATAAGTATATTGACCTCTTACAAAATAGCTAAAATCATGATCCTCGGGTCTATTTGGGCAGACCCAGGGGGGGGGGGGGGTGTATAGGCATGAAGCATCAGTTCACAGACTTCTTTCTTATTTCTGAAATTATAACCCATGGAAAAAGTTTTTTCCTTCTTTCAAATCGGCACTAAAGCCTTGGAATTTGTAATTCGGACTTATGGATTCCCAGGTTCATAGTCTTTATATGTAATTGTGGCCCACTTGTTTCATAATCCTAACCTTAACATGAAACTAGACTGTTGAAAGAAAAAGAGCCTTTATCTCAGGTGAGCGCCCCAGGGCCAACGGCCCTCTTGTTTAATCAAGAGAATTTTTTTATTTCATCAGTCTGCATCTTCTATGATTTCTCAACCAATCTGAAATGTTGTTGTCTTGTAATAGATAAATGCAATCAGGTGAATAATCGAGATTTCTGGTAGATTATCACCTCATAATCAATATATATCAGGATAAATTCACTGGGACAGATGTATCCCTTCAGATCAATGCGTTTCCTATGAAGAAATTGCTTATTAAAAGCATTTTCTTTCATTTCCACAATATTTTATCAAAGCTTTTGCTTCAGCCAGTAAGAAAGTGTTATTTTGTTTAAATGCAATTTCTTTTCTTTCAGTATTTTATATCCTTGAATTTGTTTTACCAGTAATTGCCAATGTATTGAATGGGTCTATTAACAGTATACATACTCTAAAATGCATTTAGTCTGTGTAAGGGGAAATAATCATTGAATCCCTCATTTTGCATGGGATAATTAGGTTGTTTCCCTTGGCAGTATGCTGTTTCACTCTATGCTGTTGTATGAAATAACTTTTCGTAGAGTAGACTTGTTCAATTTGAAAGAAGTTAAAAAAATTCCAAGATATTGTGGGGGTGGGGATGGGGGGTCAAAAGCATCATTATGTGGTAATGGGTTAAGTTTAACTATGATTAACCCTTTTTCAAACAACAACATTTTCAAAGAATTTGCAGGTTACAAATTAAAGTTAACCCATTCCCATAGGACAAAATTTTGGACTGTTTCATTGAAATTGAAAAAAGTCGCAAACAACACTTCAGAGTATGTGTAATTTAATAATAAATTACTGGATATATGATAGAAAACATTGTGGGAAAAGGAGAAATAGTTTTAAAGTGATGAAATTTTGAAAATCTTTGTATTTGGAGTTGAAAAACATTTCTGAAAATGAAGACATTTTCTGACGCCTTGAAGAAATAAAATCATGGAAAGCTTTGTGGGTAATGGAGAAATTGCAATGGAATTACCAGTTATGTTTGGTTATTTCATTCAAAAGTTAATCATCATAAAAAAACAGTAACTTCAAAGAGTGAAACAGGTGGTGTAGACAAGGATCAGACTGCACATATGTGCAGGCTGATCTTTGTCTATACCACCTGCCAAAAACAGGACTATTCCAGGCTTAGCATGATAAGGGTTAATATAGATATGTGCTTAACCCTTGTCATGCTGAACCCGGAATATTCCTACGTAGGCAGGAGGTACAGATAAAGATCAGACTGCACATATGCGCAGTCTGATCTTAGTCTAGACTACCTGTTGGTCTCTTCAAAGCCAGAGATATCTACTTGATAAATTTTCAAAATAATTGTAAAACCAGTATTGGTGCTTACACTGCATTCAGCCTTTGATTATAAATCAATTCTGCAGAGGATTTTTTAAGAATGACAATGGTTATAACTTGTTTTCTGCAACTTCTTTGAATTTTGAGAAGTTTAAAACTTCGTTGTTACGTGATGTGTGTGTGTGCTGGGGGAGGAATTGCTGAGTAAGATAAAAAAAATATGAAGAAATTTAGAACATTGATAGAATTGAAGATTTTTTTTCTATAAACAAGCTCTTTCTCCTTTTCTTATTATATTTTCTATTGTAAATGTTCTTATACATGGAAAAATGCTTGATTTGGCTTATCATTAAATTCTTATTCTGTAAGAACAAAGCTGTTTGCTTGCAGGTGAATAAAATCTGATTTAACGACACCTACATTAATTTACAAATTACATCTTTTACGATTCCAACACCTGTCTTTGGTTAGAACTCGATTCCCCGGCTAACTTTGAAGTTATCGAAAACATTTCTTGTTTTATGGTGAACCAATCAGAATCAAGTTCAAGAGATAATTAGCCAATCAAATTACACATTGCTCATATTTTCCAGATGGCATGGTAATTAATATATAAGTAAAAATAAACGCGAGCAGACTGGATTAGGATGTTAGGTGTTTTAACTGGTGTGAGGTATTTAAACCAGTCTAGCTTTGAAATTCGACAGCTAAGTGTGCCGATTTGTGTTTTGCCAGAGGACTGATGGGGGAAAAATCATCTTCAGATTATGGCTCTTACTTCCTGTATATATATATTTGTGAATTAATTAATTGAAATTAAAGAATTGGAAAATGGAATCCAGTATTGGATGGTGAAATTTTAGTTAGACTGGTCCAAATTAATGGAAATTGCAGAATGATGGTAATTTTAGCTGTTGAAATCTTTTTTTAAAAAAAAAAATTGTCTTTTAGGGTTAAAAAAATGAAGAAAATACTTTTCATCAAGTAATTTCTTCATTATCCACAATGATTTCCAAATTCTTTTCTTAAACCCTTTCTTGGAAAACCACAGGATTTTACGTGGCTGTTATTGTATACTCCAGAAAACATTGTGGTAAAAGAAGAAATTGCTTGTAACAAGCAATTTCTTCTTTTACCACAATATTTTCTACCACTTAGGATGGTTTGATTTAAAACTGCATCCAATTTTCATTGTCGTCTGCAACCACTTTCAATTTGGACCAAAAAATGGAAAAGGATTACAGGAATCTTTCCTGTTTTTTCCAAATTTTAGACTGGTTCAATTTGAAAGAAGTTTGCAGACAAAAATTAAAGGTGGGTGCAATTCGAAAAGTAACCAACCTACAGGCTAGAAAATATTGTGGGAAAAGCAGAAATTTTTCTTTTCCCACAATGTTTTCTCAAGTATAAAATCATAGGGACATAGAGAAAAGGGATTGTGCAGGAAAGGGTTAAGCAGGGTTGTGAGGGAATGGGTTGAAAGTATATATGGATATTCATTTAGAATTTTAGTGAATTGGTTAATTGAAATTATAGCATCGGAAAATGTCAAAGTACTACAGATATTTTCGAGATGAATTGTTGTGTGAAATGTTTTGCTAGTCTCGCATTACAAGACTTCAAAAATGTTTAGACTGGCCCAAATTCAAAGAAGTTCGAGACTGCAATTTCAAGTTGATGGAATTTTTAACTATCTTTGTGTCAATCTCGGTGGAACAGTATGTTGAAAATGAAGAAATAGCTTGTACAACGCTATTTCTTCATTTTCAAAATTGTTTTTCCAAAGTCTTTTCTTGGGGGTTGCAAAAAAACTGTGATGTCCGGGAATGGGTAAAGTGAATTAATGTATTATTATAAATCAGTAAACTACTACTATGGATTTTCATATAAGAAAGTGCGTGAAATAAGATAAGTGAATGAATTGAAATTATGAATAAATGTGAATGAATTTGTTGAATATTTCAAAACAAAACAAGGATATTGTGAAGGAATTTTGTTTTATTGTGTTATAATTAAGTAATTTCATTAATTTGGTAAACTCTGAATTCTACAACCTGAGCATTTCTAAGAATGAAAACAAGAGAATTTCTTGTGACAATCAATTCTTTTCCTACAATGTTTGGTAAAGTACAGCATATTGAATCCAGATTATTTTGAATGGAAGTTTTGGGGTTTAGTAGGTCTGATAAATTTTGATGAATAAATCTCCAGTCATGTGCAATTTCTAATAAATCTTTCACATTTCGTTATCGCTTGCTAACATACACCAAGTAAAAACATGAAAATATTTCTACTCTTTACATAACTCTTTTAACCCTTGTCATGCTGAACCCAGAATATTCCGGTTTTGGCAGGAGGTGTTGACTAAGATCAGCCTGCACATAAGTGCAGACTGATCTTGGTCTACACCTCCTGCTTGTAGTTTACTTGCCAGAGTTGTTTATGAAATTGATTTCTAAAAGAAATTTTGATTTTTGAACAACAAGTTTGAACATTGCTTTTAGCCCTTTGATTTTAAAGCCGTTCATTGGGTAATTCATACAGCATGACAAGGGTTAACTTTAACCAATTACCAGACGGCAAAATTTTTGACTGATCCAAATTGAACGAAGTTACAGACGGCAATTTAAAGTTAATGAAGTTTTCAATATTTTCAACTTTCTGGGTAGAAAACATTGTGTATATTGAAGAAATTGCTTGTTGCAAGCAATTTCGTCAATTTACACAATGTTTTTTCCCAATTGTTTTGCTTGAGGGGTGTCAAAAAGTGTCATTGTGTGGGAATGGGTTAATACCAATCAACAAAATATTAGACTGGGTTTGGAATTCAAAGAAGATGCCGAAAAAATAAAGTTGACCACTAATTTGAAGTTTTATGTCTTTTAGAGTTGAAAACATACATAATGATGAAATGGCTGGTATGTGGGCTCCATAATCCTATGGTAACCAATTCCCACTCAGTGACGCTTTTAGACGCCCCAAAGAAATTGTTGTCTGCAGCTCTTTTCAATTTGGACCAGTCTAAAATTTTGCAACCTGGTAAAAGGTTAACCCATTACTTGATTTCAAAAATTTAGACTGGTAAAAATTTAACCCTTTCCTGTACAAACCAGGGATTTTATGATCCTGTGATTTTATACTTGAGAAAATATTGTTGAAAAAGAAGATTCTTTTCCCACAATATTTTCTACCACATATCTAATTGCATCCAATTTTCATTGCCGTCTGCAACCACTTTCAATTTTGACCAGTCCAAAATTAAAAAACAACGGGAAAGAGTTAACAAAGTTGTGGACAACAATTCTCAGAGGATGGAATTTTGAAAGTCTTTTTAACCCATTACTAATTGACAGAAATCTTAGACTAGTCCAAATTGAAAGAAGTTGCAGACAACAATTACAAGTTGACAAAATTGTCTTTCAGGGAAGGGAATTTTGTGGGATATCAAGAAACTGTTAATAAAAAGCCATTTCTAGATTTTTTTTTCCCAAGCTCTTTTCTTAACAGGATGTTGTTTGTAAAAACATGGGATTGTGTTGGAATGGGCTGGTATAAGCTATTTTAAGATCACTGTAGAATTAATATTTTTGCCAATCAGATTATCAAATTTGGAAATCATGAACTGGTCCAAAATCAAAGAGGTCCAAATACACCAAAATAGACTATACAGAAATCTGGTAGAATGCAGTATTTTGTTAACCCATTCCCACACAAGCCCTCCTTTTTACGCCCCTCAAGAAAAACGCTTCGGAAAACATTGTGGAAAATGAAGAAATTGCTTGTATCAAACAATTTCTTCATTATCCACAATGTTTTCTATCAAAAAAGACGAACAAAATCAAAATTCCATCAATTTGAAATTGTCATCTTCAGCTACTTTCAATTTGAACCAGTCTAAAAATTTGTTGTGTGGGAATGAATTAAGAGAAAGGGAGAAAGTATCAATTTACCATTTTGACAGTGGTT
Source organism: Fragum fragum (assembly GCA_946902895.1). Taxonomy (NCBI): domain Eukaryota; kingdom Metazoa; phylum Mollusca; class Bivalvia; order Cardiida; family Cardiidae; genus Fragum; species Fragum fragum. The sequence continues at coordinate 23,098,944 of OX336383.1, read as the reverse complement.
ACCTTGGAGTTTTTGATAACCAAAATCCCCCAGTGCAATAAATAAAACAAAATACAGAAATATAGAAATATAAAACTTGATTTGAAAGTAAGAAATGTGCAAAGGGAAATTTACTGAGAAAATACCCAACTTGTTCTTTCTCCTACTGTATATTGCTTTTGAATCCTTTTACCCATTCCGACACAACGAAACTTGTAAAAGCCCCTCAATATAAAAGATTTGGAAATCAATGTCCGTCATAGTGCGGTCGGTAGCGCGTCAGACTCCTAATCTTCAATCATGGGATGCCTTGGGTTCGATTCTTGGTGGCGCCAAATATTCTTTCCGACATTTGTCTCTCACCAATTGGTTGATAATTGTAAACCTAATTGGGATAGCAGCTGGAGGCTAGGAGAGGATGTAGTTGTAGTACTGGTGTGAGAATTACCATGAATCCATTGTTAGGTGCTCAAGCCACCGCAATATGACTGAAATGCTGTTAAAAGTGGCGATAAACCCCATATAATCAATCAGTCATTTATTTGTCTGTTTTTAGCTTTAGCACATTACCAGAGAGTAAAACTTTAGACAGGGCCAAATTCAAAGAAGTTGAAGATGGCAATTTTAGTTTGATGGAATTCTAAATACTTCTGACTTTCCACGTAAAAAGCAATTTCTTCATTTTCCACATTGTTTTGCACATGTAAAAGCAGGATTTGTGGGTATGGGTTAAAGAAATAGAATAATGAACAACAAAGGCTAAATTCTTAACCCTTGTCATGTAAAACCCGAAATACTTCTGTTTTGCAAGGAGGTATAGACAAAGATCAGTCTGCATATATGTGCAGCCTAATCATATTCTACGGGACCTGCTTGTCCCTTTAGAGCTAGACTTGTTTACAGGATAAAATTTAACTCTTGTCATGCTGAATAAATTACCTTACTGAATTGTTGTAAAATCAAAGCGCTTAAAGCACTGATAGAACTTGTTGTTCAAACATCAAAATTTCTTTTAAAAATCAACTCCATTAACAACTTTGGCTGGAAAAGTACAAGCAGGAGGTGTAGACTAAGATCAGTCTGCACATAAGTGCAGTCTGATCTTAGTCTACACCTCCCGCCTAAACCAGAATATTCCGGGTTCAGCAATATGAACCTGGAATTAGAGTTTCCAGTCTTTTCTGCCCTTTGATTTTAATGCAATTATGAAGAGAATTTTTATTTAGCATGACTAGGGTTAAGATTGGTGAAATTAATTGATTCTGCACTAAAACAAACAATTACAGTGAATCTTGTTATAAACAAAAAGTCGTGGGACGACCGAAAAGAGGTTGCTGAACCCTTTCCTGTTTATAGCTTGGCATTTTTTGGAGAAAACCCGAGGTATTGCTATAGCCTTGGTGTTGTAGTTGTTGTTGTCGTTGGTGTTGTGCTAAAACTTTGACATTTTTCAATATCTCTGGTTCTACTAAATGCATTCACTTGAAACTTGGTACACTTGTTCACTATCAAAAGAGCAACCTATACTATTAAGGGGTGTAACTCGAGATGCATTTTGTCCACTATCCAGCACCATGCGGCCGAACTTAGGCACCCGTAGGCGGTGCTCTTGTTCAAAATTTAAGACCTGTCCAAAATCAAAAGTTTTGCACATGAAAATTGAAAGTTGATTTAATTTGAAAAATAACTATTCAGTAGAGTAGGAAATATTGTAGAAAAAGAAGAAATTGCTTGTTATAAGCAATTTCTTCTTTTGCTACAATGTTTTCTCAATTATAAATTTACTGAGACTTTCAAACCAGGGATTGAATGGGGACGGGTTAAAACACATTTTTGAAGGATAATTTGATAGCATACATTAACTGTGAAATAATTTTGTCTAAGTCCTATATTGTCCAGACTCATTAGAATAGTCTTGCAGAGACGATTCTTAATGAGTTTCAATAACATTGGATTAAGGTATGATGTCTTTTTAGCAAATAAGTCTACTTCCTGTTTAGTGATTTTGATTCTGAGAGGGGATTTGGATTCACTGTGGTCACTTAATGAAAGTGTACACTTAACAAAGATGGTAGCTTGAACATGGTTTACTGCAGTAACTTTTATAGCTCTTGCTTTGACCCATTCCCAGACAGCAAAATTTTAGACAGTCCAAATTGAAAGGAGTTACAGACGACAATTTAAAGTTTATGGAAATTCAGATTTTTTCCACCTACTTAGTAGAAAACATTGTGGAAAATGAAGAAATTGCTTGTCACAGGCAATTTCTTCATATTACACAATGTTTTCCCAAATGTTTTTTTTAGGGGCGTCCAAAAGCGTCACTGTGTGGTAATGGATTATGGAAGTGGTCACTTAACAAAGGTGGTCTTTCAAGCACTCATCCTTCCGACTATTTGTCTCTCACCAATGGGTTGATAATCGTAGACCTATGTGGGATAGCAGCTTGAGGCTAGGAAAGGATGTAATGGTAGTTAACTGGTGTTAGAAATACCAGGATTCCATTGTTAGGTGCTCCAGCCGCCGCAATATAACTGAAAGATTGTTGAAAGCGGCGTAAAACCCAATTCAAACAAACAAATCAAGCAAGATCGACTGTAACCTTTATCTGCTGCAGTAAAAAGATGCATTAACTTTTATAGCTTTTGCTTTAAAATAAACAGTCTGTTGAACTGACATTAATAACTCGCTTTGAAATAATGACGGTAAAATATTAATGTGCAGGTCACTAAAAGTTGAAACTTTACTGCGACTTTAATTACTCGAAACAATATTTTGCATTTAAAGATGAAATAATTTCAATGAAAAATGAAGGAAAATGCTTCAAGTAGTAATAATGATAATTTATAAGATGAATATATGTAGAAATTGTTGTCTTTGAATTTATAAGATGAATATATGTAGAAATTGTTGTCTTTAAGCCATTCCCACACAGTGACGCTTTTAAACGCTCCTCTATATGAAAGCAATTGTGGAAAATGAAGAAATGGCTTGTTACAAGCAATTTCTTCATGATCCACAATGTTTTCTACCCCTAAAGACAAAGATTTTAAAGATTTCATCAACTTAAAATTGTCATCTGCAACTTCTTTGAAGTTGGACTGGTCTAAAATCTTATCGTGTGGGAATGGGTTAACTTAGCCCATTACCTGAGACGATAAGATTTTAGACTGGTCCAAATTGAAAGGATTTGCAAATGACAATGAAAAGTGTATGAAACTGTAGATTGTTTCAACTTTCTGGGTAGAAAACATTGTGTGGAAATTGAAGAAATTGCTTGTTGCAAGCAATTTCTTCATTTTACACAATGTTTTCCAAATTGTCTTTCTTGGGGAGCGTCAAGAAGTGTTGTTGTGTGGGAATGGGTTAACCATTATGAGACAATCCTGCTATTTGATGCCTTGAGGAAATACAGGCATGAAAATCGTTGTGGAAACAGGATGAGATACTCGTAACAAGTAGTTTCTCAATTTCTCTCAATGTTTTCTACCTTATTTGGCATTTATGTTCCAAATTTAGCACTCTTTGACATGTTTTTTTTAGACTTTTTTGAGTTTGGAACAGTCTACAATACATTGTAAAAATGAAGGAAATAAAGTTGTATACAAATATACCTAATAAAGTTGTATACAAATATACCTAATAAAGTTGTATACAAATATACCTAATAAAGTTATATATAAATAGACATAATGTCTATTTCAAATTGAATGAATGAATGAAAGGGGTTTTAACACCACTTTTAACAGTATTTCAGTCATATCGCGGCTCCTGGAGCACTTAATAATGGATTCCTGGTATTTCCCATACCAGTACTACCACTACATCCTTTCCTAGCCTCCAGCTGCTATCCCACTTAGGTTTAGGATTTTCCACCCATTGGTAAGAGACAAAAATTTCAAATTAAAGTCTTTTGAATTAACCCTTCCTGTTTTACAAAAATTCAGACCTGTCAATATTCAAAAGTTTTTCAGACAAAATTTAATGTGGATTTAATTTGAAAAATAACCCATCAGTAGGATAGAAAATAATATGGCAAAAGAAGAAATTGCTTGTTACAAGCAATGTCTTCATTTCCTACAATGTTCCCTCAATTATAAAAATCACATTGCTGTTTAAACCAGGGATTGAACAGAAAAAGGTTAACCCTTTCCTGGACAAACCCGGGATTTTACATCACTGTGGTTTTATACTTGAGAAAACATTATGGAAAAAGGAGAAATTGCTTGTTACAAGCAACTTTTCCTTTTCCCACAATATTTTCTACCACATAGGATGGTCAGATTTCAAATTGCATGCATTTTTAGCTCACCTGAGCACGTAGTGCTCAAGTGAGCTATTGTGATCGCCTTTTGTCCGGCGTCCGTCCGTCGTGCGTCGTGTGTCGTGCGTAGTGCGTCGTCCGTCAACAATTTCTTTAAACGACATCTCCTCCTAAACCACTGGGCCAATCTGAACCAAATTTGGCAGAAATGTTCCTAAGGTGGTCCCCTTCAAAAATAGCTAAAACAATTGAAATCTGTTAAGAACTCTGGTTGCCATGGCAACAAAAGTGAAATTTTAAAATAATCTTTAAAAATCTTCTCCTCTTGACCCAGAAGGCGTAGAGCCTTGATATTTTGCATGAAGCATCAGTATATTGACCTCTTCCAAAATAGCTAAAATCATGATCCTCGGATCCCCAGGGGCGGAGCCCCAGGGGGGTGGGGTTTATATAGAAATAAAGAACGATTTTTTAAATGACATCTCCTCCTAAACCACTGGGCCAATCTGAACCAAATTTGGCAGAAATGTTGCTTAGGTGGTCCCCTTCAAAAATAGCTAAAAGAATTGAAATCCGTTCAAAACTCTGGTTGCCATGGCAACAAAAGTGAAATTTTAAAATAATCTTTAAAAATCTTCTCCTCCTGACCCAGAAGGCATAGAGCCTTGATATTTTGCATGAAGCATCAGTATATTGACCTCTTCCAAAATAGCTAAAATCATGATCCTCGGGTCCCCAGGGGCGGAGCCCCAGGGGGGTGGGGTTTATATAGAAATAAAGAACGATATTTTAAATGACATCTCCTCTCAAACCACTGGGTCAATCTGAACCAAATTTGGCAGAAATGTTGCTTAGGTGGTCCCCTTCAAAAATAGCTAAAAGAATTGAAATCCGTTAAAAACTCTGTGAAATTTCAAAATAATCTTTAAAAATCTTCTCCTCCTGACCCAGAAGGCGTAGAACCTTGATATTTTGCATGAAACATCAGTATATTGATCTCTTACAAAAAAGCTAAAATCATGATCCTAGGGTTTCCAGGGGCAGACCCGGGGGGGGGGGGGGGGGGGGGTATAGACATGAAGCATCAGTCTTTCTCATTTCTGAAATTATAACCCATGGAAAAAGTTTTTTCCTTCTTTCAAATCAGCACTTAGGCCTTAGAATTTATTATTTAGACTTTTGGATCCCCAGGTTCATAGTCTTTATATGTAATTGTGGCCCACTTGTTTCATAATCCTAACCTTAACATGAAATTAGACTGTTGAAAGAAAAAGAGCCTTTATCTCAGGTGAGCGCCCCAGGGCCAACGGCCCTCTTGTTCATTGTAGTCTGCAACCTCTTTCAAATTGGATCAGTCTAAAATTTCATAAAACAGGAAAGGGTTATGGTAAAGTTATTACAATATCAATTGTGTACGGGGATTTAACAAGGTGAAATTGTTTAAACAGATGATATGGGAAAAATTAAGAAGTTAAGAAATTTGATGATGGTTGCACGGTTGTAACTAATATTTCAATGAGACTCTCTGAAATATTAGCAAAAATTGATGCAACTTGAAACTTGAAGTTTGAACTTTTAATCAGTGTGCTGTTGTCCTGCAAAGAATTTAGTCCAAAAGTTAGCTTTAAAGGGAACTGAAGTTTTAGGAAATATTTTAAAATTTACATAAGCTGTAGTTATGAAGTATTGGTCGACCACTAACGGTATACAGTAAAGGAAGGTACTGTTTAAAGTGCAGGAAGGAAGTTGGTTAAATATGGTTTAAAGTGGCGTTGCGTAAAAGTGCACATGTTTATATGTTGGATTTAATTAAAATGGTGAATAAGAACAGTGAAAAGGAGAGATTTAACCCATTCCCACACAACAAAATTTTAGACCAGTCCATATTGAAAGGAGCTGCAGCCGACAATTTCAAGTTGATGAAATTTTAATTTTTTTCGTCTTTTGGGGTAGAAAACATTGTGGATAATGAACAAATTGCTTGGTACAAGCAATTTCTTCATTTTCCACAATGTTTTCCAAAGCTCTTTAATTTCGGGGCGTAAAAAGGAGGGTTTGATATGGAATGGGTTAACCCATTTCTACACTGAAGAAAATGGACTGGTCAAATTTGATAGAAGTTGCAGGTTATAGCTTTAAACTGAGGAACTTCAAATATCTTTGTCCTCTAGGGTGTTCAAAATATTGTGGATAATGAAAAAACTGTAACAAGATTTCTTCATTTTTATGCCCCCGCATCGATAGATTGTATTACCGGTGTCCGTCTGTCTGTCCGTCTGTCTGTCTGCAAAACTTAACCTGCCAACTAAACATTTTCCTATAACTTCAACTGTGATTAAGTTACAATGCTAATATTTGGTATGTAGATAGGTCTCAACAAGGCGCAACGGGGAAGGTCATTTCATCAAGGTCAAGATCAAAATTTAACCCTTTTCCCTAAAACAAAGAAAAAAAAAACAATAAAAATCACCTGTTTCTAAAGAATTCCTGTTTGGGGGACATAGTGTTTCACAACCACATCTTGTTTTTCGCTATTTTTTCCAAGACTTTTTTCTTTCTGAGAGTACAAAGGTCACATGACAATATATTAAACCTTTCGACTTGTCCAATATTGCAGAACTAATGACTTTACAGAAAAATAAATTGTTATATTAAGTTGCAAAGGCTGTTTGAAAAGGAGAAATTACTTATTACATGTACAGACAATTAAAATGAATTTGCATAGAAAAAATAAGTCCATATATTCAATAAGTAGCAAATGCTGTTGGAAACAGAGAAATTGCTTAGTACAGAAATTTTCTCCTTTTCCCACAAATCTTCTCAAGAGCTATTTTTTTCAGTGCATGCACATGCAGAGCTTTGTGGACTCTTAAAAACGAATGTGTATATTTCATTAAAAGTTGTTTCTGACAATTTAATATTAGAGTAAAACTTTACAAAATGTCTGCATTAACAATCAAAGTTGTGAGATAATTAATACTGAGATTAACCTTTTCCTATACAAACCTGGGATTTTATGTCGCTGGGATTTTATACTTGAGAAAACATTGTGGAAAAAGAAGAAATTGCTTGTAATAAGCAATTTCTTCTTTTCCCACAATATTTTCTACCACATAGGATGGTTTAATTCAAAACACGTACAATTTTCATTTTTTGTCTGCAACCTCTTTCAATTTGGACCAGTCTAAAAGTTTAAAAAACGTGAAAGGATTAAACCTGCTCTCTTATTTTGTTGTCCTCTTTGACAAGTAGACTTGAATTCCTTTGATGGAACTTAACCCTTTCTTGATCTGCAAAATTTTAGACCCATTCAAATTCAAAGGTTTTGCAGATGAAGATTAAACTGGATTTTATTTGAAAAATATCAATTCTGTAGGGTAGAAAATATTGTAGAAAAAGGAGAAATTGCTTGTCACAAGCAATTTCTTCTCTTTTTTTTCTATAATGTTTTATCAATTATAAAATCATGGGGTTGTAAAAACCAGGGATTAAACAGGAAAGGTTTAATCCATTCCCACTCAATCCCTCCTTTTTACGCCCCTCAACAAAAAAGCTTTGGAAAACATTGTGGAAAATGAACAAATTGCTTGGATCAAGCAATTTCTTCATTATCCACAATGTTTTTTATCCCAAAAGACGAAAAAATTCAAAATTCCATCAACTTGAAATTGTCGTCTGCAGCTCCTTTCAATTTGGACTGGTCTAAAATTCCATTGTGTTGGAATGGGTTAAATGAATATACTTTCGAAAGAATATGATCTGAAGACGTTGAGGGGATTATCTACTGTGAAAGATTCGCTAACATTATAATCATGAATTTCCTTGGGTGTTGAATGAATTTTCATATGTGTTGAACATAACTTTCATAATTATGTGTTGAATGTAATTATCTTATGTGTTAAACGTAATTTTGAAAAGACATCATAATGATAACATTTGGCACAGACGACAAAGTGCTATAAACAATCAGTGAGGGATTCTATACGGATATTTGCAATTATAGTGGACAAAATTTAGTTTCTTGAGCTTTGACCTTGATTTGACCTTTGTTAACTATGGTAGACCGAGGTCAAGGTGACTGGTACAGGAGGATGTACTCTCCTTACTCGTTATACAGGCCGTTCGGAATGTATCTACCGACAAAAATTGCTGGAGTAAGTAACATTCATGTTGAAATGTGTTAATTCATTACCACACAATCCACCTATTTTTAACCTCTCATGAAAAATAGTTTCGGGAAAACTGTGAGAATTGCATGTGACAAACAATTTTTAGCTAGCAAAGCGTTTGCTTTGATAGCTTAAGTTAACAGATAAAATTTTGAGGTCTTCTCAAAGTTCAACGAGTGCAAACTGCAACTGGAGGCTTAACCACCAAATCCATGGAATGCCTATGCCATTAAAGATAGTTCTTATATATTTCAGGAATATTGCATCTCTATTCAAATTGTAGAAAACTCTGTCAAAAGCATGCTATTTAACTCATTCCCACTCAATTCTGCTTTTTAAGCATCTCAAGAAAAAAGCTTTGGAAAACATTGTAACAAGCAATTTCTTCAATGTCCACAATGTTTTCTACTCAACAAGGGAAAGATTTTCTAAATCCAACCATGCTTTGCTAGCTTACAGTACTTTCAGTACTTTGATTTCATTATGTACAATGATTTCTACTTAAAATTTTGACAATTTCATCAAGTCGTTTCCAGCTTCTTTATTTCGACCAGTCTAAAATTTTGTCATCTGGTAATAGGTTAACCCATTTCCAAGCAAGCCCTCCTTTTTACACCTCTCAAGAAAAGGGCTTTGGAAAACATTGTGGCTAATGAAGAAATTGCTTGTATCAAGCAATTTCTTCATTATCCTCAATGTTTTCTCTCCAAAATGATGAAATAATCTAAAATTCCATCCACTTGAAATTGTCGTCTGCAGCTTCTTTCAATTTGGACTAGTCTAAAATTTCATTGTGTTGGAATTGGTTAATGAAAAAAAAAAACCCTGTAACGTTAGCTCAGGTTGGAAGCTTCAGAAATAACTTTAAAGTTTATATATAAATATTCAAATTTTCATACTGGTAATGATCTGATGAAAATTTCTTAGACTGGTCTTGATTCAAAGAAGTTGCAAAGGTCAATTTCAAAGGGCAGTATTTTAACCCTTTTCATGCTGTATAAATTACATAACTGAATTGCTGTCAAATCAAAGGGCTGAAAGCACTCATAGAACTTGCTGTTCAAAAATCAATATTTTTTTTAGGAATCAATTTCATGAACAACTCTGGCTGGAATAGTACAAGCAGGTGGTGTAGACCAAGATAAGACTGCTTTTATGTGCAGGCTGATCTTGTCTACACCTCCTGCAAAAACCAGAATATTCTGGGTTCAGCAGGACAAGGGTTAAATATATCTGTCTTTTTTGGTTGAAAACAATGTGGCAAATGAAGGCATTGCTTGTAATATGGAATTCCTTCATTACTACATTGCGTTCTGTAGGCTTGTAAAAAACTCTGATAATGTGGGTATATGTCAATCCATTCCCATACAATGCAGCTTTTTTCGCTCCTCAAGGAGAAAGCTTTGGAAATCAATGTGGAAAATGAAGAAATTGCTTCATTGTCGACATTGTATTCCATCCTAAAAAGACAACAACAAAAAAATCCATAAATTTGAAATTGTCATCTGCAGCTTCTTTCAATTTGGATGAGTCTAAAATTTTGTTGTTTGGGAATGGGTCAAAAGAATTAGATTATTATAGAAATATGGAATTTGACTAGGGTTTACAATTGCCAATGAAGAAAAATATTGAAAAAAAGGAAATTTTTTATCAAGGGTAGAACATTTATGCTTTTAATTGAAATCGTATGAGCATATTAGATCAAAGTAGCAGGGGTACTCCAAATGTGTGAACTGCATATGGTTCTCGTTTATTTTTACCTTCAGGGTTTTATAATTGCCATTCTACCATGTTCACCATTAAGCCATTTACCACAAAACAAAATTTGAGACTTGTCCAAATTCAAAGAGGTTGCAGACAACCATTCTAAGTTGGTGAAATCATGGAATTTGTTGTCTGTTAGAGTAGTTGATAGATTGAATTGGGTTTAACGCTGCTTTTGACAGTATTTAAGTCATATCGCAGTGGCTGGAGCACCTAACAATGGATTCCTGGTAATTCTCACACCAGTACTACCACTACATCTTTTCCTAGCCTCCAGCTGCTATCCCACTTTGGTTTACGATTATCCATTGCCATTGATGAGAGACTCTGTTTGAGTAGGAAATATTATGTACAAAGAAGAAATTGCTTGTGACTAGACTCCAAATTTTAGACTGGTCCAAATTCAATGAGAGTTCAAAAAGACATTTCAAATTGCACATAAATTGAAAAATAAGTAAATCAAATTATAATGGATTGGAAAACAATTGTAAGAAAAGAGGAAATAACTACAAATGTTAGATTTAATTTTTCCTTTTTCTCGAAATGAATTCCTAAGCTTTTAATTTTGTTGCTTCAAAATACAGGGCCGCCACCGTCATAGCGCAGTCGGTAGTGTGCCAGACTCCTAAGCTTCAATCATGGGTGTCATGAGTTGGATCCCTGATGGCGGCACATATTCTTTCCTAAAATTGTCTCTCACCAATGGGTGGATAATTGTAAACCTAAGTGGGATAGCAGCTGAAGGCTAGAAAAGGATGTAGTGGTAGCACTGGTGTGAGAAATACCAGGAATCCATTGTTAGGTGCTCCAGCCACCGCGATATAACTGAAAGATTGTTAAAAGTGGCGTTAAACCTCATTCAAACAAACAAGTGGCGTAAAACCCCATTCACTCAATCAATCAAAATACCGGATTAGGTGGTGATAGGTTATTCATTTTTTACACTATTTTGTCTAAAGTGAGGTAAGGAAGTTTGTTATTGTCTAATTTCAGGTCTATTCACCTAGTCCAGATGAGTTTGGACAAGATTCACCAGGGCGGGCATATCCATCACCTAAACCCATGTACCCAGGTGACAGTTATTTCATGGGTAAGTAATGTTCTCAGTCACCCATGTTCCAAGGGGACAGTTATTTCATGGGTAAGTCATTTACTTAGTTACAAATGTATCCAGATGACAGTTATTTCATGGGTAAGTAATTTACTTAATCAAGCATTTTTCCAGGGTACACTTATTTCATGGGTAAGTAATTTACTTAATCAAGCATCTTACAAAGGTACAGTTATTTCATGGGTATGTAATTTAATTAACCAAACATTTTGCCAAGGTACACTTATTTCATGGGTAAGTATTTTACTTAACCAAGCATCTTACAAAGGTACAGTTATTTCATGGGTAAGTTATTTAATTAACCAAACATTTTGCCAAGGTACAGTTATTTCATGGGTAAGTAATTTACTTAATCAAGAATGTTACAAAGGTACAGTTATTTCATGGGTAAGTAATTTACTTAAACATGTTACCAAGGTACAGTTATTTCATGGGTAAGTAATTTACTTAAACATGTTACCAAGGTACAGTTATTTCATGGGTAAGTAATTCACTTAATCAAGCATGTTGCCAAAGTACAGTTATTTCAAGGGTAAGCAATGATTTTAGTCACCCATGTTCAAAGGTGGCAGTTATTTCATGGGTAAGTATTTTCCCTGGTCACCCATATTCCAAGGAGACAGTTTTTTAATGGGTAAGTCTTTTACCAGTCACTTATGTACCAAGGGGTAGTTATTGATGGGCAAATCATTTACTAATTCACCCATGTACCCAGGTGACAGTTATTTCATGGGTAAGTCATTTACTTAGTCAAACATGTTACCAAGACTGCCTGGATGGCCGATTGGTATAGGTGCTTGACTTATGACCTGAAGGTCACGGTTTCGAGCCCACTGTCACTGGGGTGTGTCCATGGCCAAGACACTTGATAGCCAGCCCCAGTCTTGACAGTTGAAATGTGTAGCAGTGGGATTCAGACACTGCCTCTCTTTCAGGGACGTGAAAACATCTGGTTTGTGAGTGTTTGAGACCGAGCCTATAACCATAAAACTTTTGTCGCAATTGAACTATAATAAATTAGTATAAACAAAGCACTTTACCAAGGAACTGTTATTTCGTGTTGTTAGTCACCCGTGTTCCAAGAGGATAAAGTGTAGCCGTCATAGTGCAGTCGGTAGTGCATCAGACTCCTAATCTTCTATAATGGGAGGTCATGGGTTCGATCCCCGGCACATATTCTTTCTGACATTTGTCTCTCACCAATGGGTGGATAATTGTAAACCTAAGTGGGATGGTAGCTGGAGGCTAGGAAAGGATGTAATGGTAGTACTGGTGTGAGAAATACCAGGAATCCATTGTTAGGTGCTCCAGCTGCCACAATATGACTGAAATACTGTTCAAAGTGGCATTTAATCCTATTTAATTAATCAATCCAAGAGGATAATTATTTTATGGGTAAGTCATTTACCTGGTCAGCCATGTTTAATCTAAGAAATAATGATTTGTGATAATGGATGGTCTTCTTTCCTTGTACTTGGCCACAGCCATATAAGAGATGAAGAGAATATTTTTTGTTTTCATTGAGGTATGAACCGAAAAACCTTATCACACTGTATGAATACGCGAAGCGGATTCATACATTGTGTGATTAGGTTTTTCAGTTCATACCTCCATGAAAACAAAAAATATTCTCTTCATTTCTTATAATTTAATAGAATCTAGCGAAAAATGCAACAACTTCACAAATTTTGATACCTTTTTGTATAGAACTATTTTGTGCGGAAGCATATAAAATGGCTGCGTGCTCAAAATTTTGTTCATGGAGGTATGATTTAAATTTTTCGACCAATCAGATCGCTGGATTTTGATAGACCAAACTAACAATTAAATTATAGTGCAATGGTAGCAAGTAGGTCTCCTAGTGATGGGGTCCAGGGTTGGATCCCCGACATTAGTGTCCTACCAATGGGTTGATAATCGTAAACCTTAGTGGGATGAGCAGCTGGAGGCCCAGAAAGGATGTATTCGTATTAGTGTGAGAAATATCAGGAATCCATCTTTAAGTGCTTCAGTCGTGGGTTTCATGGGTTCAATCCCCAGTGGTGGCACATATCCTTTCTGACATTTGTCTCTCACCAATGGGTGGAGAATAGTAAACCTAAAGTAAAGTCCTCTTTTTCTTCCTATTTAACCAATCCTAAATTCTGATTTTGAAAGTCCTTCTTAGTCATCCCTTTCTACTTTCCTGTAACCTCCTATTTAATCAATCCTAATTTCGGATCTCAGATGGTCCTCTCTGATCAACCAATCCCAGGTTCAAGAGGGGTCCCACCTCATCTATGTTGCTAGGAAACAACAATCTGTATCCATTTTATTAGCTGGGCTGTTTTCGGAGTACACCTAAGGTAATGCGATCACCTTGGCATTGATTGCGTCAGCGTTGGTGTTGGCGTGACAAACTTTAACCTAGGTTATATCTCTGTTGTTATTGAATATATATTCATGAAACTTGGTATGTGTATTGACCATCACAAGAGCTATCTAGACTATCAAGGGGGATAAGTCTAAAAGTGATTTGCAAGAGTTATGCCCCTTTTACGACTTGAAATTTTTGCATTATCCAGCACCTGCAGCCAAGCCTTGGCACCCTTGGGTGGTGCTCTTTTTCTAATCAGATTTCAGATGGTCCTTGATTCCTTGTTCATTGCTGGCTCAAACAGAACATATCCTCCATCTGTGATGCAAGGAAACAATAATCTTTAACCCTTCCTATTATTTGATATCTGGGCCCAAATTATAAAACTTTTTTTTGTACTAAACTGAGAATTTGCTCAAACTTCAAATTAGAATTACAGGTTAATTTCACAGTAATTGTACAGTAACTAATATAAAAAACTATATACCAATATGATATCGCATTTGAAAGCATTTGCCATGGCATTTCAGTAGATTCTTAATTTCAATTTGAATTTTGACTTAATTCCCAGTTGAGTATGAAAAAAGTTTTATAATCTCAGGCACAAATGGACCTATCTGATCTTTCAATTCCTTGTCCAATGGTGACTAAAACACTTCATATTACTAATATGTGTTGCTAGGAAACAACAAATTGTAACCATCACTTTGTTCTAATTTCAGATGGTCCTCCAGGATCTTCCAACCCCTGGTCCAATGGTGGCTCCACCTCAACATACCCCTCATCAATGTTGCCAGGCAACTTCAATTCACAGTCATCATCTCACAGCTCTATTCATCCCCATGAAATGGTAAGTATTCTGTAATTGAGATCCTTGAAGTATTCAAGAGATAAAGAGAATTTTTTTTTTCATGGTGGTAAGAAATGATAAACCTAATCACACTGTATGAATACACAAGTGTGATTAGGTTTTTCATATTAACCCTTTTCCGTTTTTCAAAATTTTAGACCAGTCCAATTTGAAAGGAGTTGCGAGTTGTGACAGCCAATTTCTTCTTTTCCCACAATATTTTCTCAAGTATAAATTCACGGGGACGTGAAAACAAGGGATTGTACAGGAAAGGGTTAAACTAATCACACTGTATGAATACGGGAAGCTGATTCATACATAAGTGTGATTAGGTTTTTCGTTTCATACCTCCATGAAAACAAAAAATATTCTCTTCATTTCTTATAATTTAATATCATAGTGAAAAAATCAAATGTTTTACAAATTAAGATACTTTTGTATGGAACTATTTTGTGTGGAAGAATATAAAATAGCTGTGTGCTCAAAATTTTGTTCATGGAGGTGTGAATGATTTTTTCGGCCAATCAGAATGCTGGTTTCTGATAGACAAACTAAAAATTAAAATATTAGGGCCTGACCACAGATTATTGTCATTGACCACAGATTGCTGGTGTTTACCACATATTGCTGTTATGAAGCAAATATTGGATTAACCATCTTGAAATTTAATGTAATGTTCATGATGTCTTACTTTTTCCGACATTGAGTCTGACTTATCCAATACAGTGGAATCCTCTTAATTGCGACTCTGATAACAGCCATTCACTGCTCATTTGCGACTGTCTATGCACAAATATTAGTTTTAAGGAAAAAATAGCTCCTCTTAATGGGAACTTTTGGTTAAATGCAACAAAAGCGTTGACAAATTTGTGTAGGTATTCACAGGATTCAACTGTTGTACATCAGGAATGGGCCAATAAAACCTGCTTATGAAAGCTGTAGTTAACCCTTGTAATGCTGAAAGGCTAGGAAAGGATGGAATGGTAGTACTGGTGTGAAAAATACCAGGATTCAATTGTTAGGAGCTCCAGCTACCGCGATATAACTGAAAGATTGTTGAAAGCGGCATAAAACCCCATTCTAACAAATGTCATGCTGAACCTGGAATATTCTGGTTTTGGCAGGAGATATAGACCAAGATCAGACTGCACATAAGTGCAGTCTGATCTTGGTATACACCTCCTGCTTGTACTTTTTCTGTCAGAGTAGTTTATGAAATTGATTTCTAAAAAAATATTTACTTTTGAACAAGTACTATCAGTACTTTCAGCCCTTTGATTTTACAGCAATTCAATAAGTTGATTTATACAGCATGACAAGGGTTAAGACATTTTTATCTCCTTATGATAAGGCATTCATTTTAGAATTTCATTTTTCTTAACCCATTACAGCTTTAGTAGGCATTTTAAGGCACTAAAGAAAACAGCTTGGTGGACAATGATGGACAAGCAATTTCCCATTTTCCCACAATGTTTTCAACCCTATTTGACACTTGTTATTCAACTTTTGTTCACTTTTTTATGCCCCTGCATCTAAAGATCGGTGGCATATTGATTTACAGTTGTCTGTCTGTTTGTCTCTCTTTTCGTCTGTCAGTCTGTCTGTGAGCATAACTTAACCAAAAAACTTAACATTGCCAATTACTACTAGCCTATTCAAGCTACAATGCTCATGTTTTTCATGATGATACATCTCCATAATACGCATCTCTTCATATCAAGGTCAAGGTCATGTGATAAGGTCAAGGTCACATACGAGGGTCAAACACTGCCCCCCCCCCCCAATACTCTATTAAAACTCATGTACAAGTCAACAACACTTTTCATAGTTAAGTCCTGTTGCGGGGGAATTGTGTTTCACAAACACATCTCGTTCAATTTCGACCAGTGTTAAATTTTGTTGTCTGCATATGAGTTAAATTAAAAATTGTATAATCAAAGTATCCTCAGAATTCCTAGAAAGCAGATTAATTCCCTTTTTTTTCTCGGAAGTCTTTTTTCAGTGTTTATAAAAAAATGTTAAAATTACAAATCTTTTGAAGTAAGCAAACTTACATCAACCACTCAGCCGTCTGTGATGAGGAATTTGTTCGGATGAAACAAATGTAAGGGTAAATCTAATCGGCTATTTTGAAAAGTTTTCAAAGAAAATTTGTCAAAGCTGGATTGTAGGGATTAGCTCATTACCAAATAACTAAGTTTTGGATTGATTCAATTTCCAAGAGTTTAAATATGACAATTTCAAGTGGGAAGATTACTGAAAATCATTGTGATTATGGATACTAAGCTATCTTCTCATTTTCCACAACAATCATGAGGTTCTGAGTTGATCCCCAGGCATGGTGAATATCCTTTCCAACATTTGTCTCCAACCAATGAGTGGATAATCATAAACCTAAGTGTGATGAGCAGCTGGAGGCTTGGAAAGCATGTAGTGGTACTACTGGTGTTAGAAATACCAGGAGTCCATTGTTAGGTGCTCCAGCTGCCTCCACATGACTGAAAAACTGTTAAAAGTGGCGTTAAAACCCATTCAATCAATCAATCATTTTCCACAATGTTTTCCAAAGCTTTTTATGAAGGGTGTTAAAAAGTTGGATTGTATTGAATGGATTAATAGAGAATATTTGCCTTACAGGTACATGAAATGCTAAAACTTGTCATGCCAAATAAATTCCTCTACTTAATTGCATTCAATTCAAAGGGCTGAGAGCACTGGATGCACTTATTATAGCTTTACATTTTTTTATTTTGAAAATTTAGTTCATGACCATCTCTGGCTTAAAAGAGACGAGTAGACTGAGATCAGACTGCACATATGTGCAGGCTGATCCTCATCTATACCTCCTGCAAAACAGGAATATTTCAGGTTCTACATGATAAGGTTTAAGCTTTAGATTAGTCAAGATTGAAGACAAGTTAAGGGAAGATGAATATTATTTTGAAATGAGACTCGACTAAACTTGGATCAGTTTGTTTGAAATCTATCTCTGTAATATTTTCAACTTTTCTTTCGTAGAATTAGGCATAAAGAGGGAAATTCATTGAATCATTATTTTGTCTATCAAATGAAGAAGTCAAATCTAGTAATTTGAACATTATTCAGATTCCAGAATCCATGCTAAGCGTACTTACAGATCACATGTAAAAATACTAAAATGCATAAATCACCCACAAATCAGGACCCGTAGAAGTGACTGTTTTTCTCGTCAGCACTCTCATAAGCTGTAGACTTCTGGAAAACTCGTTAGATTGGTGTACAGTCTCCCTTTTTCTGCATTCTGTCGTTTTTTGTCGTCATTTTATCTCTAATGAATGTTTTGGGTGTGCAGATTGATAATGCAGTCATAGAAAACTGATGAATGCTGTGAAGCGTTTGACCAATTCCAACACGGCAAAATTTTAGACTGGTCCAAATTTAAAGGAGCTGCAGACGACAATTTCAAGTTGATGGAATTTTGAAATTTTTGTCTTTTGGGATAGAAAACAATGTGAAAAATGAAGAAATTGTTTGATACAAGCAATTTCTTCATTTTCCACAATGTTTTCTAAAGCTTTTTTCTTGAGGGGCGTAAAAAGCTTTGGAAAACATTGTGGACAATGAAGAAATTGCTTGTATCAAGCAATTTCTTCATTATCCACAATGTTTTTTATCCCAAAAGACGAAAAAAATTAAAATTCCATCAACTTGAAATTGTCGTCTGCAGCTACTTTCAATTTGGACCAGTCTAAAATTTTACTGTGTTGGAATGGGTTAATCGAAACTATGAAGATATTTGATTTGTTTTGCTTTATGGCATTACGTTATAGGAAATGAGGAGGCTGATCCTTGTCTATACCTCCTGCCAAAACTGGAATCAGGGATGTGGAAATACGGATTTTCTCTACTTGTCCATAGACAATTAAAATGTAATTTTCTACTTGTCCAGGATCAAAATGGACTTGCCCGTAAAAAGATGAAGAACAAATAAATTTTGAGAAAACATTGTTTTTAAAGAAGAAAATGCTGGAACTCAGCATTTTCTTCATTAAAAGCAATATTTTCTAGCCTTAGATACAAACATTATGCTCATAAATCTCTTCTATCTATTTAGTGCCATTCCAAGATTTGCCCTGATATTTACTTGTCCACGGACAAGTAGCCTAAAAAAATGTACTTGCCCGCAGGTAGAAAAGCACGTATCGGACAAGTCGGGCATGGGAATTCCACACCCCTGCTGGAATATTTCTGGTTTAGCATGACAAGGGTTAAATGGCATTATTTTTCAACGTGTATGGTTAGTAACATGTAAAAAGGTTAAGTGTTTGGTTATGGACGTAACATCGTAACTACTACTTGAATAAAATTTAGTTGAAACATTTAAGTGGCCAAACCATCAAAAAAGTTTCTTATATTTGTCGGCAAGTACAGGAGTTCAAAGTTCATTTCCAGTCTTAACCCATTCCCACTCAATGACGCCTTTAAATGCCCCCTAGAAAAAAAAAGCTTTGGAAAGCATAGTGAAAAATGAAGAAATTGCTTGTTGTTAGCAATTTCTTCATTTCCCACAATGTTTCCTATCAAAAATAAGAAAAAAACAAAAAGAAATTCCATCTGCTTTGATTTGTCGCCTGCAGCTCCTTTCAATTTGGACCCTTCTAAAATTTTGTTGTGTGGGAATGGGTTAATGAATGCTTTGAATGGTTGAATGATTCTTATATTGGCAGCCTTGATCTGTTTACTAAAAGACTGGAAAAGTTCTTAGTATATAAATTTAAACATAGAAAATGAAGACCCAAACAACTATTAAAAGAGTTGTTAAGTATAGGTTTATGAGACTGTGTTATGAGGGAAATGGATAATGAGAAATCAATGTGTCCCAGAGATTTAGCCGCCATGGTAGGCTGCAGTGAAAACCAAAATCTGGCACACCGGTTAATGTTTTATCCACACATACCGAAGTTACTTATCTTTTTTCGGAGACATGTGTACAGTAACAAACAGATTACTTTTACATATCGACAGAGCTGAACAGATTACGAGACAATGTTGTAATATTTCAAACTTTTTAGGTGGGGTGGGGGTACTTTACACTCTTGCAAAGGGACCTTGTCGGGACCATAAAATCAACTTTATTTAGCTGTGTAGCATGCAATCAACTTTGTAATAAGCAGTGTATTGTAATTATTGAAATCATTATAAGAGCTTTACATGATTACAAAAAGATCTTGTGGGGACTGTAAAACCAACTTTTTATACGCCCGTCGAAGACGGGACGTATTATGGGATCCCCCGTGGTGTCCGGGTGTCCGGTTGTCCGGTCGTCCGGGCGTCCGGCGGTGTCCACTTCTTTGTCCGGAGCATAACTCTGTCTAGGTAAGTCCGATTGACTTTAAACTTGGCAGTTATATTCTTCTCATCAATACGGAGTGCAGTGCACAAGATCCATAACTCTACCTGGCCTATTTTTTGAGTTATTGCCCTTTGATGTTTTTTATACTTGAATCTTGTCCGGAGTATATCTCTAAAAGTATAATAGCTATGATCAAGAAACTTCGTGGGTGTATAGATCTCACCAAGGGGGAGTGCAGTGCACAAGAGCCATAACTCTACCTGGCCTATTTTTTGAGTTATTGCCCTTTGTTGTTTTTCATACTTGAATCTTGTCCGGAGTATATCTCTAAAAGTATAATAGCTAGAATCATGAACTTTCATGGATGGATAGAGCTCACCAAGGGGAAGTGCACTGCACAAGAGCCTTAACTCTACCTGGCCTATTTTTTGAATTATAGCCCTTTGTTGTTTATCATACTTGAATCTTGTCCGGAGTATATCTCTAAAAGTATAATAGCTAGGATCATGAAACTTCATGGGTGTATAGATCTCACCAGGGGGAAGTGCAGTGCACAAGAACCATAACTCTACCTGGCCTATTTTTTGAGTTATTGCCCTTTGTTTTTTTCATACTTGCATCTTGTCCGGAGTATATCTCTAAAAGTATAATAGCTATGATCAAGAAACTTCGTGGGTGTATAGATCTCACCAAGTAGGAGTGCAGTGTACAATAATCATAACTCTACCTAGCATAAATTTTGATTTATTGCCCTTTGTTGTTTTTCATACTTGAATCTTGTCTGGAGTATATCTCTAAAAGTATAATAGCTTGAATCATGAAATTTCATGGATGGATAGAGCTCACCTGGTGGGAGTGAAGTGTACAAGAAGCATAACTCTACCTAGCCCATTTTTGAGTCGCTGAAGCTGAAAGCTTCGGAAGCGACTCATTGCTATCGCACGATAATTCTTACACAAAGTCCCGAACCAATTTCCACCCCTGAATGCCTATGTTATAACTCTGCCATTGTATCTTGATGTGATAAATAAGAACAACCAAGATACAGTTAGAAGATTGATGTTTGTATATTTAACAGTTTTGAATCAAAACAATCGTTAACTTTGTCATTTTTTTAGTTTTCAACGCGAACTACTTATAGCGCGGAAAAGCCAAAGTACGTACTAAAATTGAGGTCGACAGTTCTTATGAAATGACCATACTTCCCTATGTATTTTGCATAACGTCATAATCGTTTTGCATTTTCAAATTAAATAGATGTTAAATTTCACTTTAAATCAAAATTGAACGCGTAAACCATTTCTGTTCATCATTTCGAGGAGGTAAAATAAATCATCCGCGTAGTTAGGGACTGTGTTACTATTTACCCCGGGACACCCCGGGACACCAAAACGGCCCGAAGTCAAAATGACTCAATGTCAAAGAAGCCAGTAATTTTGTCGGAATGACCCGAAAGTGATTGTCAAAACGGATCAAAAGGAAAATTCAAAAAGTAGATCTTGAAAAATTATCCAAATATTAACTTTTATGAAGAATTTCTGATTTTGGACCAAATGCAAATACAAGTTTGGGCTGTTTTGACTGTCTGTCGTTTTGACTGTAAACCAGGACACCCTGAGATGCCTGACATAATATTTGAATATAATCAGTTATACATAAGTAAATCTTAATAACATTGCATTTAATCTTCGACTCTATTTAAGATTAGCGTTATTCGTGTTAAAATATATAGAAAACTTAAAATCCATGTCCATTCTGGCATTTTTTTTAAATTTTTTATTTTTAATTCTATCTTGTATTTGAATTGAGAATGTTTATTACTTAATCTAACCGTATTTCCTGTTTACAAATGAGTAGGACATTCACGGGTCATAAATTGGAAAAAAACGTCCCGGGTTGATGTTATCAATCTTAACAATTCTTTTACCCCTGGGCTCATAGAGTTACCATGACCGTTGTAAGCAAACCGAGGGAGTCCCGGGGTAACGAATACGTTCTTTATGTGAGAAATTTAGATAGCCAGTTTGACTTAATTTTTCCGTAAGTAAAATAGAAAGAATCTCAAGGTATTAAAGGCGTTGTCTCCGGGTGAGAAAAAAAACAACAACAACAAAATTTACCGACGAAAGTTGTAAGCATTTGTAAAGCTTCAAGGGAATTACTTTGGGGCTGATTGATACTGATTGCACAGAATAGGGGCAATGAATCCAGTTGTGAATAGTTTAATTTCAAAGTATCGGGGGAAAATTCAGATACGAAATGATCGCTTGGTATACATATATATGAAATCTATAGGTATTAGTTTATTTTGCGGAGCTTGATATGGCATCGTCGTTGCTTTGAGCGTACATTTTAAATGAATGAAAAAATATATGTATAGCGAGAAAAGAAAACAAACCAAACTTAGTCTTGATTGTCCAAGTACCGGGTTGATAATTGAAAAATGGTAAGTTAGTTCACAAGGTTGTGAAAATCATCTTGAATGAAACAATCTAGGCCACATTAAATAATGTTTGATAAAAACAAACAATTGTCGCTGTCATGCTTTCAATTTGAACAAAAGCACTTAGAACTAATATTTCCGTCGCAATAAAGCCGAAAGAGTCCCGAGGTAATGTACACGTTCAATACAGCGAAAAGATAAATAGCTATGGCAATATTGAGTAAATATTGCCGTCAGAATGAAGCAGAAAGAGTCCTGAGGTACCTGTGTTCCCATGTGATTTAAGAAACAAAGCGATCGACGGAAAATGGAATAAATGACCAATCCAATCGTCATTGGATTTACTCACTGATATTAGATTGTATGATAATATGAGACACCATATGAAACACGTTTGTCTTTTCTTGTCACTGATTCTCTTATCCTAATAAAATTGGAGAAAGAGTTAAGCATTCGTATAAGATTAGAAAAGTTATTTCCACTTTTTTTCTTTTCCGCTCAATGTTCTTTGGGGGCGAAATTGTTACAGTGTTTTCTGCTTTTATCTTGGCTTCTAATGCATGACAAAGATGTTCTCAGACTTCACATATATCAATTTCTTTACAAAACATAAGAATTCCTTTCTTGTACAAATATGACTTATTACACTGGGACTTATATTCATATTCGATTATCAGTCCACGGGGTTGATATATGACGATGTTTAGAGAGGAAAAAATTCCATAAACTTCCATTTATAATTGACTAATTAAGAGCGCAACAATATCTTGTCAAACTGTAGGTATGACGTATTTGATAGAAATCCGAAGATGTAATAGACTTTTTATGGATCTGAATGCATCTTTTTATTCTT
The DNA here is from genome assembly GCA_946902895.1 of Fragum fragum. Taxonomy (NCBI): domain Eukaryota; kingdom Metazoa; phylum Mollusca; class Bivalvia; order Cardiida; family Cardiidae; genus Fragum; species Fragum fragum. The sequence goes on along the minus strand of OX336383.1, from coordinate 23,075,823 downwards.
AAGAATTGAATAAAATGATATTAAGGTGCCGGAGCAATACAATAAATATTCATAAATGTTTATATATGAAAATACTACGGGAATTCAAGGATATATTTTCAAGAATATATTTTCTTGCTTATGGGGAGTCCGAGCGTATGTGAAATTGTCAAAGAAAGTCAGTATGCACTTTATACTAAAATTACCGTCATTGCTTATCTTTTAATATATTAAAGTCAAATTACCTAGGATGCTCATGGATCTTCTGAAATCATAATTATGATATATGCAAACTGAATCTGTCTCTGTTTACTCGATATGCAATTGAAATAATTTTGACCTTCGGATATCTCTTTTTAAATTTATCCCGGGTCAGTCAAACATTACTTAAAGTACTCATCCGTCCGGGGGATGGTTATATACACAGTCAATATCTCTGATTTTTTTTAATTCAAATCACTTAAATTATCCCGCTGGTGCAATCACAAATTGTTCCAATGAATTATGAGTCCCGGATGAGAGATGAAACCAATTCCAGGGGTACACGATGTGGCTAGACAACGTATTAAATACAGATCCAGTGTTATAACTTGGTAATATTGAAAAGGTCTTTCATAATTCAAGCAGTAAGGTTGTGGAATGTTTGTTCTTTTAAAATGACTTTTCTTAAAACTCCTGAACAAAATCTAGTTCCCGGACAGGTAGTGTACTTAGCTGTTAAACTGGTCAGGCGGACGGACACCGGTAATTTCATTTGTCCAAATATATTTAAAATTTGCATTACATAAAGGATACTTTCGTTCAACTATCGTCAATACCGTGGTTGTAAATCAACGTCACACGGGGTCTCAATTTAACGTCTTACCCAAAAGACAATCATTTTGCTGGTTTGGTCAAGCAAGGGCTCGAGCCCATTATGGTGCGGTTAGAAGTCAAGTGCTCTACCAAATGAGCTTATCGGCTGTCATATACTTCATAAAAAATTTATAAAGCATCTGTATATAACTGCTTGATGATTCCACAAGTTTGAAAGTTCATCGAATAATGTATACTTGTCCAAAATCAATATGCTAAAAGGCCGTTATAGGTATGTTTCAAAGTAGCATACAGTTTATTGAAAAAGCTTTATCAACAGTTATCATATGTTTTATTCATTCGTATTTTGTAAATGAATAGCGTTACAAGCATTATTGCAATGACGACAAAAAAAAAAAAAAAAAAAAAGAATTCGATTTTTCATACGTAAGTTTTAATTTCTGCAACAACAAAATTTAACTACATCATAAAAATTTGAATAGAAGTTCGGAAACTTTAATTGTGTATCGTTACAAACATTTATTTTATACATATATGTTCAAGCATGTGAAGAACAATTGGGCCTTGTTTTGCGATCTTTGGGCTGCTTTGGCGATTTATGGGCCGGTTGAACGCTTTTTAATGGAGAGGCCGGTTTGAAATTATTGGGCCTGTTTGGCCAGGGGCCGGTTTCACGATGGGCCGGTTTGACTGTAATGCTAATTACGGACAGCACCCATATAAATCAAAATGATTTTTTGAGAATAACAGGAGAGTTATTTATTATAATTCCCTACATTCAACTTAATATGTGGCAATAATTCTATATATCAGGTGTCCCGGGGTTTCCCGCGGTAAATAACAATCCGTTTGGGCGAACATTGGATGGTCGACGACAACAACAAGAATGGAGGCGATTTCAAGTTCATTTTGTACTTTCGATATTTTATCGACGTTTATTCATTTTAATAGTCTTGAAATGATGTTTCTTCAATCGAGAAATAATAAGAAAAATATCATAGAACAAACACCTATATGAATAGCTGTCTTAACGATTAGCGAGGCTACTGCCTTTCAAAACGGGGTCGTCGTTTCCAGTGCATCAAGTTTAGATTGTCATCGGCGTTGAAAAAGGTCAGTGAATACCGTAATCACACACACATAAAAGTAACAACACAAAAAAGTGCTTTTTGTTTCTTTCAAAGACAAACAATAATATTTATCAAGTTGTCTTATTCTTTACAAGAGCAACTTCTTTGATTGTTTTAACTGGGCACCTAGGACCCTTCAGCAACCACCAGCAAAAATGTTCAGGACTTCTTAATTTTACCCATGTGATGTGCCGATCTTGTAGCCTATTCAGGACTTCTTAATTTTACCCATGTGATGTGACGATCTTGTAGCCTATGTAAGAATATTTGTTGGTGTGAAATTGTCAAGAGTCTGAAAACAAGCCATTCCATTAAAATTGGTCAACAATTTTGGAAATTCTATGGGTGTGAATTATGAGGGGTAAAATATGTGTGCTAGTTGTTCTTATTGAATTACTTTGGAACATCAATATGGACGCATAAAATATTCTTCTTAGAAAGGGATTTATACATCTGAATCTGACAAATAATGATTGACAAACATTTCTCAAACAATCGCACCAAATATTGCAAAATTGACTGACCACGAATACTCTGTTCATACCGCACCTGGCTAAAAATAGATTGAAAGAGAGATGACAGATAGTAAATAAAAGACCCTACAGAACAAGAACTTATGTTTTAGCCCTCCACATTTTCCAAGAGAAAGCAATATCCCACAAGAGATATTTACTGCTTTTATGCCACATAAAAAGACATTTTGTGCTTTGAAATCTAGAATGTTATTCATCTTTCTAAACACAAATCAGATGAATAATGTATATTCATAGAACCTACAGTATATAATGAAGTAAAGTGCAAGAAATGAAAGTCTTTTTCAACATGCTTGCATGCACTCTAGAGGTCACATTCTAAGCTCAAACCATTAACAATTGTCTTCATGGGGAGTCATAGCCATGCTACTAATCATGTGGGTATATTCAGGACCTGGGTATGTCCTTTGGCAAGGCATTCAGTCACAACACAGTACTAGAGATACTGAGCAAGTACATGATTAATTGATCAAATGAAGTTTAACGCAACTCAATTTAACAGTATTATAGTCATATCACAGCAGCTGGCACCTTGGAATACTGGTATTTCTGAAACCGGTACAACCACCACATTCTCTGAGTCTCAAGCTGCTCATCCCACAAAGGTTTATGGCTATCCACACATTGGTGGGCTAACATATGTTGGACAGGAAGTTTGCTGTGGCCGAGGGTTAAACCCTGGACCCCATGACTAGGAGTCCTATGTACTACCACTGTGCTATGACCATGGCTGAAGTACATGAATAGGTGAACTTGGCTGTGATATAACTGAAATGTTGTTCTTTGAACAGTGTTATACCACCATTTAATCAAATGGAAAAAGGCCTAGCTTCATTAACAAAATTCACATGATTTAATCCGCTTTATGCATGAAATTAATCTCAAGTGATCAAAGACCAACAGCCTGAGGTTAATGCTCAATAGCCAATACAAAACAATTTGTCTCTTGTGGCGACTCTCAGGCCCTTCAGGGCTTTGATTTGAGTTATTGCCCTTTGTTGTTTTTCATACTTGAATCTTGTCCGGAGTATATCTCTAAAAGTATAATAGCTAGGATCATGAAACTTCATGGGTGTATAGATCTCACCAAGGGGAAGTGCACAAGAACCATAACTCTACCTGGCCTATTTTTTGAGTTATTGCCCTTGTTGTTTATCATACTTGAATCTTGTCTGGAGTATATCTCTAAAAGTATAATAGCTAGAATCATGAAATTTCATGGATGGATAGAGCTTACCAAGTGGGAGTGCAGTGTACAAGAACCATAACTCTACCTAGTGTATATTTTGAGTTATTGCCCTTTGTTGTTTTTCATACCTTGTTTGACAAAAGATATTCATTCAAAATAATCTCAGTTCTATTCAAACCCCCAGTTAATATTAAGCAGTGTGACGGGTGTATCTTGTGACAATTTGGCACCTTGTTAATATTTAGCTGTATTGTAATAAGTGATATCATTTTATGGGGGGTTTACTTTACATGATTACAAAAGGATCTTGAGGGGACTATAAAATCAACTTTGTAATATTTAGCTGTTTATTGTAATAAATGAAATCATTATAATAGGGGTTTGCCTTACATGATTACAAAAGGATCTTGTGGGGACTATAAAATCAACTTTTTAATATTTAGCTGTATTGTAATAAGTAATATCATTTTATAAGGGGTTTACTTTACATGATTGCTATAGGTTAACTTGTGGGAAGCATGCAATCAACTTTGAAATAAGTAATCTATTTATAGGGGAGGGGTGTTACTTTACACTCTTACAAAAGCATCTTCTGTCATCAACTTTGTAATAATGTAATAAGTGATATCATTAGAAGGGGGATGGGGGTTTTCTTTATACTATACCAAAAGGGTCTTATGCGACCATGAAATCAAGTTTGTAATATTTAGCTGTATTGTAATAAGTGAAACCATTATAAGGGGGATGGCGTTTACTTTATACTCTTGCAAAAGGGTCTTGTCGGGATCAGGAAACCAGCTTTGTAACATTCAGCTGTGTATTGTAATAAGTTATATTATAAGAGGGAATGGGGTTAATCCGTTCTCTGTCATTACTGTTTTAGGAAAAAAATAAAAAGTATTGTAGGTATTGAAGAAGTTGCTTTAAGTAAGCTATTTCTTCATTGCCTATAACCCATTCCCACATGGCAAAATTTTAGACTGGTCCAACTTGAAAGAAGTTGCAGACTACAATATAAACTTTATGAAATTTAAGATTTTTTCCTCTTTCTGCATTTTTCATAATGTTTTCCCAACTTTCTCTCTTGTGAGCGTCACTGAGTGGGAATGGGTCAATGCTTTCTTGTAACCCTGAAAGACGGAGAACGTGAAAATCCATCAATTAGAAATCGTTGTCTGAATTTCTTTCAATTTAGACCACTTCCTATGTTTTGTCGTCTGGTAAAGGGTTAAGTTAATGACACAGTCCTATAGCTTAGATTGAAGTAAACCTCATTACTAATTGATCTACCACATGGTTTGACGTAGGGAATCAAAAATACCATCTCGGTTTTCTAGTAAACACTGCGTTAAAAATCATCAGGTCTAGGTGTTCTTACATTCCAATATCATTAATGCCTTGAAAATTGGTAATTGAAGGACAAAGGTCAAGGTCATAATCTAAGGTTAAAATGTAAGATTTTTTACAACATTCTGAGGTTGTCGACACCTACAATACCCTTTAGCATCTGAATATTATTTGAACTTGATAAGTATAATGTATGCAGCTACATTATAAGGCTTATTTTACCTGCTATAGAAAATGCTTACAATGTGAGCATTTAACCCATTCCCACTCAGTGACGCATTTGGACTCTCTCTAAGAAAAGGTTTTGGAAAACATTGTGAAAAATGAAGAAATTGCTACCCAGAAAGTTGAAAAAATCCAAAATTTCATGAACTTTAAATTGTCGTCTGCAACTTCTTTCAATTTGGGCCAGTCTAAAAATATGCCGTCTGGTAATGGATTAATGGTATTGAACTCCAGCATTACTTTTTAGTGTCAAATGGCTAAAATTCTTTTTTTAATCCATTCCCACACATTCCTGCTTTTTTACGCCCCTCAAGAAAAAAATCTTCGAAAATCTTTGTGGAAAATGAAGAAATTGCTTGTTACAAGCAATTTCTTCGTTATCCATAAGGATTTGGAATCAAGAAAATAAAGAATTATGAAAATTTTAACAACTTGAAATTGTTGTCTGCTACATCTTTAAATTTGGACCAGTCTAAAATTCTGCCATGTGGGAATGAGTTTGAAACATCAGAGCCTTTGTCTGGTTTGAAAAGTTTAGTGAATAAAAAACAAACAATAATTATTGGTGAAAAAAGTGTGAATTGATTGTTAGCTAGGCTGTTGTCGGAGAAGACTAGAGGTATACATAATATAATACAGGGATGTGGAAATACGGATTTTCTCTACTTGTCCACGGACAAGTAAAATGTGATTTTCTACTTGTCCAGGATCAAAATGGACTTGCCCGTGAAAAGATGAAGAACAGATAAATTTTGAGAAAACATTATTTTCAAAGAAGAAAATGCTGGAACTCAGCATTTTCTTCATTAAAAACAATATTTTCTAGCCTTAGATACAAACATTACGCTCATAAATCTCTTTTATCTATTTAGTACCATCCAAGATTTGCCTAGATATATACTTGTTCACGGACAAGTAGCCTTGTAAAATGTACTTGCCCGCAGGTAGAAAAGCCCGTGTCGGACAAGTCGGGCGTGGGAATTCCACACCCCTGTATAATAGCTTTGCCTTGTCAGCATCTGTATGCAGAAACTTTGATATCTTTATGCTCTCGCAGCCAATGATCGGGGCATATTTTTTTACCTTAGTCTGTTGTTCTGTCTTTCTGTCTGCAGCTTTGAAAGGATGTAGTTGTTGTACTGGTGTGAGAAATATCAGGAAACCATGGTTAGATGCTGCAGCTGCCGTGATATGACTAAAATAAAGTTAAGAGTGGTATTAAACCCTTATAAATTAATGAATCATTCAATATGTCTGCAATACTTAAGGGAAAAAAAAAACAACAACTAATGTTCTACTCTTATTTTAATATAGTTCAAGATAAATGGCTTATATTTAGGACATTGATCAATTGTATTGATAGTCATTAGCTTGCTGTTAAGTGTAAGGTCCTCCGTCAAGGTCAAGGTCTCTTGTCAAGGTCATATTTCCAACAGAAAATAGGTTTTTACGTGGGCATGGTATTTCACAAACAAATCTTGTTCTATATATCGCTTTTATTACTATACATGTGTAGGTATCTAGCTCAATTGCTGCAAAATGTTACCCTTTGTCATGCAGAACCCGGAATATTCCTGTTTTGATAGATGGTATAGACAATGATCAGCCTGCACATGCATACATCTTGGTCTTTACCTCATATCAGCCAACTTGAAGCAAGAGTTGTGCATAGATTAAGTAGCGCAGTTGGTAGCGTGTCGGACTGTCAATCTAGAGGTCCTGGGTTAGATCCCCTACGGCGGCACTCATCCTTTCCAACTATTTGTCACCCACCAATGGGTCAATAATCGTAGACCTATGTGGGATAGCAGCTGGAGGCTAGGAAGGGATGTGATGGCGGTACTTGTTTGAGAAATACCAGGAACCCATTGTTAGGTGCTTCAGCCGCTGCGACGTAACTGAAAGATTGTTGAAATCGGCGTAAAACCCCATTCAAACAAAAAAGCATAGATTAAGCATTATATAAGCAGTTTCTTCGAGCTATAAAATGGTTTCCAATGCTTTTTGCTATGGGTCATAATTGGGGTAGGTGGGGAGGAGTGTGAGAATGGGGTGATGCAAATCTAGTAAAATATTCAAGAAGTGTTCAATTAAATAGAAAGTGTTCTACTAAATACACCAGTAATGTAATTACAATCATATCAGGGCCTGCTGGCTTTCTCGACACCTTACGGAAGCAATGTTTAGAGAAATGGCAGCATGCTTCTCTCTCGATAAACCTCTGTCTTCCTGTTTCGCAATTCTTGTCGGCTTTTGACGAGCACCAGATGTTCGGAGCATGTATATAGACCATGTTACTTAGCCGCAAGTAAATAAAACATGCTGGAGTTTTATGAAAAACCCTTAACTTTGTCAGAAGTCGGTTTCCAGAATTGGTCAATGATAGGAAAGTTTGAAAATTCCAACTTTCACAAAATTAGTTTTTGTAATGTATATTTAGTTTTTACACTGGTCTAAATTGAGAGAATTAACCCATTACCACACATGAGAATTTTAGACTGGTCCAAATCGAAAGAACTTGCAGACGACAATATAAAGTTTATGAAACAATATATTTTTTTACATTTCTGGGAAGAAAACATCGTGAAAAATGAAGAAATTGCCTATTACAGGCAATTTCTTCATTTTCGACAATGTTTTCCTAAATCTCTGCTTAACCCATTCCCACTCAAGCCCTCCTTTTTACGCCCCACAAGAAAACAACTTTGGAAAACATTGTGGACAATGTAGAAATTGCTTGTAACAAGCAATTTCTTCATTATCCACAATGTTTTCTATCCCAAAAGACGAAAAAAATTAAAATTCCATCAACTTGAAATTGTCGTCTGCAGCTTCTTTCAATATGGACCAGTCTAAAATTTTCTTGTGTTGGAATGGGTTAACCCATTCCCACTCAATCCCTCCTTTTTACGCCCCTCAACAAAAAAGCTTTGGAAAACATCCACAATGTTTTCTATCCACAAAGACAAAAAATGAAAAATTCCATTGTCGTCTGCAGCTCCTTTCAATTTGAACAGGTCTAAAATTCCACTGTGTTGGAAAGGGTTAAAGGGCATCAGAAAGTGTCACTGAGTGGTAATGGGTTAAGCAGCAGACAGCATTGAAACGATGTGTTTGAATTTAGAAATTAGTACCAAAAAGTTTAGAAGAAATAGCGAGAACAGAAGAAATTACTTTGGTCTTGTTAGTTGTCATAAACCCATTCTCACATAATGACGCTTTTTGAGGCCCATAAAGAAAACAAGTAGGAATCATTGTATGAAATCTAGAAATGGCTTGTAACAAGTACTTTCTTCGTTTTACACAATGTATTCTTCCCAGAAAGTTGAAAAAAATATATTAACCCTTGTCATGTTGAACCCGGAATATTCCGGTTTTGGCAGGAGGTATAGAACAAGATCAGCCTGCACATAAGTGCAGTCTGATCTTTGTCTACACCTCCTGCTTGTACTTTTCCTGCCAGATTTTTATAAGAATTTGATTTCTAAAAAAAAATGATTTTTGAACAAGTCCTATCAGTGCTTTCAGCCCTTTGATTTTACAGCAATTCAGTTAGGAAATTTTTTATACAGCATGACAAGGGTTAATTTTTGTCTAAAATTTTACAAACTTAATTGTCGCCTTCAACATCATTCAATTTTAATCAGTCAAAAATTTTGCCAGCTGATAAAGAGTTGAATTGCTATGACCATGGGTTCCAATAAAGAGGATTGCATTTTATTATCAATACACTGCTTGATCAAAATTTACAAACACAGGATTTTACGTTGCTGTAATTTTATACTTGAGAAAACATTGTGGAAAAAGAAGAAATTGCTTGTAACAAACAATTTCTTCTTTTCCCACAATATTTTCTACCACATGCCATGGTTTCATTTGAAATTGTATCAAATATTCATTATTGTTTGCAACCTCATTCAATTTGGACCAGTCAAACATTCCAAAACCAGGAAAGGGTTAATTGCAATAATTGTGTTATCAAATCAATATTTGATTCCTGTTGTAAACAAGGGTAATCTCTCAAATATATGATCTATTTATCGAGGAAAACCTGCTTATAAATGAACATTCTTTATGACAGTGAATTTCAATAATTTGAGGACAGCGCAATTGTCTTCATATTGCTATGCCACCTCCAAAAATGCCTTTCGAAACATTATTGCAAATGAAGAAACTGCTTGTTACAAGGAATTTCTTCATTATGTACAATATTTTCTACCCCAAAATTCATCAACTAAATATTTTGGTCTGTCACTTTTTCAAATATTGACTAGTTTAACCCATTCCAACTTAATCCCTCCTTTTTAAGCTCCTACAGAAAAACCCTTTGAAAAACATTGTGGAAAATGAAGAAATTGCTTGTTTCAAGCAATTTCTTCATTATCCACAATGTTTCCAATCGAAAGAGATGAAAAAAAAATAGAATTTCATCAACTTGAAATTGTCGTCTGCTGCTTCTTTCAATTTGGACAAGTCTAAAATTTTGCTGTGTGGGAATGGGTTAAAATTTTGAAGTCTAGTAATGGGCTGATATACATAATATACAAAACAGTTGTAGCTTTGTCAGTTTTAAGAAATTGATTTTTTTATGCCCCCACATCAAAAGATCAGGGGGCATATTGTTTTATTGTTGTCCATCTGTCTGTTTGCAAAACTTAACCAAAAATCTTGCCAATTACTACCAGCCTATTCAAGATACAATGCTCATATTAGGCATGATAATAATCTATTATCCATATTAACCCTTTCCTGTTTTTGGAAATTTTAGACTAGTCCAAATTGGAAGAGGTTGCGGACGACAATGAAAACTGGATGTGGTAGAAAATATTATGAAAAAAAAAGAAATCCTGTGTTTGAACATGAAAGGGTTAAAAAATGAAAAAAAAAGTTATTCATGCAGGTTTTCCTTGATAATTGATCATATATTATTACGGTATGTACCAACTAATAATTGATCATATATTTATTACGGTATGTACCAACTAATATCAAAGAATTTAAAATGAAACACAAAATTTCAGTTTCATCAAGGGTTTAACATCTGGTATAACTTCAAGATTTCTCGCAAAACACACAGCGCTCTGGTTTAACGATTACCGAAGTAGAAAAAAATGGCAAGATCTGGTTTTCGTTAAAAATTCTTTTTTTGCTCCCATCTCTGTCATAGGCTTCTTTTCAATCCCTTTTCTTCATTGCTAATAATTGATGCTTATTTACAAAGTAATATGTTTGAAATTTTAGGTGGAGAGACCACTCAGTAACACCTTGTAGCCACCATAAAATAATTCTTAGGAAAACATTGTGGGAAAAAGTGAAATAACTTGTAACAAGCTATTTCTCCTTTTCCCATAATGCTATCTTCCTGATATTTAGTCATTGTTTTTCAAATTACACAAACATTGAAAGTCATCTGCATCTTCTTTCAATTTGGATCTGTCCCAAATTTGATGTCTGAAAATGGGTTAACCCTTTCCTGTCAAACCTGTGATTTTATACTTAAGAAACATGGTGGAAAAAGAAAAAATTGCTTTGAACAAGCAAATTCTCCTTTTCCGACAATATTGTCTATGAAATCGGATAGTTTCATTTAAAATTGCATTTGATTTTCCTTGTCATCTGCAACCTCTGCAACCAATTTTGAGCAGTCTAAAATTGGAAAAAAAAAACAAAAACGGAATGGGTTAAAGGAGTTATAGATGTGAAGGGTTTAAAATTTTCCAGAAGTTAAATGATGTGTAATGCATCTCACATGTGTTACTGATAAATGGTGGGGGGGGGGGGATCTACCTGCTAGAGCAGCGTTACATAACCCTGTTATCCAGCCGACAGAATTTTAGACTGGTCCAAGTCATTTCCTGTTTTTCCAATTGTTGAATTTAAAGAGGTTGCAGGCGACAATGAAAATTGGTTGCAATTTGAAAAGAAACATTTCTAATGTGATAGAAGATATATGGAAAAAGGAGAAATTGCTTGTAACAAGCAATTTCTCCTTTTCCACAATATTTTCTTGAGTATAAAATCACAGGGACGTAAAACCTCGAGTTTGAACGGGTAAGGGTTTAAGATTTTGCAGATGTCATTTTCAAGATGATGAAATTCTGAGCATATTTGTCTTTTGGGATAGAAAGCATTATGGATTATTGCTTGTAACATTGATTTCTTCATATTCCATAATGTTTTGCAAAGCCTTTTTCTTAACCCTTTCCTGTTCAATCCCTGGTTTTTATGTCCCTGTGATTTTATATTTTACAAAAACATGGGAAAAGAAGAAACTGATTTTAACAAGCAATTTCTCACAATATTCTCTACCCTCACTTTTAGTTGACGTCTACAACTTCTTTCAATTTGGACAAGTGTAAAGTTTTAAAAAGCGGGAAAGGGTTAAGTGGCATCTAAAAGCAGAATTGTGTTCAAATTGGTTAATAACTCATTCCCATACAAACCTGCCTTTGTAAACCCTTAAAAAAGAGTTTATTGAAAACTTTAAAAGAAAAGGAGAAGTTCCTATAAACAAGCCATTTCGCAACATGTTATGTAAAAAGAAATCACAGTGTGTACTTTCAGGGATTTCCCTCATCTTGTATCACATACCTGGAAAGCTTACGGCCCCCCCCCGGCAACCCTGCTAGGTCACATGACTTTTAGTACATATATCTATGTATGTGTTTTCAGGGATTCCATTATCCTGTATCACCTAGCCAAGAAATGATAAACTCTTGGCTTCCTCCCATGTCAACTATCCGAGGTCAGATGACTATTACATATATCCATTTATATATTTTCAGGGAGTCCCTCAACCTGTTTCACCTAGCCAAGAAAGCATGATAAACTCTGGGCTTCCCCCCAATGTCAACCTTCTGAGGTCACATGACTTTTATTGCATATATCCATTTATATATTTTCAGGGAGTCCCTCAACCTGTTTCACCTAGCCAAGAAAGCATGATAAACTCTGGGCTTCCCCCCAATGTCAACCTTCTGAGGTCACATGACTTTTATTGCATATATCTATTTATATATTTTCAGGGATTCCCTCATCCTGTATCACCTAGCCAAGAAAACATGATAAACTCTGGGCTTCCCCCCATGTCAACCTTCCGAGGTCAACCCAACCCGCCCACATCAGCTGCATATACCAGTTCTTCACCGACAGTGAATGGATCGGAAATTTTATCAAGTCGTAGCGGGCCCAGTAATCAGGGTCCGGGATCATCACAAACAGGGGACGCCTTAGGAAAAGCCTTAGCATCTGTAAGTTCTTGAATTTTCTACGACAGTACCAAACATCCTGAAATTGACAATACAATTGATATGTTATTGAACACTTATTTCTTTTCAATTCTGAACTGATTGAATGCTTTCTTTGGGAAATGCACCCGTTCAATCAATGAAAATTTTTGTTCAAATTTTTCAGATTTTTCCAAATTTTAGACATGGCAGATGATAATAAAAATACCTATAATAAGCACAGTAAAACCCCTCTAATATGACCACTTGCGATACTTTCTGAAAGTGGTCATAATAGCGGGGTGGTCGTAATACTGAGGTTTGGTCGTTTGTTGTCAAGTAATTCATGTATATTTTATTTTCGTTATTTGAATATATTAATACTAAACATACAAAATGAAACTATAAGAACATGTGTTACAGCATTTTTATCCCCTGCCGTTTTGGCAAAGGGGATATAGTAATAGTCTCAGTCCGTCATTCCGTACTTCCGTCACTAAACTTGTCCGGAGCATATCTCTGAATGTATAATAGCTATTAACTTGAAACTTCATATGTGGATAGATCTCATTGAGGGGACGTGGAGTGCACACGAACCTCAACTCTTGCTAACATAATTTTGGAGTTATTGCCATTTGTTGTTTGAAAGACTGAGATTTTGTCGGGAGCATATCTCTGATCCCTCCTTCCATCATTCTGTCCTTCCGTCACTAAACTTGTCTGGAGCATATCTCTAAAAGAATAATAGCTATTAACTTGAAACTTAATAGGTGGATAGATCTCATTGAGGAGAAGTGCAGTGCACAAGAACCACAACTCTTGCTTGTATAATTTTGGAGTTATTGCCCTTTGTTGTTTTAGAGACTAAACTTTTATCCAGGACATATCTCTGAAAGTATAATAGTTATTGACTTGAAACTTCATAGGTTGATAGATCTCGTTGAGGAGAAGGGGAGTGCACAAGAACCACAACTCTTGCTAGCATTAATTTCGAGTTATTGCCCTTTTTACTTTTAAGGACTAAGATTTTGTCCGTATGATATCTCTTAAAGTAAAATAGCTATTAACTTGAAACTTCATAGGTGAATAGATCTCGTTGAAGAGAAGTGCAGTGCACAAGAACCACAACTCTTTTTTGCATAGTTTTGGAGTTATTGCCCTTTGTTGTTTTAGAGACCAAAATTTTGTCCGGGCATATCTCTGTACGTATAATAGCTATTAACTTGTAACTTTATAGGTGGATAGATCTCATTGAGGAGAAGGGAAGTGTTTAAGAACCACAACTCTTGCTAGCA